>JAUBOD010000279.1:2048416-2074012 GCA_032353885.1 Nothura maculosa | reverse complement strand
TTATACTGTTGTTACATTTTGCTCATACACTCAGGGCTGGCATTTAATTTCTGGGGGCCTTGGTCCCCTCCATCTCTTCACTGACTCACTTGTTGGCTCACATTGCTGTCCAACCTCAGCCACAGCCTCCCTCTCTTCCCAGTCTTCCTGCTTACCCCTAAACCCAGCTTCTATTTATTCATAATTTTATTAATGGGCTTACATGATTATTCTTCAAGCAATGAGACTGGGAGCACAAAGCCACATTGATCCTGATGAGCAACTGTCCTTTTATCTCAATCACTGCAATTTAGCCCCAGAGTGACCGAAATAAAGTGACTTTTTGGGTTAAACTCTAGCTATAGAGCAAACCGGAGGTGTTATTATGTACTGAGCCTGCATCATGCTGGCAAAGTCCAGCCCAGATTGCATTATTCATCCCCAGATAACTCTATTTAGAACTTGGCCGGTGCACGAATCCAGGTATGATATACTGTGCCCTGTTAAGAATTAATGGCAATGAAGTATTTGAAATCTGAACTATTTTTGGACCTTGCTGATGGAGTACCTGCCTGCAGGTAATGAAAGAAATCTGGGCAGGGCTGCAGTGCCAGTACAGACAAGTCGCACGTGTCCGATTACTGTAGCAACCCTCCTGTTTACTCTAACATAACCAGTGTCTCCAGGTATCAGATCCAACCTCCTTCCTTCCTGCAGTTGCCAACAGCAGTGAATGTCACCCAAGCTTCTAGGCAGCAGCGCTTCCAGGAGAGCTGCAGCCTCTGACTGACCGCTAAGATTGTGAGGCAGAATGCAGCCCCATTTCCCCCAAGCAAGGGATAAAGCCTTTAAATCAAGATCAGTGAAACTGCATAAGGAACCCGTGGGCAAGGCCTTCCTCAGAGAGCAGAGCAGCATCGCTGCACTGGTACCTGCAGCTTGCTCCCAGTGCCATGGCTTGGCACAGGGTGCTGCAGGGAGCTCTGTTTCTGAAGCTGCGCTGGTGAGGCCCCAGGAAAAGACCATCGGTGTCACCGTGCCTTTCTGGATAAGGATGGCTGTGATGCAGTGGGTACCACTGAAGCTAGCCAGGCAGGTGATGAGCAGCCCGTGCAAACTCTTTCTTCAGCACATCGGTCAAAATGCTGCTGCACAAGTTAATGCATCCCTTGCCTTGAGTGTTCTTCTTACTCACACGTGCAGTATCGCATCTCAAAGCCCTCTGCACTGAAAAAGACCCTTTGGCTCTAAATCACACACGTTCAAGTGCAGGAGCCTTCAACATGACAGTCTTGTTGCAAGAGTTTTGTATCATTGCTTATGCTGGAACACAGCAACACAAAATCACAGATCAAAAGGCAGCCACTGAAGGAAAAGGCACTTGGGAGGATTCAGCACTCCTTTTTTCTTCTTTTCTCTTTCTCAAAGGAAAGCAACTAGCTAGGATGTCATTTTATGATATAAGAGTATCCTGGGCTGGTGGAAGAATATCAAAGGAAAGAAGAACATGATCTAAGTTTGGTTCAAATTGAACCATTTACAGTGCTGATTCTTTGCAGGTCAGGAAAAGTGTATGAGATTTTAAGTGTCTGGCTGTAACATGATGGAAATAACTATGTGCTCAAAAATGAGTCTGGATGAAATACGGAGTATTTACAAAATCTTTATCTTAAAAAAGACAAAAGCTCTAGACCATCAGAAAGACCCTTCAAACTCAAAGCCAAGGAAGAGCACTCTGAAGGGTCAGTCATGACTTTCCAAAATTGATTTTCCTTTTCTATTTTTTTCCTACATTAAAACTCTGCAGAGCTTTATCTTCCCACTACTGTTAACCTTAATGCTAATGAACCCTTTACACACCAGTATGAATTATGGGTTAGAGTCACAGCACTGTTCCTGAGCACTAAGTGGGATGCCTTTACCATTGCAAGAGATTTCTGTCATGGCATATCTGCATTCCCCCTAAAGATTAGACTTTTATAACAACAGCAAAATAAAACCATGAAAACCCACCCTGGTAATTGAGGCAGTTACACTGGGGAAAAAAAGATGTAAACCTAGGGCAGTCTTTAGCAAGGATGATATTGAAACTCTGGCAACTTTATGAAGAGCCAAATACGCTGTTGAAAAAGCTGTGACTAAGAAGGCTGAAGATTGAAACTATGGCTCAGTGGGATCTGGCTAGCACCCCATAAAACAACATCACACTTCCCTTATAAAACTCCTGCCACTGAAATACCACCCAAACATTACAGTGCTTGGGAATGAGCAACGAAGGAATCAAACTGCTTCCCTCCTGCTGAACTTAATTCTTCATCGCTTACTCCCACCTCGCTATCTCACTCATTCATGGCCATGCATGAACTGCTCCGTCCTGGACCACAGTTAAATCTTCCAGTCCCATCCAGTTCTTGGGAGATTATGTCCTTCCTGTTCAGCTCAACCTTGCTGCTCTTCCCATCTCACTGAGGATCTCATCTTCAGGGCCCCTCTCTTGTCCCAGCTGTGCTCTTTTTGCCTGCGTGTTCCTCACAAGTGCCACTAAGACCAGCAAACTCCTTCCAGTGCCACCATCCTTCCAGGAAGGCCCCTTGGCCCACAGGCTCCTCCCTGCCTTAGCTCCTGTGAGTAGTAAAGGACCGTAGGACACTCGCACTTGTCCCAAATGCTTTTGGAGATAGGATGCATTTGTGGAGATGTTAATGAAACTCTTGGAAATACAAATGCATTTTCCGGACTGATTAGAAATGCAGTATAGCTGTTTATGAAAAGCACAAATGCTTGTTGGAGGCAGTGCTGTGGACTGCTGAGAAATGTCACTGTTTCATAGACTCAGTTGATATATACAGTATTTTTAAGCAGTGAGGCTATTGCATGAAAAAAACAATTCACATATATCTGTATTAGCCCTCCACCTGATGTTTAGAAATGCCTTGGGAATAGGCTGCTTTTAGCATAAAATATGATAGCATAAATTCAGGATTATCCTGAATATAGTCCACTGCAGCGCTCATTCAGCCTGTCCCCAGACCAGGATAAGGCTGAAGACCCCGAATTTGCTCTATCCCGAGTTCCTCAAAACTCAGATATGTTGAATTTAATCCAATCTTCCCAGAGCTTTCGTCTGCTACTTTATACACTCCCCTCTATGTTAAACAAAACCCTCCTCTTAATAGCATACCACATAGGCCATCAGTCTTTGCAGCTCCTTGTAAGGAATATGCAGAGCTGATCAAAATTATCACTTTCCAGAACGTCCCTCTCCTCCCTGTGGGTTCTTGGCCAGGAGCCGCTTCCATCCCCATTCCCCGGGATCCTGCGCTCCTGGGCACAGCGGAGGGATAGGATGGGAGGAACAAAGGTGGCTCCAAGCCACTTTCATGCCTCACTGGCGGGGCCAGCAGCGTTGGCTCCTCGGCAGCCCCCCGAGGGCCCTGGTGTCAGCAGAGAGGAGCCAGTTGCGACACATCCTGGTTCCCTTTGGAATCCCTGTTTTCCCACTCCCCCTGGCTCTGCTCTGGTGCCAGGGGCTGTGCCAGGGGGAACCGCTCGGCTAGCCCAGGAGCGCTCCCGGCTGCTGTCCTCATGCTGAAGCCACCAGGTTCCTGGCTTCTCAGCTTACCCGGACAACACAGAGTGGCCAAATCCTAGCAAAAATCGTGGCCCTGAGCAGCTGGATGTGGAGGGATGGAACAATGCTGTAAACCTTGTTTTCCAGGGAAATTTTGCTCCACATACTCACGTGAGGCAGATGGAAGTCGTGTTTCCATGACATAAAACATCATTGTCCCTTAACAGTACTCACAAACAGGACACACAGTATTGCAAAATGATTTCCAGAGCTAATAAAGTGGGGGAATCGCAAGGGTGAGATAGGAGGGGCGCTGTTAATCTCATGGTCCCCATATTTAAACTGCTAGGTTGCGCAGTGTCACCTAAAGATATAGCATAGGTTAAGCTAGAAACCTTGTTCTCTCAAAGAACCCGAAGCATGAAAAAATGGTAGCAATACAGGGCTTCATCTCCTACCTGCTCCTTTTTCTATCTCTGTCTCTTTGCTTCACATCACATATTCAAGTTAAAAAAAAGTCATCAATTTGATGTGTTTTAAAACAAAACAAAACATTGTTTTGTTGGAAGGTGTTGGAACTTCTCTCCCTGTGCTGGTGCTTGGAAAGACGTGTCCAATTCCCTCTTCCACATCACCTGGTCCCAGTGATTACCACTGCGTGCGATTAGCGGCAGGGGATCACCGCATGCTCTCTTGGGAAAGAGGAGAGAAACCAAGAAAGTCAATTCAACAAAGAACGTGAGATATCCCAGTACCTGAGATGGATAGAAATGAGAGCAAACGTAATCCGATCATTAATTTTCTAGTCACTGGATTAGCACTCTGAATAGGCACTGATAACGTTTTCTACAGCACTCCATTACCTGTATCACCAGAGCTGGCACGGGTGGATTACAAAGCCCACGACCATGATTACAAAGACTCCTGATTTCTGGAAGCTTTAAATGTCACTGATAACACAAATCTTTGTTAAGCTTTTCTGGTTTATGTGGTGATGGTGTAAATGCGGAGAGGCAGAGGGAGAAGGGAAGCTGCGGCTCAGGAAGGGCAGAGGAAGGCAGCGGGGAGTTGGGCAAAATGTCTTTCACTCTTCTTTCCGTACTGATCAGAGTTCATTGGAATAAATGGAAAGACTCCCACTGATTTCAGTGGACTTTGGACACAGCCCCAGAAGCTTCAAAATGTAAACAGACAGACACAGGCGTGTGCCTGCCAACATGGCTTCCCCTAGATAAAACGGCTCCGGCATGAGCAGAGCTCCTAGAATACATGTTGGTGGGAGGCAAGGACGGGGAATCACTATATGCTGGGGAATCACTACATGCTGGGGAATCACTTTGTGCAGAACCGCAGCAAGCGCCCAGGTCCCCGAGCTCCGCGCAGGGAGCATTGCCATCAGGGAAGCTGTGCCAGCCCTAGTGCTATGGTCTGCACCACCCTCCAAGCTGGAGACGTCACAGACCACATTCCCAGGCCTCAGGAGCCCGATCCCTCGCTGTGGATGCGCTCGGCACATCCTGCGATTGCCTATGCAGCTCCTGCAGGACCAAGAGGCCTCTGCGGCCCAGGCCTCCCCCTGGCCCTGCTCCCAGCCCCACATGGCGGCCCGGGCCTCGCGGTGCCCCCAGGGCCGGCGCTGCCTTCCCTCTCCTCTCCCATGTGAGGGCCTGGCTCCCCAGAGGCCAGGGCCACAGGGAGAGCCCCTCTGAGCCGGCCATCGCCCCCCAAGTGGCCCCGCCGCCGAGTGTCCCCATGGCCTCGAGCCAAGTACAAGGGAGGCCCAGGAGACAGGCTGGCTCCGCTCCATGTCATCATCACAAGGTGTCCAGTAAAGAGGGAATGCACAACACAAGCCGCCATGTCACAGGGAAGCCAGCGCGCATGGATCACGCAGGAAAAGAGCACATGGGAGAGGAATACCAGAGGCAGGCTGCACTTTCCCATTCCTCCCGAGCTTTAAGCGCAGCCAAAAACGCAGCCCTGAAGCACAAGCTGCTGCTGGAGAGCAGAGTCGTATGTCCTGTTGTTTTCCTTGAGCTCGGTCTAGCTTCATGAGGCCATGCAAGGGGCAGAGCAAGGAGTGGAGATGGCTGCCAAAGCGCTCTGCAAAGCAGTGGGACATTCCTGGCTCACTCAGACAGCAGGAAGGGGAAGGGCAGGCATAACCAGCCAGGATCAGGGCTGAGAGCAATAGGAGTATTTGTTGCTCCTGCAGGTAAGGCATGGAGACAGAGGAGAATTGGGACTGGATAGTGCTCCCGGTGAGGCCACACTCAGGCTGGTCCTGCCTGAAGAGCAGCAGAATGAGCAGCTGCGGGAGCCGCAAGCGGAGCCTCGGAGCTCCAGCAGAGCATCCATCTCAAGCTCTGCCAGAGCTCTGGCTTCTCCATCTCTGGAACAGCCGGACTTCGAGGATCCGCTTCCCTGCCCGAGATAGAGGGATGTTGTCAACACACCTCACATCACCTCTGCTGCTTCTGCGGCCATTCTGCACCTGTGCCTCGTGGAAAGCAAAGAGCTGTGGGGGACTGGCAGTTTGGGAGGTCTGAGACTTTCTGTGCCATTTTACTTCAAATTGCACAATTTCTTTGGAGATTGCACACTTGATTTAGTTGGTCTATTAACTCTAAATATTACTATAATGAGCATAATAATAGCAGCAGGAAAATAATTTTGACCTGGCATCAAAGACATAATGATTAATGTTCATATTTAGCTGCTCACAGTAAACATTTTTCCCCCATTTTCAGAACAGGAAAGTATTTCAACACATACCAGGATTCATTGTAACATCATTAAGCATGATAAATTACCCTTGTACTCATGTGGATGCAAAACACAATTCCATAGGAGTTTCACTGCAGCCGAGCTTTAATTTGTGTTTACTCTGTAACAAACCCCGCTTCTCTTTCAGCCCTCCCTTCCCACAGTTCTCCCAGGTTGCCTGCGTAGTCACAGACTGCAACGCTTGGTTTATGTAATCCTATTTTCTTTAAGGTTGCATTATTTGTTTGGAGTTACTGTGTTGTTTCCACCTGCTCAGCTATTCACTCATTCCTGTTAGAAATTAACAGGCTCTGGCAAAAGTGGCGTGTCCTGCCTTGAGGTGAGTCATAAATTCGCCCCGGTATTTCACTAAGGATACAGGACAACAACACAACACCCAGCTCCTCTCTCTCTTCCCAGCTCCCCTACTTTGAACCCTGAGGTTTCCACCCTCAGTCCTACGTTATACTTGAGTACTGCAAACCCACTGCCTTCAGCTGGTAGTCAGTGTGCAGAGCACTTCCGAAGGTCAAGCACCACACTGCCAGTGCTTAATAAATTACAGAGTTTAATAAAAGAAGGGCATTCCACATGGTGTGATCAAAGAAGGCCCCATCTTCAGTGGGCACAGGCTCTTCCTGCCCTCCCTCAGTTTAAAATGTGGAAACCAGTATTGAAGCCCTGGAAAATACCAAAACCCAAGAGCCCTACAAAGGTTTATGCTTCAACAAGCTGACCCAAGGCAACTGCTGAAGTAATCTGACTGGAAAGACCAAAAAACAGATTTGCTTGAATTAATGCTGGGGGAAAAAAAAAGAAAACAAATTTCTTCTGCACAAAAAAAAAGAGACTGCTACTACATCCCAATGATTTCTCCTCCAACCATAACTATCAGGTATAACATGTAAAAAAAAATCTTTACTCTTAGCAGTCTTAAATAATATATCTCAAAATATTTCCCTGGTGCATAGATGTACATACCAAACATCTGATTAAGAAATTCTTAGCCACAGGCACTGTCTGTTTTTCTCCATACGTCATCCTCCTTACGCAATTACATTGCGCGTTGCACATTTTTGATGCATGGAATATTTATGTGCGGAGAAGCATAGTATCTGCCATAACAGATGAGGCAGCTTGTCCATTAAGTCGCAGCATCCAGCCTGTAAGGAAAATATTCCCTACTTTTAAGGTAGGAGAAATTACAAGCCTAGAGAGACCAGAACCAGAATGCTGGATCTGTAAGCACCCTGACTTAGAGATAAAATAGAACTCGTATCCAAAGCACTCATCGGATACAGGAAACTACTTAAAGTTCAGCTCCTTGCAGCTACTTAATTAAATTATCATATTAGAAAAAAAAATCACTCAGACAACAAAAGCTTCATAGTCCATTTATTGTATGACCAGTGGAAAGAATAAAGGTGTTTTTTTTGGTAGTTTGTTGTCCTTTATCCCCTATCCAGCGCAATATATTGTACCTTTGCATGTGAGATTCCTACTAAACCCAAACAGCCCACAACAAAGCTAGCCCAGAGTTACACGTGGGTCAACCAGCCAGCAAAACACTTGCTGCCAAACAGAACAGCCAATGCCTCAGTTTCGCTTGCCTTTCCCTCAGTGGTGACGTTAACTTGACTTTCTCTCTTTAGATTCAGATTTTCATGCAATTGTTAGGAATTTAAAATCCCAATCTCTCTATCTAATGTAGCTGAAATTACCCAGAAGGATCAAGAGTGATAGGGAAGGAAGAAGAGATGACAGAGTTGACTGCACAAGTCTCAGCATCTTAGAACACCAAGTTACAGGCATCCAAGACCAGCATCACAGCTGACTCCTTGGGGCAGTGTCTTAGCCAGGGTGCCACGAGGGGTCTTTAACCTTCCTTTTCCTCTATGAGCTCAGTCCTGTCTCTGCCATGTGACATCCCCCTGTGCCTGCTCAGGCTGCCTCTTAGATAAGAGCTTACCTTCCCCAGCATAAACAGATTGTATCATATGATGGCACTGGATTGCTCACTGCTGACAACTTTCAAACGGTAGATCTTCAGGTATCTATAAATCTTTGGTTGCCATTTTTTATTACTCAAAACAGTGAGTAATTACTTAAATTCACCTTGTGATTCATTGCAGATTTGTACAATGAGTGAATAACCCCTCCTCGTTTATTATGAGACATAAATTCACTCATATATAGTGTTTCGTTTTACCTAGGCCCATCTCCCACCACGCACACACATAGTAGATATGTGAGACAACCTGTGGAATTTATCTGTTTACGACTACTCTGTGTTAGGATTAGTCTAATATTTACTCAGGCAAGGGCTAGGTAATGTGAGTTTACCTTTACCTGCTCTAGAGTGGCAAATGCCCAGATCCATAGATCCAAAGGAAACAAGATACTGGCACTAGTTTTCAGACTCCTCTAGGAAGGTAAGTGAGGAGACTTCCAGGTCTACTGTGAAGAAGATAGAAGCAGGCACTGAACATTCACATCGTCTGGGTTACTTCAAACCATACAAAGTTAGAGACAGTTGATCAAGAAGAGTTGGACAGTGCTGAGAAGAAATATGAAACTGCAGAAAAGGCATCTTGAACTCCCACGGATAAAGAAACAAAACTTCTTCGGAAAACTGAAGTCAGGGTATTTCCAGTGCAATCAAAGTAAAAAGTAGGTCTTTTCAGACTCTGACCAAAGTCTGGTATCACTTCTATGTACTGCCCCTGACACATGACCTGGTCCACAGCGGCCACAACAGGGCTATATTGCTGCCCTGGAGGAACACCTGTGCTTGGTGGAGATGAGGGATTTGTGCTAGTTGTAGAAAAGGCTGGAAAGGGGGGAGCCTCTGCGCTGAAAATGGGCTGGGGGACTTAAGCTGAAGTGCTAATGATACCATGGGACGCAAAGTGGAAACAAGTGGAAAGTATTCTACTCTCTGGCCATTTTTTTCTTGACCGAGTCAATTGAGTAAGGATGATTTGTGAGAGTTAAAATTGGTTCAACCTTCAAAGCCCAGAGAGGACCTACCAAGAAAAACAGCTCAGTTTGTGGGCTGCTTCTCTGATCAAAACCAGCAAGGCCAATACCCCTCACCACTGTCACTAAATAATTCCTAAAAGCCAAAATAAAGGCACATGCTCTGCTAAACTTTGAGCCTCCACATCCCCAAGCGACAGGCATCACGAGGCCCCATCTGATCTGATAGCCCCGTATTGACAGAAGGTGAACATTCTCACAGCGACAGCAGCCAAGGGGCAAAGTCTTCCTCCTTACAGATAACATCACCCAAAACATCCCCACTTTTTTAATAGAGTAACAAGCCGCCGTATCTGGGTGGATCACATGGCTTTTGTATGAGTCACACCTTATGCTTTATTCAGTTATTACTGCATTAAGACAAACTGTCAATGAAGCCAGTGGGAATTTCACCTGAGAGGGAAGCGGGGAGAGGAACAGGGGAATCATTTACTCGCTGGCCATTTAGATCTTATTTCAGCTTTATAAAGTGGCAGTCCATGAGCCTGATGTGTGCCCTTGCTAACAGCAGTCAGTTTTCATGAGCACAAAGGCTGCCAAATTCTGCAGATGTTTTTATATGTGCTTAATTTTACACAGGAGTATAACTGGAGTCAAGTTTAAAAGATATACGATGGTCTGGTCAAAAGTCAGCGTTTTATAGTTAGATGTATTTTTGCAAGATTGTGTGTGCTGCTTGTTTGGCTCTAAAACATAGAAGAAATCCACATTTTACCTCTAGTCATTAATATTTAGACCATCTCTCGCAGTAGTGTAATAACAGAATATGGTAACTTTCAAAAAGGTGCAGTTCTGCTTGCACAAACTGAGCTTGTCACAGGCTTTCGTTTGCTCTGGGAAGAAGAACTGACCTTAATTCTCTACTTGATCAAAAGTGATTGTTTTTTAAAGTACATTCTAAAGGTCAGATGAACTAAGGAGCTTCAAATGATTGAAAAAGCAGCTGGCACAATAAATAGTTAACTCGCTATGTGATTTCTCCAGCACACTGGTGAACTGGACACGTTGGCAGGACGCTTATAAAGCTACACCTCTTCAGTAATGGTGTGTCCAAAACAAGCAAACTCTGCATGGTTTTGTTTGTATTATTCTTGTTTAATCTGGAGCAATCTTGTTTAAAAAAGGATTGACCAACAAGATATTGTGATTTAAAAAAAATAAAAAAATAAATTTGGGCCAAATTCCCTCCTGATGTCATTTTACTGATTTCAATAAAACAACACTAGGAATGCCAGTGACCTTCACTAGGTGCTTGCCAAGAAACTCTGATCAACGTACTACTAAGATAATAAAAATAATAACAAAAAACACATAGAGCAAAATTGGCCTCTTTCCTGCTCGCGGTGAAGTCAGAGTAAAGCCCAGCCAGTTGCTTGGAACAGAGTCAGCGCGGACAATAGGAATAAGGGCTAATTAAAAGAGCCATTCTTAATTAGCCCTTTTGTGCTAATGGTTTAGCCAGCCATTCGCTTCCTCTTTCATTTTTGGTGCTGGGTGATACGAGCGGCCCCTTTCATCCTGGGTGCTTCCCTTCCCCTGCTTTCCCTTGAAAAGCAGTGCGGGCCACATCGTGCCGCCTCTCGCCAATTTGACGGTGGTTGCAGTGGAATTATCCCATGTTTACACTGGCAGAAACATAAGGGAGCAGGAAAGCCCTACCTGCAAAGATACACTAGTGCTCACTTACTAGTGGATGTGTAAAAGCTACTTACAGCCCCTCTGGAATATGTGGCAGTGTTATGAGATTTGCTGCTGGCCTCCACAGAAACCTCTCCTGCTTCTTGGTTATCCCACCCAACATAAGGCAATGGAGCTGGAGCAGCGACTGGGACACCACGGTCAATGCCACAGACCAAGCTCCTAGCTTGACTATGGACTTTGGGCAAGAGTTTAATTTTAGTTCCTCCTCATTTGTAAAACAGAGATAATGGAGATGCGCCCTCTCAAATAAAGCAGTTGGGGCCTGAAAAAGAAATCCATGGCTATAGTAAGAAAATAAGAAAAACTGCTGCAAGCAAATAGTAATCTAGATAATTAAACAGCTACGTTCTCACAGTCATAGCTGCTTTCAGAGAGGACAAGAACCAGAAACACTTGAGTCAGCTACGATTTGCTGACCTTGGAGGAAGAACAAAAAGTGATTATCCTGTTTCTCTTGGCATTTATGAAAGACATGATACCGTATTTAAGAAGGGGAGGGAATGAGAGAAAATGAAGCACCCATATCTTGAGTGAAGGTCAACCAGGCTAAAACTATAGAGCTGACTTCAGGATGATTCAAAGTGGCTCACCCATTTGGAAACACCAACAGTCTGTTGTTTCCTCTTCTTCCAGGAAAAAAAAAGGGGGAGGAGAGGGGGTAAAAAAGGGGGGGGGGAAAAGGAGAGGGAGGGAAAAAAAAAAGAGCTGAGGTGCAAGGCATTTGCTGGAATTAATGACCAGCTGGAGCTGCTGAACTGAGGAGTGGAAGCCAGTTAACCCCAGCCTGCCAGTGTTGCCAGCCAATTCCCTGCCCAGAGGCTGCTATTCCGACGTGAAAGCAAAGCGGGGAGAACACAGGAGATGCGTGTGCTTTTCTTTGGCAGGTGATGCAGCTTCAGGCAGGGTGTACTGAACCAAACCTCAGAAATCAGTGTCCTGCAGCCACCTGAATCCCATGAACTCTTCTGCGCTACAGCTTCCGTGTTTCATACAATGAGTACACGGGCAGGAAAGTAACAGATCTATACATATGCATTTACATGTATATACATGTATAAAATGTAAAGGCATTTATAATTCTCATAAGTAGCTCTCTCTTGAGTAAGAAGAAGAAGGACCTGAGTCAAACAACATCAGATTGTGCCTAATTCTCCCAATAGGCACAGCAGAATCTGTCACATTGTAAAACACTGGGGCGAACCGCACTGACCCTAATCAGCTTCAAGCCTTTCCAACTTGCACCTGTGGCAGTTCTCCAGAGGGGCTGCTGACTCCTCTGGGGGTTTCAGTGTGGGGCCAGCAGGCTCTTTCCTTAAGCGCTTTTCAAAGAGTGCACAGGAACAAGGGCAGACTGACAAGAAGCTCACAAACTGCTGCCTACACCTACGGAGGCGAATATTCAGTGAAGAATGTTTCCACATGTTCTTTGTTCAGGCTCATGAGAAGACCCCTATATACCTATATGTTTTTTACTCACACGTCCACCTCAGGCAATAAGGGAGTGTTCCATGTGGGCAATCTCAACACAGCGAAGCTCCGAGT
Organism: Nothura maculosa; assembly: GCA_032353885.1. NCBI lineage: Eukaryota > Metazoa > Chordata > Aves > Tinamiformes > Tinamidae > Nothura > Nothura maculosa. The sequence continues at coordinate 2,061,414 of JAUBOD010000279.1, read as the reverse complement.
GCGCTGCACACACAGAGGTGAGTACTGCAGCCTGGAAACAGGAGCCTGGGATCCCCCAGGACGTGCTGGACTCATGGCACAGCCTCCGCGCGGTTACGTTCCTGTGGGGCTTGGGATATCCTGGCTAGGGCACCTGTAAAGGAGGCTGAGGCACAGCTCTGTTTGGGAGCCTGGTAGCTGGAGGTACAAGGCAGATGCCGACTTTCCTTCTTTTCTGCCAGCACAAAATTTCTGTGTGGAAAAAAAAAGATATATCTGGACATGTCTGGCTTTTGGATGGGATATTCTGCATGCAGGAGCACTAACAGATTTTAGCTTATGTTTCTCCAGAAAATAAACAAATTCTCTTTAACCAACATTTGTTTGTTTTGCCCATATGTTAGCTCCCTAATTTAGTCCTTCCTCTCTCTGTCACTTTAGTTCTAATTAACACCTGAGCAGTTATGGCTGTTGACCACAATCACTGTTCCACTGTGTTCTACACATCTGCAGCTACAGAGTTTGTCCATACAAAGTCTTTGAATGAAAAAAAAAAAAAAAAAAGAGACAGACAGAGAGAAGGAAACTTCTAGAATATTTTCTGCCCCCCTAGTAATTAATTACCATTACAAATCTGAAATTTGGAGGCTTTCTTCTGTCCAGTCCTTTGAACATTGTACACTATAAAATATTTAATGATATTTGGATCCTGCAAACATTTATTTTATAGGCTTAACTTTAAGAAAATTACTTGCATTCTTAATTTTATGTAGTAAGGGGTGTCAGAATGCCAATACATATGGCCAGGAACATTTTATCTGATTGAGAAATACCTTTTTTTTTTCTCCTTTTTCTTTTTTTCCTGGAAAAAAAATAGATATGCCATTCCAGAACTTTCTGTTCCCAAATTAACCCCAATTAAATTTAAATACTGGAAAAATTTCTCATAGCAATGGGGTCTCTTCCTTCTTTGCATCAAAAGTTTTGGCCGGCAATTTTACAACTTTTGTATCGATTTTCCTTTTCTGGCATCTTCCAGCAGGGCAGCCAAACCTCGGGGAATGCAAGCTGAGCTCAAAGTTATCCACAGTGTTTATTGCAATAGATACTCCCTCAGCAGGAAATCACTCAGGAATTTTTAATCTGGCCATTCAGAACATGCCAGTTAAACATCTACTGGAAAAATCACTTGACAATATCCTATACAGAAGCATCTGACAGGGGCTGATGAGCAAATAGATTTTCCCAACCCTGTTTCCTGTGATTTGCTCTTTGGAGCTCTTTAGTGAATCATAATCTACAACACATAACTGTTTATTTTTGATATTTATGCCATCATCCTGGTTTGGAAGCCACTTGAAAGATAAGTGAAATAAGCCTTCTAAAGGACAGGTTATCTTTCCTTATATAAAAAGTGAAGTTACAGAGATGATGAAAGCACCTGAGAAGAAGGACTGAATGGCAATGTGTGGTCACGTGCAACTAATAAGTCTTGAAACCTGAAGATGAGAGAGAGTCCTTCAGATCTCAGTGTAGAATTTAACATTGGTTTTAGTGGATTGTCAAGGCTGGAAATAGGACTGCAAAAGTCACCAAGGGGAGGCTCACAGTGAGAGAAAGTCGTAGTGAGAGAAGATGGTCACGAACTCCAGGCACTCTGTGCAATTTAGGCTAGGAGCTGGAAGCTCTGATTGTCCTGCTTTAAGGAAGAGAGGAATCTTGTCATTCAAGAGAGATGGATATGTGGGAAAATTACTGCTAATCCTTCAAGCCTTTCGCCTGCTTCAGAACAACGCAACTCCAATGGCTCTGACAAAATTTTCCCTGAAATCAGAATCAAGTTCTGTATTTTTCCAACCTAGAAGGCAAAATATACTTATACATATAAATATATAAATACTACATAAGTTATATTACAGCTTGCTGAAATAGGGGCAGAGTGAGATGCTGCCTCCAACATAGGCTGGCCTTGCTTTCAATGACACGCCACCAACAAGGGGTTCACATCACACCTGAGCTCAACTGTTACTGCGCTTAACAGTAACACATGAGGAGCTGGATGGTGTTATTAAGCAAACCTGAAACAACAGATTTATTGACAAATAGTCAGCAGGCTGTGGTAGTATTGCTATGATTCCCCATCAGCAGAGCTACACTCATTAATCAGAAAGATTTCTGAAACTTTTCCAAAAACTGAGATTTCCAGCAAATTCTTGTTATTAACAAGAGCATCATTTTGTACTGTGAAAAGGCAGCAGTGTTAAAGCATTCTAAAGAATAAAGAAAATGGCCTCAACATCTACAAACCAGCAATCAGCAGCCTCCCATGTATCAGAAAAAATAACCAAGAGGGTGTTACTGTCACTGATCCAGAATCAGTGCAAAAAAAAATGCGTGCTTAGATATTTCTGTAATGCATGTTCACCTTCCAAACCAGCTTTCAGGACTTTGGTATTAAAAAATGACTGAATAAAGGAAAGAGTTACTCTATTTTTATTTTAATTTTCCCCTCATTAAAAAAATACCTCTTGAAATACCTTCATCCACAGAAATCTTGAGCTTCTCTTTCTTCTTTGCTCATGAAGGAAGTATATTCTTTAGAAAAAAAGTTAATTTTTGAATTCACTGCAATTTGAAATTTCATTATAAAGGAGATAGCATCCAGCAATATTTAAAATATAACTTTGCATCCAAAGCCTATGTGCACATGTTTACATGTAAGCCAGCATTGACTAACCAGCAATATCAATTCAAAAATGCAAAATATATGGAATACATTTTAAAATAGCATTAAAGGGATATGATGGCAACAGTTATATAAATTGAGGCTCAAACAGAAATTAGGGGGGCTGAATTTTGCAGGGAAGTCTGAAGAAATCATCATGACAGTCCAGATAGGTTTAAAGAGCTCCTTAGCACATTTGTATTTCTATATCCCTTTAGTAGAAGATCAAACATTCTTTTATTTTGAGGACATCTGCTCCATTCAGCGCTCCGTACTGTCAGTGCTCAATTAGGGAGCCGGGTGACATTCGCATCCTCGACAGCTACTGTGGGGTTTGGGCCCTGCCCGTGTCCCAGGTTTCTGGTTTCTGGAGGCCTTCCTGCCCTGTGCTCGGCCTAACAGGGTTAGGAGACTCGGGAGGACTATGCAGCAACCACCACCCATTCCAGGTCCTGAGTGAAGGGGGATCCTGCCAGCCAAAGAGCAGGTCATGGCTGAATCAAACCTTGTCCTAATACACAGGTGCAGAGGGCCCCAATGAAGAGACCAGCCTCTTTCCATCATTTATCAGCTCTTAGGGCTGTCTTGTAGCTTTAGTACTGGGTTTTTTAAAGTCTTACAGGTTATCATGGAGATCAACAGCCATGCAAGCATATACCCTTTCTATACGATTGCACTTAATAATACACTGCTGGTTTTCGGTCGTCTTTTCAGTTACATTCATTCCCTTTTTCAAGAGCTCCTCCACGTACAAGCAGCTGACACGGAGCCTTTCTGACATTCCAGAGTTTCATCCCCGACTTTCTTGAAGATGACCTCTGCTGCTGACCATAGCTTCATTTCGGCCCTACCCCAGCATGCTGCAGTTAAAGACACATAGAAAGGAAACATGCACATATTTTTGGAACAGACTCGCTCTGAAATCAGTTCCTGTGGATTTATCTGCAAAAACGTGCTTTGTTAGAGTTGTTTTTCAGATTGCATTGACCTTGAGTCATTTGGAAAGACGACTGTGACATCTCTTGTGGCATAAAGCAAACAGGCAGGCCTTATTTCTTGCAAATTAACAGAAGGAGGAAGGCAGGGGGGGGAAATGAAGTTGCAGTGATCAGTTTAAGGGGTAAAGGGGGCCTTTCCCTTAAAAAAAAAAAAAAAAGAAGAGAAAAGAAAAAACAACTTTCACAATAACTCTTAACATAACTTGTAGCAGCTTCCTAGCTTCTTCCCTTAGTTTATCTCCACAGATGCCTACAAGAGTCAATTACTGGAGCCTCTCTGCAAGCCAGGTGGTAATGAAATGATGATACAATATTTCCAGCTGTTAGCACAACCTGTAACTTGTAAAACACAGAGACGCACCCAGAAAACACAGGCAAAAGTAGGTCGGCCTGCCACTTAATAGCAGTCATAATAATAAGACATCAGCGATACTGAAAACTTGGCATTTACCGTGAAACTCGGAGCAAAGAAATCATCCTTAGGGTTTTCTCTTCTCCTCTTCCATTAGAGATAAGCCTGTGCCTTTCTGCACCCTTGCCCAGCACAACGCTTCCCCGCTCCCAGGCTTAACCCTTGCGTGAGCTGTATTTGGCTCTGCTGTGTGGTAAACACAGGGTTTATCTCTTAATTTTGGCCATGATTAACACTCAGCCCTCAGGCAGGGCACGGACGGAGCCTGGTTCTCACACTAAGTCTTTGCAGAGGCCCTGCAGCAGGTGGGGACGACATTAGTGCCCGCTGTGAAGCGCCTTCCTGGTGCGGAAGCTCCGGCACTGGCGGGAGCCAGGCAGGACCCACTTGCTCTCCGAGGTGGGCGCTGCCTCCAGCCTCCCTCCACCAGCCACTGGCCTCCTCCTCAGCCAGCTCTGTGCTTGAACAACAAGGGGAGGCCTCGGCACATTCGTTTCCTTGAGGTGTCCGTGAATGTGCTCAGTTACAGGCCTCACCTTTTCTCCGTTTGGTCTTCATTCACCAGAAGGAGAAACAGCTGAGGCCCTTGGGAGGTGTTCAAGCTCGGAAGAGCTGTGAGGTGTCAGAAAGAGTAGCAAAAGAATGGTGAAATGGTGCACATTTTTGATACAAATATGTTTTCTGACTGCTGTCAATGTTTGCTGAAGCACACTACAGCAGAAATATCTTGCTAAAGAATCAGTCATAGAAATGGGAAGTCATTCCAATTAAAGTTCCTCAAGCTACATAAAGACAAATGTTAACAATTCTTTTTTATTTCACTGCAAAATGAGGACAGACTTTGAGAAGACACTCATTTCTAATGCACAGGTATGGAAGGTATGATATTTTATTTGTCTGTAAAAGGGCTTTTCACTCGGAAGTGTTAGGTCTCAATTCTACTCTCAGTGCAAATTCTGAGTATCCTCTCGCAGGATTAAATTCGCCTTATGTGCAAACAAAGATTGAGGAGCTGAGCCCTAGGCACTGAATTCATTTCAGCCTGCTGTGATTTGGGGAAAAACATGGAATGGCAGTTCTGTTGCTGCCTTTGTTGTGCTGCTGGAGCAGTGCCACTGAACGCCATGAGAACCGTTTCTGTACCAACGTGCTGCCCTCCTCCCGGGCCAGCAGTGCAGACACACGCCGCTCTACGCTAGAAAAGCCTGATGTGTCTCATTCCACCACCTACCCACAAATGCAGCAAGTCGGGCATGTAACAGGATGGCTTAAGCTAAAACTAAATTTAGGCGCTCCTGAAATATAGCTGCAGGACAAAGCACCGTTCTAACTCCATGAGAGCTGCCATATGTGTAAGTGCAGACAAAGTGTAATGCAGCTGTTGGTCGCATGAACCGTTGTGTATTTTGACAGTGTGGTTTTCCTCTCTTGCTTCCCTCTTTGCCTGGCTTAAACAATCAGTCTATCCACTGATGTACGAAAGAAGAAAACACAGCGTTCAGATGCCAGCAACGATCTGCTGCCTTTTATCAGCTATTTAGCATCCCCCTCTTCTTGCCAGCCAGTAGCATTATCAGCAACAATATGTCCCTAAAAAAAAAACAAAAAGAGCATTTTAGCTCCAGTGGTTTCAGAACTATGCAAAATCCTGTCCTGCAGAAAACCTTTGCAGAGGAGCCTTTTGCCCTAGGACAAGACAGCTCCTGGGTTTGGATCTACACGCCTGGAAGCAGCTGCAGATACCCATTTTGGGGATGAAGGTCTCTGGTTTACACCACCACACCTCCTCATGGAAAGGGACTGGGTTTCCTCTTCTGTGCATGCAACAGCTGGGTTATGCAACCGCTTCGGGGAAGGGGCTCAGCAAGCAGTCTCCACGGAAAGCACTTATCAGGAATGCAACTGAAAAAACATCCGTGGTTTTTGTGATAGGAGCTCACGTTTATGATGCCATGGAATAGAGGAACCTCAAAAATACCCCAAATGACGAGTGTATTTCCCTATCTCTGTGGACATGTACATGTGCTCATCACAGCAGGATGTGTTTATAAGGAATAAAAGGAAAAAAAAAGGGGTGGGGAGAAAAAATTTACATGTATTTTTAAGCCTGCCACATAATCGTCACTGCCTCTTTATTTATTTATATTAAAGGCCACCTGTATTCCACCTCAGGGACAGCAAGGGTTTGCATCTCAGCAATCACACCCACTTTTTCCACAGGGCGCAGTGAGCTCTCCGGGAGGCTGCCTGTGATTCCCACTCCAGTCAACAGGAGCTGCCCGTGCGAGAGCCGCGCGGAGAGGGAAGGTCCCTCTCCCTCCCGGTGCGGTGTCTCCTTGCAAGCCGAAAATGAATATTTGATGGTGGGGAGAGGCAGGCGGGCCAGGCCGCGGCTCCGCGCGTGATGTATAGCCGGCTGCCTAGCAGTGTTGCCAGGCAACACGGCACCATCCAGGAAAATCCCGCAGTGGCTCCGAGCGAGCGCGCGGCTCGTGGCGTTGCTGGGACGTGCCGCTCCGCACACAGCGCCGGGCGGCCAGGGCTGCTCCTTGCCCGAGAACACGGCCGGGGCCTCCGGTACCGCGGGCCCGCTCTTGCGTTTTCCGCCCAAGGAAGATCCCCCCCTCCCCTTCCCGCTTCTTAATTCTCTTCGAACCTGATTTAGGGAGGGGAGAGTAGTGGAATTTTACAGCGACATCCCATGATGCTCTCGCTCTCAATCCCATGGCCTGGCTCCTACCTCAGCCTAACCGTAAAGTCAGATCACAATGATGTGACTCACTATTACAACTAAAGATAGATCTTGTCAAAGCAGTCATGAGCCCTGGATGCTGGAGCTTGTTTTTGCAGGGCTGTTTTTTTCTTTATTTTTTTCCCCCTGGCTCTGTGACTTTTGACATTTGGAGGTCGAGCCTGTGCTGTGCAGTGAGCGAGCAGGCAGGTACAGGCCCTGCTGAGCTGCAGGAAGCCACGCAGCTGAGGGCACAAGCTCAGCATCAAGCAGGTCCCCACAGAGAGTCTCCAGGGGACAAGGGCCAGCAACCCCCAAGCACTACATTGGCACAAGGGCAGGACAGCCAGAGACAGCAGGGAGAAGTATTTTTACAGAGGGGCTGCTTCTAAGCCTGACAAACTTCTGTGTTTTGGGCTTGTCTAGCAGCTGTTTTCAAGCGCGTCCATTCACCTGAAGTGTTTAAGAGCCACACGGAACAAAGTGGCACCGTTGAAGGAGACTGGAAAGCGAAACAACCTGGACAGCGAGAGAGAAACCAGCAGCTCCTCCAGGGCTGCAGAGCTGCTCAGCACCACACAGGAGCGGGGAAACGGCAGGACAGGCGAGAGCTGCTTTGTCAACAAGGTTGGCAAAGTTACCACCCTGGCCCCAGCAGGGCTGCTCCAGACACCTCTGGAGAAACTGTCCCTGGGAAGGGCCATTCCTGCTGTTGCAAAGCCATGCGAGTTCCCCCAGCCTCAGCTGCCCAAAGGTGGGAAAGGGAATGACTTTAATTATTAGGTAATAATTAGATGAGGGAGCTGGTGATGGTTTATTTTTCAATGTACTAGATCTGTTTCAGCCTTGTAGAATTCCACTAGTGGGACAAAGCCAGCCCGTTAATTTTAACCTGGCCATTTCCCTTCATGCCCTTGATTCAGGAAATCCCTATGCAAGGGCATGGTTTCAGTCATGTGAATATTCTCACTGCAGGCAATGTGACTGCTCATGTACTTGGAGTCAAGCACATGCCTATGCACAGGCAGAAGCAGGACCTAGAACAACGGCAGGAGGGGAGCACCTGAAGATCCACGCACTTCGAGGGGCTGTGAAAGGTGTCCACCCATTGGAAGGGTCCGATTTTTCCTGGACACCTTGATCCCTTCATGCTTGACAATGTCTTTCAGAGCAGCAGCATCTTCAGGAAACAATTTTTAGGGAGTTGCAGCGGGGAGCACAGCATCCAAAATATCATTAAACACTCTCTAAGTATTTCTAACAAAGCAGCTAGTTACGCAAAGGTCCTTTGGGGACTACAATCTGTGTCTGTGACTTTCATCACCTTGCCCTGATTTTCCCTCTCCTGCACTTGCAGGCAACACCCTTGGGGGCTTCATAGGAAGCCTCAACATCCGTGTTTTTCTGCATTGCTTCTGCCTCACATTTCTGCTGTCCTTCAAATATACACACATATACACACACACACACGAGCCAAGTCACAACTTACAAACACCAAGAGCAGCGATGATGTCCAACCAGTGTCATGTGCGAGCTGTGCTCCACAGAAGCCTTCTGAGCACTTATCTTGCATTTATATCATGCTGCAGTCTAGAAGACAGACCAGGAAAACATCAACCAGAGGAATTTCATGGATGAATCCCTGTTCAATTTCTCTGTTATACCCAGATGATTTTTAAAATGTGAGCATTTTAAGTAAACTTTTTGTAGTATCTAGAACGAAAAACTTAACCCATCAGATTGGAGGCTTCAGCATGTGATCTGGACAAGGGTGACTTTCACAGATACTGCACCATAAGATAAGTGACTCAATGAGGTTCCTGAAATCAGCAGAGTTACTTTGGGTTACAGCAGTGTAAGTGAGATCAGGAGGGCAATAAGAAGTGAATCCATAATGAAGGGGCTCATTGCAAAACAGGCTGAAGAACAAGAATCAGAGACAAGACTTGCTGAATTCATTTGTCCACGACTCCCCAAAGGTTCTTTAATTTCCCTTCCTCAGCTAAATGAGGAAAAATACTATTTTACCAAGTGCCAGGGCCATCAAGTTTCTTCATGTTTGCATGCTGACTACTTAAATTTGAATTATCAAAACAACCGCCTTAGTTCCGTCCCAACTTTCTGTTTCAGGTTTGTGTATGCCTTTGAAACGAGCCAGGCCAATCCATGAAACTCATTTCACAGGACATTGAGCCAATGGAATGTGGAGTAATGTTCTTTAATTTCGGACATATGATCAAATGCAAGTGCGCCACAAGGAAAGAGAAGGAGACAAGCAACAGACTTGAAAGGGACAAGAGCCTCACCACGCTAACCCTAGTTAATATATGAACAAAATCCTATTATTAGTATTGGCTTCCCTCTTGTGGCAATGAGCAAGCTGTAGTCTTAATAACATGTAGCCAGAAGTTGCTAAGACACTTGTTGAACACAGAAAGCAGCCAGGTCCCTGCATCCATACACAAGACAGCTAATTTCAGCTCAGGGCAGGTACAAAGACTTGCCATGGCAAGCGCTCCAAAGGCTGGAAGCTGCTGTATATATTGTGGAGCTTAAATCTGAATTTACTCTGAGCAGTATCTGGCCTAAATTTAAACTGAAGAGGGGGGTTCCACTTGAAGGAGCCCTGGCAGGGCTGGAAAAGGCTGGGTTTCCAGCAGGTGCAGCATGGCAACAACAGGGCAATTGACTCAGGGTGCTCCATCTGGAACACAGACTAGTCACCTGTGATGGAGAGGGTGGTTCACGGTCCAGGCCTGTGCAGTCAACGATCTTTGTTGAATCTATCAGTTTGGTGGGTGTTTCCATGGCAGACCTCAAGGATCTGTACCTGCAGGCACCTCTCACACATGCTGCTGGATGAGAGAAAAATAAATAAGTAAAAGCATCATTGCTATTAATACGTTTTGCCAACAGAACTTCAAGCTATTTACAAGGGATGTGTTGGTTTCATTCTTGCTCATTTGAAAGGGGGAAGTGAGGTGCTAAATCCTTGGGAGCCACTCAGTGGGCCCAAAGCAGGGCTGAAAACAGGCGCCCAATCTGCCGCGTGTCAGTGCAAAGCTCCCCTGCCACGGGGCAAAGCTCCCCTGCCACGGGGCAAAGCTCCCCTGCCACGGGGCAAAGCTCCCCTGCCACGGGGCAAAGCTCCCCTGCCACGGGGCAAAGCAGGGAGGCTCCCCTGCTCCTGCTGCCTCCCCCAGAGCACGGCTGTGTTCATTATTCACACACTTCCCAAACTAGGGCAACTGCTGTTTCACACACAACCTGCAAAGAGCGAGATGCCCAAGTGATGCCTATCACCTTTACCAGTGCAAGGCCTTGCTGATAAGCACTTATTTTGCCAACCTGTGAAGATCATTCCACAGTTCACCCTTAAATTACTTTAGCAAGCTTTATTAGGTTAGCTTAAAAGAGATTGTATTAGTACTTTTGTACTGCATTCCCTAACCACTCCCCTTTTACTACAGCCTCCTGTAGCACAGGAAACAAACTGGAACCACAGGAGCACCCCAGAAGTATCATCTGTGCAATAAAATTGTAACTCTGTACCATACAGGACGAGACCCTGCCCCTGGAGGTCAGGAAAACGCAGGCAGAGGTGTCTGCTTTCTGCAAGCATCCTGCCAAAGGGCTCACAGTGCAGTAACTCAATGCTAAGGTCGGGGAGTTCAGTTGCCTACCTCAGTTAAATGGGTTTCTCTGAATTCCCCTAACTATTTTTTTTCTAAACCAGAAAGAAAGAATGAGCATAAAGCCACAAAAAGAAAAAAAAAAAAAAGTGGTTCTTGGCCCCCATCACTGAGCAAAATAAGCCCTCTGTGAACACGAAAAGCAATCAGGTCTTCCCTAGGCAGCCAGGCTGCAATAGGGGGGTCACGGTGCTCGCAGAGGCTTTGCCTCCGGGGAGCGCTTGAACTTACCTGCCCAAGCAGAACAGCCAGTGGAGTCAAGGTACAGAAAACACCCAAGTGAATCAGATGCAGCAAGAGACCCAGCTGTCTCTGGGAGAGAAGAGCAGCACTGCCCCTGAGGAGAAAACAAGACTTCCTTCAGCAGAGACAGACCAGAGAAACAGGTCACAGCTTCTCTGTGCCACACAACTCAAACCTGACTTGAGTATCACAAGGGGACACTCTCCTGCACCTTGTAAATAACATTAATGTCTCTCTAGAGGTCAGGAACCCCCTTGCAGCTCCATCCTGCCCACTTAGGGACCCTCCTCAGCTGAGCTGGGAGCCCCAGGCACATCTAAGGGGAAACAGCTGGGTGCAATTCCTGACCAGCAGCTGCAGGGGAGCCCTCAAAACAGGCAGAGCACCAACATCTCAGGTGAGTCTCAAGCAAGGAGAGTGATTCAGTGCCTTAAATCTGACTTGACACTTCTGGCTTGCTAGCATAATCCCTGGTTTGGATTGTTTTCTTTCATGGAAGCAGCCCCAGCTCAGCAGAAGGGAAGCCTGGTGTGATGTGTGGAGCTGAGCGCCGCGATGCCGCCTCGTGTGCTGTGGACAAGCTGCAGTTAGTTGGTTTTTCTGCCCGCTGCTTAGTCGTCTGTGGAACAGCCTTGCTCTCCCTATGGATTTTGGGGCACTGGGATTGAAATATCCCTAATGCTCCCATGGAGCAATCGTCACACCCCTGTGAGGGACACGAGTGGGCTGATTGCAGAGAGATCCATGGCAGTTTGGAGCTGCAATAAGCTCAAGCTTAAATGAATCTGAGCTCAGACTAGTTACTATCAAGGCTTCCCAGAAAAAAAGAGGAGGATATATTTTGCAACGTTCCAGTTCCAGTCTGTCCCTACAATAGGCTAATATGATTTCAGTAGGAATGAGCACTTTAAGGTTATAATCCTGTGAGCACTGACCTCCCTATGAAGAGGCAGCCCCCAAAGGGGATGTTCATCCAGGCGCTTCCCAGGGAAGAGGGTGTAAATGGAGTGTTTGAATGCTCACTGGTACGGACCTCAATGATCCAACTGAAACAAGGGACTCAATCAAACATCAAACAATGATAGATGGCAACATGCAAGGCTTAATTATTTTTAGGACCCCAAAAAAATATTATATCGGTGGAGGAATTTTTAAAGGTAACCAGCTCAAGAAAAGCTTCATCAAGATTTATGTTTTCCTTTCAGAATGAGGTTTAAAGGTATAAACTGTTTATCGCTTGTGGGATTTTGCAGGTCTAAAATTAAACTGAGGGAGGTGCTCTAATTTTAATGTCAGAAATCATTATCAGGCTTTGACCCATTCCCAAGTTCATTGATCCTCAGCTTTCAGTTATTTGACTGGCCTCAAAAGCCAGATTTTCTTAGGTACAAAAATGTTACAAGATCATACGGTGTTTCAGAATTAATAAAATTTTGGATACGTGGCCTTAGTTGAAATAAGTCCATGGAATAATAAGATAAGATCCATGCACACCATTTCAAAACACCCATGCATGGACATTATCACAAAAATTAGATAGAATATGCCCTTTTCCTTAAAGAAAAAAGACTTTTCTACGTTTTAAATGTGCATTTCATAGTACTGCAAATATTAAAATTATTGAGAGGAACGGTGTTATACCAGGCTTAAATCTGTCTTGGACTACACTTGTATACCTTTGAATGTCACCATAGCCAGAAGGAAATTAATTCCAACATCTAGAATAAAGCAATTGGTGATCTTGTCTTATCTCTGGAGGGATGGTAGCGCAGCTTCCCCATTGCAGCTGTTTCCTGCAGAGCGTGATTCCAGTTCCCTGGGTTTGATTTAGCCAGAGCGTTAGTCTTTCAATTTGTAGCAAGAGCAACATCTAGTGTTTGAAGGCTGCCCTGCACACCCGTGCAGCAAGCCCCTCACTGAGGCAACGCAAGAAACAATTACTCAAATTTCACAGCAGCTCTGCGAAGCAGGCGATTGTTTCACCTTTTCTCGCAGAAAACATGGGAGAAATAGTGAGGGGAAGGGCTTCATCTTTCCAGATAGCTCAGAGATATGCTGGGCCTGAGCGTGCCGTTCAAGGTCACACAGGGAGATAGTGGAGCTACTGTCCGGATTGCCTGCCCTGCACTATGCCAGGCTGCCTCTTTGTCCCAGGGGATGTTTGGATCTGGCTTATGCGAGAGGAGGAAGGGGCTCATTGTATTTCAGAGGCAGTTTC
>JAUBOD010000279.1:2035391-2045690 GCA_032353885.1 Nothura maculosa | reverse complement strand
TTTCTGAGTCCTGGTCACAGTAATATCTGAGCAATCCCTAGGGACAACAAAGATAAATTCACAGTGCCCTTCTCAGGGATGTAGAATTCCCTGTGCCCAGGGGCTTCTCCCAAGCTGGAAGCGAGCTGGGAACTGCAGGCCTGTGTCCCAGGTCGCTGTCCAGCACCTGAGCTAAAACTGGTTTCTGTGCTTGTCAGGAGCAGCAAAGCTGGTCCTTGCCTGTGGGCTGAGCACCGAGTGACTGTTCCTGTGGTGTCCCTTTGTCTGAGAAGCTGCTTTTCTTTTAGTGTTGTTTTTTCTTTGCATTTAAAGATAACAAGAATCAGTATTACATACATTTTGTCCAAGTTCATTTTCTTCGGCTTTTGCTTGAATTTTTCAGCCCCTGGATGATGCCAGCTTGACAGAGCTAAAAAGTGCTTTGAATGGATTCTTGGCTAAAGGAGAGATCTTAAAGCTCGAGACCAAGGTAGGGATTTCTGTAGACTTCATCATCTAGTTAATGATGTTGACTGGGCTTTGGTCTCTCTGTTCTTTTTATACACTGAATTAAAAAAAAGAAGATTTTTAGTAGCTGGATTCAGTAAAATCAATATGGGGAATGTTGTCTATATTTCTGTGCTTTATTGCAGACTTAATACCGCAGTTACTAAAATTGTTGGAATATAATGGCTGCAAAATTGTATGAAATGTGTTTCAAAGGCTTTTTCTTCCCTAGTGTAAACATTAGTACTATGATTATGAATTTTTGCTTTAGATACTTTAAATTTCTGTTCAATATCTTTTCCCTCAGACGGATCCCTCAATCCTTGGTGGAATGATAGTCAATATTGGGGACAAGTACGTGGATATGTCAACGAAGTCCAAGATCCAGAAGCTCACCAAAATCCTGAAAGAGACTGTCTAGCAAGCTGTCCTAGTCGGTGTTCACAGTGAAACCTGTCAGATGAATCTAATAAAATTAACTACTTCTCGACCACACTGCTTAAGTATTTTGAAGATTTAGGAACATAGTAGTGAGAAGGAGAGGGTGAGAAGCTGCAGGGAGTTCTGCTGAGTCCTCATGGAGTGTTTAGTGTCGCAGTTGAACATGCAGCCTTGCTGTGAGTGAGGGTTGCTCTGATGGACAGGGAGTTTCTCCCAAAGCTGCTGGATGCGGCCGCCCCACACGGCCTTGCTGGGTCTTCCAGGCAGGGCTTGGGCAAGACAACATTCCGGGAGTTGTGTCCTTGCTCATGTTGCTCCTAACTGCCTAGGGAAGGAGCAAGGGGAGCAGTGGGGCCGTGCGGCACAGGGTTGGCGCTGGCCAGTGGCTCTGCAGGGTCAGCCCTGCTGCCCCATCCTGTCTCCGCTGTGGCCACGGGGCTTGCAGTCTGCTGTGGGGCAGGACCGGGCTGCACCCGCGGCCTCGGACACTGCCCAGCCTGGAACAGCAGAGGGAAAAGAAGTTTGGGGCTAAATAAACTAAATATGACCAAAAAGGAGGGGGGGGGAACAAGGCAGGACCGGCCGCCTGTGGGGGGTTGAATCAAGGCTACAGAGGAAGGGTCTGTGCGTGAATAGGGGGCTGTGTAATTTATAACATGTAGTAACGACACCCTCCTGCCAAGCACGTGCTGTTCTTTTCCTATCTGAAAAGTGCAAACCCCGTGGGACAGAGATGAAGAGGTGGCACATATCAGGCATTAACTTAAAATTAAATTACTAAATTTATTTCCCTATTGCTGGGGCTATTGCTTTGCTTATATCACAGCACTCATGTCCCTTTCTCAAAAGTATTAACATGGAGATTTATTCAATGCGTCTTTGACACCACCCTACCCCTCAATGCTTCTCAAGAACATAGACTACACAGCGGAACTTTAGAAAAAAACAGGGTTTATTCTTGCATAATTTCACTTGCACAACTACAGTCTCATCCGTGTCAAACATTACACAGAATAAAATCTTATTTTCAGTATCAGCCGTGGTGAATGCAGTCTGGGAAGTGGGCACAGCTCCTTGGGCAGCTGAATGCAATGTAAGGACTTTCCTTCAGTCTGACGTGGGTAAACAGAAGCGCTTAACCAAGGGGGCAGAGGAAACAACACACCCAAAGGAACCGAAGCGCCGTTGAAATTGTCTTGAGAGAAACAGTGGTATCTGGTTCATAGTTCTTTGTACTACCTATTATAATATTTTTTTAAAAAAGGAAAAGCTTCACAGTATAGATGTATCACTGTAGAATAGTGAGATATGATCTAAATTAACAAGTAAATTTTATACTCTATTAAAAAAGAAAGTGACCTTTTTCTCCTGTCTCGCCCCATCTTAAGACAAATGCAGGTAGCAGGTATTTTGTAATGCCTCTAATTTTTAGGATCTTAAGGATACTACTACAGTACGACACTTCCTTTTTAAGGAAAAAAGGAAACTAGCTGATACTGTTTGTGTGGCAACGAAAAGTGCACTAAAAAGTACCACCACCACCACCACCGCTGGGGGGGTCATTCCCCAGTTCTAAGTATTAACACTGAAAAAATACTACAGCTAATTTTTTTTCTTCTTCTCCTCAAGGATTTACCGACACTAAGTAAAAAGTTACCATTACAAAGTCCCCAAGGGCTCACTGGAATCTAAATCCCTTCCTCAGCCCATGGAGTCCTGGAATAGGGTGTCCTGCAAAAGCCACCGGCCGGGATGTGACTGCCATGCTGCTTCTTACCATCCCACCTCCGCAATCTGGGATTCAACCTCGGATTGAGACCGGAGGCCTCTTTCCCGAGGGGCAGATGTGTCCGGGCTCCGGCGTTGGGCAGCCCGTCCTGCAGGACACCGCGCTCGCATTTCTCCCCCTTTCCCCAATCCCATTCACGCACCCAAACCCTCCGCTTCCATTTGCACAACATTCAACAGCTGCCGCCTGCTCCAAGGCCACGCTCCAAGTATCCGTTTCCTTCCCCCGCGTTTCCCGATCCTAAGTGCGGGGTCAGCAACGTTCCGCAGCTCTGCGAGCGGCGCAAGGAGGTCCCCGACGGCGCGGCAGGACCTGCTCTCACAGCTACATGAAGCGACGAGGCCAGTTAGTTTAACTAACATTGTTCTACTGCAACTTCGAGTCCATTTAAGTTAGGTCCTAAATATATCCTCATATATACAGAAAAATAATTTCCCAAGAATGGTCCCTATTTTAAAATATTTAAATGACTAAACAAAATCGTGGGCCTATAATTTCTTTTTTTTCTGTTAGATTTACTCCGTATTTGACAACAACAACATAGCTGTGTTTTTATATCCTATATACAAATAATCATATATATAATCTCTCTATATAAGCTCGTATTTACCTATAGATACACTGATATGCATGGAGGACAGAGGGTGTTTGGGCAAAACAAACCCCGGGCTATATGTGGAATGTACATATAGAGCCAAGCCCTCGGAGGCTGGTTGGGGCAGCCGGGCTCCCAGTTTTCCTGTGTTTCAAGGGCTTTGGCTGTTGGATCTGAGTGACCTGAAATCCGCCAGTGGCAAACAGAGCAGTAGGAAGGCAGACACCAGAGCTGCAGCAAAGGCTGGGACTTGGGACGGTTTGACAAACGCACACACGTAATAACATTACAAAAAAACCTCACTAGCCACAATGTTCCCCCCCAACCCTACTCACGTGTAACAAAAAGTGATCGTTATTTTTTAAGGGTTAAAAAAACTGTAAAATGAACGTTTAAAAAGTTCCCTCATAAAAACTCATATTGACAAAATACGCAATAATCGAGTGCGTCTAGAAAAATCGACCTGCAGCTTCTCCCTGCATTGGCGTAGCGACCGCGCGGTGCCGCCTCCGGCCTCCGAGGTGCCCCGGTCCCAGCAGCCGCCGCACGCTGCTCCCCAGGCCTCAAGGACGGGCTTCCTACCCGCACCAAACGTGCTGTGTCTGAGGCCAAGCTCAACAGGCTGGTTTATATTTTAAAGCGTCTCCTCAAGGGCTGCAAGGGTAAGGATAGGCTTTAGGCTTTGCCCAGGAAGCACTGCCATGGATTGCTCAGTGGCTCTGAGCCAAAGACCAGTCACTTTGGGGGCAACGAGGAGGAAAGCAGACCCAGCGGCAAAGAAAATAAAGATCTACTTGGCTATTTGACCTCAAGTTTTAACTTTTTGTTTGATAATTCTGCTTAAACCTGGCTTGATCTTCCCCTCGTGAAAGAGGTGAAACCAAGCGCTCCATGATGGAAGCCCCCTGGCTTTGGAGGCCGAGCGCGTGGCCCATCCGGAGGGTTAGGCACTTGTGCCTGCTGCTGCGGCACAGCCTCCACACTAGGCTGCCCATCCCCACGCTCAGGAAGAGTCTTCCTGGTGTTCCCGGTGGTGGGGAGACCTGAACTGGTGACAGGCACAGGTGAAGGGACCAAGAGCCGCCTGGCCCATGGGCTGTGATGCTGCGGGCGAATCGTGTGTGGGAAGCAGCTCCTTCAAGCAGAAAACACAGGGATGCACCAGGGGGAAACATGGTTCTCCTTGCTAACATTAGTATATTACACATCTAGAAGGAAAGAAGTGCAGCTTGGAAAAATGGCATGTGCCCTTGTTATCTCCTTGAAGCCCACGGGAGCTGTCTGGACCGCACCAGGAAAGCGAAGAGCCCGACGGCAGCATTGACACCTGAGACCTTTGTGAAGGCACCAGCAGCACCAAGGGAAGGGGCACAGCTCCGGAGGGAATTCTTGCCCAGGTGAGCACGAGGACGGTTAAACCCCTCCCAAAGCCCAACTTCCGTGGAGAAGTGCCAGTGAATTTGTGCATAAATACAGAGCTGCGTTAAACCCCATGTGCCTTTACCTGGGATGCCTTCCTGGGTGAGAACAAACACATGGGTCCTTATTAATCATGCTGCCAATATCATTATGGATTCTCCTGGTCCTGGATAACTGAGCTTGTGCTGGGATACTCTGGATATGATTTTAAAACAATAAAAAAAAATTTCTTTTCTCTATTCCTTAGATATCCCATCCTGTCTGCAACCACAATAGCACTGGCATTCTGCCTGTTCCCAACTACTGCCATCTTCAAACAGTCATTGTAATCACTCCCAAAAATATTTGTTGTTTCTTGCCCACTAACTTGATTCTGCTACCAGACTAAAGACTAAAGGAACCATCAGACAGAAACATCTTTCTCCTTATTAGAATTAATATACATAGTGGGAGAATGCAATTCCCAGAATTACAGCTTGGAAAACAAGCTACAAGATTTTGCCCCTTCTTTTCCTCCTCTTTTTTTTTTTTTTTTTGTCCTGGTTTCTCAAAAGCAAGCTCACTGTTTCAATGAAGGTGGCAAATGCATCAAAAAGTCACAGAAATCTTTTTAGAAAGGCTCGAATGCCAGTCAAGGAGTTTGATGCTGAAGAATTTATTATTCAGTGCTTATCCATAGGGATCACTCACAGCTCTTTCAAACCAAACCATAATCAAGCATTACCCAGACTTGGAGTTTTGTTGCTGTCGCTTGGCAGAGCACTGGGAGAAGTCTACACACGTCAGGATGGGGCTGGAAAGCGCTCTCAGGTGTGTGATTTTACTGCTATATTCAGAAATACACAACCAAGAGTCTGAGTTACAGGGTCTGCACAAACACAGGTACTAAGACCGCAGGAGCACAGCCTAGCAAACCTGACAGCCCAAAGAGGACACTCAAAAGAGCCCAGCTCAACCTGGTGACACCGCCTGGCTCTGCCAATACACCAAAAGACACCCAGCTTGCTACCCCGCTTGCTGCTGAGCTGCTCTCGCTGCCCCAAGCTCACCACGACACCGGCCCCATCTCAAGGCACCGTCGAGAGGACGCTGCTTTCTGCAGGAAAACGCTAGTGCAAACGCAGCCAACGAGTCTCTCCCTCACAAAAAGTCCCTTTGAGGACATAAAGTCCTGGATGCCTGTGGGATCAATGGAGAACAATGCGAGCAAGACCGTGTGACTCCAGGACAGGGACAAACGTGCTGGTGAAATGACACCTGAAGAGTGACACTGCTCTCTGAAGCACTGGAAGGAATGGCCACCATGTTTACAGCTACGGAGTAAAACTACGACAGCAATAAAAGGTTAGACAGTGACATTTAATGTTACTCCATTAATAGATTTTGATCACTTTTTTTATCCTACCACAACAATGTGTATTTTCATATACATTATATTCAATAAAATGGACTGATATGGAATTAGGAAAGCATGGGTTTAGTACTATTTACATATTTTAATCCAAACAATTTTCTTAACAACATTGAAAAATAGAAACTTAAAGTTCTCTTACTTCTGTTTTCAGCCAGTTAGTGGTAAACAAGTGCATGCCTTGGAAGTCAAACTCCCTCTAAAATGGGTCAGTTGAAAGCTTCTAACTAAAGTGTGTATCTCTGTTCTGTTCAAAAAATACGTAAGTATGTCTGTCATTTCTGATACAAAATTCTACACTATCTTCAATAAATAAATAATAAAGCGATTCTGAAAAGTATGAAATGTAAACTTTGTTGTCCCTCCAACATACATTTTTTTTTTCCAATTGCTTGAAACATCATAGTGGTCTCGTAGGCAATTATAATGCAGACACTTCCCAGCACTTATCACCATACCGTACCTAGCTATCCGTTAGGAAGATGCCCTAATTTCCCAAGGGAAATCCACAGACTCTGTAGTGCTAGAGAATACCGCCTACACAGGAGAGGTGGCGACCAGAACGGAAGGGACATGCAGGGAACACCAACACCTCACGAGAGGCTCCACGAGAACATTCACATGCTAACGAAACAGGCCGATACCTCCCATTTGGAAAGGAAGCCCCAAACACCAGTGCTTGCATGATAGGCAAGGAGCGAAAGGAATCGGATCCAAAGGGGAACTTCTTTCACCCATAGGGCGGCTGCCCTGGCTTAGGCCGGGCCTTGGGCCTCAGTGCGGCCCTCACCGCGGCCTGAGGGGAAGGAGGAGGCCGGCGCTGTGGGGCACTCACAGTGGGGCCCTGGGCCCACAGGCCGCCGTGTGGGGGTGTCTGAGCTAAGCGCGTATGGGGAGCCCGGCACCCCACGGTGGGCCCAGGCTTGGGCTGTGGGGTTGTTCCCTCCGCAGCGCCGCCCTTCCCGGTGCCATCCAGTGACCGGCGCCTCTCAGAGCTACATGGTGCTACTGCCCTGAAGTGCCCGACCCAATGTCGCACACGTGTGGGCACGGTGTGACATGGACATCTCCTCATCAGGGACTGCCTGGCAAACCAGATGCACTGGGGTAAGAATCAGCTTCCTGCGGCAGAGCCGTGATGCTTTTCTGCCCCGCGGCGGGTGATAGATCATCCATCTGCATTCACACAGTTCAGCAGCAGCAAAGAGGGGCTGGAGTGGTATAGTACAACATTCAGCAGGGCTCTATGTTCACCTTCACTTACTGTCCAAGCACTTATAACCCTACAGAAAATAGCAACTTTCAAAGGTACCAAGTGGTGGAACAATTCTGTGCAGAAGGCCTGTACATAATTTATTTTCAGGGGCAAAGTGAGTCATGAAGTGGTTTGCTCATAGAATCTCCTTTGTTTATCAGCAAAGATCATTATACATTTCCTAAGTCTCTTCAGAACCACCATAAAGTTCTTCAGGTCAATCAAAGATCTTCTTACCACTTAACTGCTCATCGGATTCACAAAACATTTACACACCACTTTGCTGAGCAATAGGCACCAAACTCCTAAGAGGGGAGACCTGCAGAAAGTATCCACACATACCAACATTGCCCTCATCATGTAAATTAAAGAGTAGGGTAACTGGAGCAAGCAGAGCCACCTATGTGGTCTGTCAGCCTTTCGGACTGGTGCACACGAACAACTAGGTTATTTCACAAACCCAGGGAACTAATGTCAAGTCCCACATAGAGAAATTGAGGGAGGTTTCCTCACAAAACTGGGATTCATTTTCCAATGAGAATTATCAAGGCACAAAGATGCTCCTGTTTGCTTTGATAACCCTCTTATGTGTGAAGGGCAAGCAGCAGTTTCATACCAAACAAATAAGGATTTCACGACAGCTTCTGCAGACACCTATTGCAGTGAACCCAGACTGAAATAAGACATTGGTCCCTTTCCCTCTAAGGCTCATCAAACAATTGCAGGTCTAGTCGGACGACTATCTCTCCCGTTGGGACTTCGTGCAGAAGGAGACACTTTGTAACTGGTCCCTTTGAACCCTGATCCTTCTTAATGTCTGCCACACGGATCTCTGTTCTGCCCAAAAAGTCTGAAATGCAAAAAAGACAGCATCAAGTTGCATACATTAAAAAAAAAGCCCCCCAAAACCCCAAGAGAGCTTGATTATCACCCTGATACAGGCAAGACTCCACTGGAGAGCAAGGGTGAGAGGGTGAGTCAGACCCTGGCTGTGCAAAGGGGTTCCATACAGGCCTGTACTTCTTAGAAAAGGGAGATTTGGAAACAGCCTTGTGGCAGCCTCCTACCTACCGTCTGGGGAGAACTGGTCCCTCTCGAACACTGTAATGCAGAGCACGTCCTGCTCGAGGTCTTTGATAAAGAACTGGCAGTTGGAGTTCCACTTGGGGTTGAGGGTGTCCTGTATGGTCTTGGTGATGTGGCACTGAGAGCCCATCGTCACCTCGCAGTACGGGTTGCTCTTCCCTGGTGAGGAGGAAGCAAACAGAAGAGCACAATCACATTTCCCCGTGTGCGAATGAATACCCTCTTGCTCCTGCAGCCAGCTAACAAGGAGAAGGTGGAGGTCTCACTGCCACTTTAATAAACAGGGATACAATTCTGCAAGGTGCAGAGCACCTTCCACTGGCATCATTTCAGGTCTTTGCAGCTTATGGTATCTATGGCAGAAACTAAGCTTGCTCAAAGCAAATACTGCAGTGCAAGACAACTGTGTGGCTGTGGTAGAACTGCATGAAGTCACCTCTGTATATTTTAAGTAAATTAAAACTGCTTCACTAACAAAGCCTATATTTCAGACTGAAAGTCCCTTGAAGGTGTTTCAACAGAAGTGAACGTCTTCTTCATAGAGCATATTACAAAAAATCCTTGAATGAAAGAAAGGCTCTTACCATGGGATCTGCAAGGTTTTAGTTCGATGCCTTCAACAATATTCACCATCAACCTCCCAATGCCTGTTGCTCTCTGTGAACGAACTGCAGTTACAGAAGAGGAGAGACAAGTCACTATGACATACTCCTGCCCGTGGGCATTGCCTCAGGAGAGAAGAACCCCTGCACCCCATGCTGTACCTAAGTAGGCCTTTTCCCTCTTCTTCTTTTCCGTCTCTATGTAAAGTTCTGAAGCAGCTTTAATTTTCTGAACCCAGGCAGTCCTTCAGAGGAAAAGAAAAAACATTGCAAAATGCCATTTCCATTAGGACTTTTGACAGAGCAGAACATCCATGGCCAATTCTGTCTTCCAGGCCAGTTAGGTAAATGGCAGCTTTAGGGGTGTATCAAGGACTAACCAAATTAGGCTAAGATCATGAAAACCTTTTTGAGACTAAATCTTTTTGAGATTAAATGGTCAGTTTAATCATTCACTGATGCTATTTCTTTTATTCCTGTTGTTGTTCATTACAGACAAGTAAATAATAAAAGCCTAGAAGCACCTCTCACCTGAATTTTCACATTTATTTAACAAGCGATGCTGCCACAGGTCAAAGTCAACAGTTGCAAAGACATTTGACTGAAGTGCCTCCATGAGGAGAGCAGGTCCTGGGCTCCTCTCCGTGGTGAACGGAGAAGGGAAGGCACTTCTAGGATGCAAAGATCCAGCCGACTCCTGCCCTGGTGCTGCCCAGTGGTCTGCCTAGGCTCCACCACCCATCAAGCACCTTGCCCATCAGCCTAAAGGCAGGTGGGATGGATGTGATGCTGGGCTCAGGCGTTTCAGGCTCCTGCAGTGGGTGGCCTGGTACAGAACCTCTCCCTGTTGCATTGCTGTGACCTGGGCACCAGACCTGAGGCTAAAGGGCAACAGAGCACTGTGGATGCTCTGGGCATCGGGTAGGGGCTGGCCCCAATGCTGTTCTGTGGCATGGAGGCAAAAGTAGGACAAGACATTTTGTGGATGAGAGGTATCCACAAAAATACAACCTTTGCAAGAGAACTTACACGCCTAAGTGAGACTGAGGCCAGACTGAACACTGCCGGGCACGCAGGGCACAGAGGCCTTCTGCACTGGTTTTTATAGAATCACAGAATCCCAAAGGTTGGAAGGGATCTCTAGAGATCATCCAGTCCAACCCCTGCTCCAGCAGGGACACCCAGAGCACGGGGCACAGGGCGGCATCCAGGTGG
>JAUBOD010000279.1:2014491-2035291 GCA_032353885.1 Nothura maculosa | reverse complement strand
AACCTTTGCAAGAGAACTTACACGCCTAAGTGAGACTGAGGCCAGACTGAACACTGCCGGGCACGCAGGGCACAGAGACCTTCTGCACTGCTTTATATAGAATCACAGAATCCCAAAGGTTAGAAGGGATCTCTAGAGATCATCCAGTCCAACCCCTGCTCCAGCAGGGACACCCAGAGCACAGGGTGGCATCCAGGTGGGTTGGGAAGATCTCCAGAGAAGGAGACTCCACAACCTCCCTGGGCAGCTTGTGCCAGGGCTCTGGCACCCCCACTGCCAAGAAATTTTTCCTTAAGCTCCCGTGGAACTTTTGTTGCTTCAGTTTGTGGTCATGCAGCAGAATTGTCAGGGGCAGCAAAGCCACCAAAATGTTGTGCCTAAACTAAGTATCGTATGTGCACCTTTCTAATGGTTTCATGTAATCCTGTCTTCCTGAGCTTGCCAAGGACAAAATCACAAAGTGAAGCTTGGTGCTTGTCATTCTTTTGACTGTTTTAATCTAAACTGAGCCAAGTTAAAGCTAGCCAGGTTTTCTTTACTAGGTTTTTGCTTCAAATTTTAATTTTGACCTGTTCCTGAATCTCATTCAACGCAGAGCCAAACAAACATTTGCACTGGCACCACAACAGATGGTTGTTAACAGGGGAAGAGAAGAAGATTTCATCTTTTGGCTTCCTTATGCTAGCATAAAATGTTCCATAAATATCAGTCCTCTTAACTATTTCAGTGTTGGTCTTACTGGAATCTGGGAAACCTCCCTCCTTTCCATATAATAAAATCTCATCATATTCTCAGGCACAGGGAATTCTCCAGATAGTCTTGTGACAAACTGCTCTGTAAAGGTTTCCATGGAGATCACTATGCATCTGTATATCACATACATTTAGACTTCTCAAAACCAGTATTAACGTGCCCTGTGCAGGTACTTACCTTTCATTAATGCTTTCAGCCCGAAGTGTATAGACTCTGTCAATGTGGGAGATATGGAAGATGGGCTCATCTCCAGAGGGGTCTGTGGGTAATTTTACTAGTACCTCATTTAGGAAAATGGGCTGCAAAACATTAGGCAAAACCACAGTTCTATAGCACAATATCCAAGCAGATACATCGAACACAGAGCAATCACAACAGTTCTCCTTTGTGCTTAGAATATCTTTTCTTTTTCTTTTTCCCTTCTTTCTACTTCTCATCTTTCTTCAGATCTGCCATTTTCTGAAGTTGCTTATTATGAAAGATCTCCTGAAGTGAGAGAGTGCCCTGTAGAGCATCACAACCTGCCTCTTTGCCCACATTGCTCCCCGATACCCACTGCTCAAGAGGTTGCTTTGGGAAAGATTCAATTTTCCTATCTAGCTAAAGCCAAAGCCACTTTATTCACCACTGGTCCCTGTAGCCCCTAGCATACACCAAACCTTTCCCCCTTCTCTCATACAAGCACCTGCTGTGAATACAAAGATGTAGGTCACCATTTAAGAGGAGCACTTACAGTTTTGTACATTTTATACTGAAGGTTCGACTTGGGGCTGAAGACCTTGTCTGTGCCAGAAGAGCCAAGAGGTTTTATGATCTGAGTCAGGAGGAGGAAATCGTTGAACAGAAAGCCATACAGTTCCTTGTTACTCTTGGCTTTATAGAGTTTCCCACTGTGTAGAAACTTGCGTGGTCCCAAGCAGTTTGTAACAGAATTAAAGACGAGTTGCTGCGAAAAGTAGAAGAAGAACAACAACGCACTGTATAAAGTAAAACAACCGAGGTTCCCCTGAAAGAGATCAAATACAGTTTTGAGTCCTAACGTTGGTTTTAACTCGTGCCACAGGGATGACGAGCAATGTCTCTGTCTTGCATATGAGAAGCAGTGCAAGTTGCAGGAAAGCTAAACAAAATTAACTGTACGGCAGCCCATGAGGTGCACGGGGCAAGACCTGGACCATGAGAGAGAAGCCAAAAGCACCTGAGCCTCCCTTTGCAGCTCTCTGCCACAAACATGCATCTCCCTGAGTGGCACTGAGCTGACCATGACTTACCCTACATCAGCAGGACTTAGGCAAACAGCTTCTCCAAAAGCTAAGCTTTCTCGATGTGGATTACATGAATTAGCAAGTGCTTTTGCCCCTAGTATCCGGATTTTCCCCAATAAGCATGCTAAAGGATTCCCAGATAACCTCTCTTTGCATACCCCAGTACCTGGGATTACAGAACAGCTGTCCATCAGTGGCTGGGATGGGAAGAATTTATGACTCATCTAGAGGATATCATCAGATCAGTACTAGGATTAGCCTTTGGTAAGGTGTCATTTTTAGGCTTATTTCTACTGGCCAGGGCTGTGTAGTTCCTGCCATCCTAGCGGGCTGAACAGGGAGATCAGGTTCCTTTTATAGACTAGAAACATCTAAGCCAGAGGACTGGGGTAAGGCCTGAGCTTGAGCACTCCACACCATAGATGCCAGGCTGTTCCTCACATTATCATGACAGCAAGAGGCAGGTAGTTGGTCTTTCAAGCAAGATTTTTGGTTTTCCAGCAATATTTTTGTTGTCTGATGTGACTTTAGACCTCATGTACAGAACCCAAATGAAGTTAAATCCCTCTTATTTTGGGCAGCAGTTATGCTCAAAGGACAGCTGACAGTGACGGTCACCCTTCTGAAATGTCTTACATGTTGTTTTTTCCTTGAAAAGGTTAGATTTCATGAAATGTTTTTTTCCATTTATAAACTAACCTTTTCTTTTCCTTTAACCTTTAGAACCAAAAACAATTTAAAATCAAGTTATGTTCTGTCTGCTTCTTAACCTTAGCAATAACAGAGAGGCCATAAAAATGTCCTTCATCCTCTCATAGCACACGCCAACACAATATTTTTATAGCATTCTCACTAGAGAAGTTTTCTATGGTATATTATAAAATAAAACACAGTCGTGGGTAAAGTGACTTCTAAAGTCTGACATTAAATTCTAGAGAGAGACTTGGTCAGTATTTTTGAGTTTCCAATGCCCAGTCTTATCACCAAGCGTATTTTCTGTGATGGCTTTGAAGGTACTTCAGGATGGCCAGGTCTAACTTTAGGATGAGATAACAGCTGTGCAACAAACGCTGTATTGTCCGGAGCTATGAAACTGCAAAGTTGCATTTGAAAACTGCAGCATTTAATCTGCCATTTGTGCAAAGCCAGGAAACAAAAGCATTATTTACCAAACAGAAAGCAGTGAACACGAGCAGCGACAAGGATAACGTGCAAGCCTGCAAGATAGCCCAACAAGGATGCCCACAAATGCCCAGAGATCCCGTCAGGTGGAGGCAGTGCCTGCACACTGCTCACCTCCGAGAGGCCCTCGCACTGCACGTGAGCCTGGATCCACTCCAGCCGGTCGGAGTTCTCCTTCTCCCGCACTCCCTCGTTGACCTGGGAACACAGCTCCTCGGCCTTCTCGAGCGCGTGCTTCAAGTGACTGTGGTCAGGGTGGCTTTCGGGAGTGTTTTCTATTATCTGCAGGTAGATAAAACACATTAGCCTCTTCTGTTGTCTGTAGCTAAAACTATCGTCTCCTGCTCTTGGTGGTTTCTTTATTTTTATCAGAGATGGCTAACAAGGTCCATTTTTTTCCCTCTTGACATACATGGAAAACAGGAAAAAAACTCTTGTTTTGGCCGTGAACAGTAGAAATTAATAACTATCTGAAGGCATTTTACATCAGTAAAGAGATGCCTTTACAGGCATTAAAAGATTGCCTTTACTTCAGTACAGAGCTCACACTTCTGATGTGTGCCAATTCTGGTCATATAGAAGAAATACACCCAGGACTAATAAAGGAGTCTCTAAGTGCCAACATCCAATTTAAAATTGGATTCTTTCCTGTGAAAGTCTGGGGTCAAGTTCACTAATATTATTCAGTATGTGTTAGGTAACCAGTGAAAGTTAGAGAAGGGCTGTTATTTATCCAGTAACATAAGTTGTGCAGAAATGTAACTTGCAACAGCCTGGCAATCAGGGTTGCAAACTGACTGCCATTTGCAAGGCTCCAGGAAGGGAACAGCATCATGTCTTAGGCAGAAACCTAAGACAAGCGCAAGATTAACCCGTTACCCCTGGTTTCTGAATTTGGAACTTTTCAACCTGCTTTTACTGCCTTCTGGTTCTCTCTGTGCACATCTCGCTTCCATTTGTAACATAAATGCAGGGTCTTTTGGTTGAAGACTGGTAAGCTTTGCGATTTTCTCCAATGTGATTGAGATGAAAGGGTAACCCTCATTCCCACTTCAGAAACCTGACACTGGCAAAGCCTGACACAGATGGGAAACTGCCCTGTAATTAAGCTACAAAGCAAAGCAGCATCAAACCGTCATCTTTGCAAAAGAACGTACATTTTTAATTATTAGTGGGTATCTTGTTACCCGTTGCATAGGCTTTAGTAGAAAACTTGATAGTGGCATTCCTTTACAGCGAGGATCCATTGCTAACCTCTGAAACATCAGAGAGGTAAAACGGTGTTAGTTAGTTTGTTTTAAACACTGCAAAATAAGCTCCTCTAAGAGGGAATAGGCAAGACAAGAAATGCTTCAGCTAAACTTGTTCTTAGATCAGAAACAATCTCAGAATAGTAGATTAAAAAAAATTTTTTTTTACAAATACCTTTCACCCGTCTCGTAGGTACAGGATAAAGGCCTCTTCTTCCAAAGTTATTTACTTGTGTACCAGCATGTTATTGCAAGAGCATTACAAAACCAAAATTAAGTATTTAACGGCACTATTGGTCTTGAGAGAAGAAAAAAAGTACTATTTTAATGAGTGCTTAAATTCATTCTAGCTCAAATGCAGCACTGTCAGTGTCCCTGCTGGAGCAGGGGGTTGGACTAGATGATCTCTAGAGGTCCCTTCCAACCTCAACCATCCTGTGATTCTGTGACTATTCTAAGACCATGTTTCAGAAAGCAGCAAAACGGTGCACAGTGTATAAAACTGATGGTGATTGCTCCTTCTCTTACTTTCACAAACTCCTTGAACTCTGGGACTTCGTCAGTTTTCTGCTGGATGAGGGCTGCCCCGTTGAGCTGGCAGCTGCAGAAGCGAATGTAGGGCTGCATGTGGGGCAGCTGGGCTGTCAGGATGTCCCCGATCATTTTCACTGGCATCTTCTCCCCAGACATCTTCTTGCGCACACGCAATGCCCTAAACATGGAAAGGTCACGGGTGGTTTATGAGTAACTAGACCACTAATGAATGATTCCTGATTTATGTGACAAGCAATCCGATTCTTACCCATTACTGAAAGAAAGAGCCCTGAATAATAGAATAGCCACAAGATTTATTGTATATTGTAAGAATACAGTAATCAGGACTGCCCTCTCAGCCAACATCATTTTCCCCTCTTGTGGTCAAGGTATTATTGGAAATTAACTTGATACAAAGCCAGATGAGAATGCCAGGTCCTTGATCATTAGTTTAGAAAGAGATTTTGGATACGCTCTTGAATCAAGGATGGAAACTTTCCCACTACTTCATGCCCAAAGCTACTTTTAATTTTTAGCCTGGTTTCCTAAGGAAAGGAGGTCATTGAGCTGCCTGTGATTTTCCTATCCCTGTCATAACTTCTGAGCTTGTGGGTCACTTTTCAAGGACATCTTACAAAAGAAGAGGCATTTCAAAGTGCTAAACTCCTTAAAAGTTCAACAAAAATTGGCAGCTCAGTTGCTGAAGGTGACTACACCACACAAGAGACCACAGTTTTCTTATTGCTAAGGATGGGAGGGGAAACTTACTTCAGTAGTTTAATATTGCACATAATCAGCTCCTTCCAATTAACAAAAATCATAGCAACTTCTTTTTCTGTTAGCAGCTCAGATTCCATCAGTGGTTTCTGGAAGATCTATAGATTGAGAAAAAGAAGCAGTTTAGAAAGCAAATGGTAAATACATTCAAAGTGACAGAGACTGATGCTCACAAAGCCTGCGAGTGTGAAAATTTTACCCCAGGGCTGCACCTGACACTCACTGGAACAAACTTCAACCACACACTGTGCCCTAGAGATCCCTTGTGTTTCCCATTAATGTGCTCGTGAGCAGGATATTGCTTTAAAAGAGC
Organism: Nothura maculosa; assembly: GCA_032353885.1. Lineage (NCBI taxonomy): Eukaryota > Metazoa > Chordata > Aves > Tinamiformes > Tinamidae > Nothura > Nothura maculosa. The sequence continues at coordinate 2,029,217 of JAUBOD010000279.1, read as the reverse complement.
ACAATCTAAATGTGTGTTGGCAGTGTCACTTATGTTGCAGACAATCTCTTTCAACCACCAGTGTTTTAGCCAAAGGTCTCTGCAAAATATCCCAGGTCTTCTTTGATATTACAACTGAAAGAACATTTGGGCTTGGACTCTCTTACAGTAGTTCTGTTTTTTCTGATAGTGTTTCATTTGGCCGTTTTGCCACAAAAAAACCTCCTCTGTTAACAGGGATTGTCCGTTTGCCTGCATGCATTCCTTCTTTTTTTTTTTTTTGGTTTTTCTCCACATAAGACATGCACCTTGTAACATCAAAAAAAAAGACAAAAAGAATAACTGAGTGTTACTGTGAAGCTGGCACAGCTTCAGAGTATCGGAGAAAGAATCACTTCCCATAGTGAAATTACGGCTCTAATTTACTTTAGAGAGACAAGTGAATAAGAGCTGATCCTAAAGCTGCTGTGCGTGTTTACCTCCGTGACCAACTGCAGATCATTGACATAGTTCTCCTCAGTGACAATGAGCTCGTGGATATATCCCTGCCTTTTTCTTTCAGTAGGGGTCAGCATATCCAGAAGATGCAAGTCTGCACACCCTGGAAAACACAAAGGAAATGTAGGTTTTACTTCTGGCCATTTGCAAATTCATTTAGATCTGCTGTAGTCAAAATTACATTTACCGAACAGAATTTTCAATTGAGATGAATGAAAATCTTATGAGATTGGCAACTGGATTTTTTCTTTTTCTTTTTTTTTTTTGCATTTATTATTTTAATTCTCTTTCTGCATAAATTTCATAAAGGAAAATTATAATTTTAAAACATATTGTTTCAATCATACCTTATTTAAAAGAATTTTTACATTATCAAAACTCTTTAGCTTAGTTCTTTCCCCACCTTTCAGTGAAGTACTGGCAAACTCAATATGCTGCCCTTTGAAACAGATTTTCCTAAGGGGGAAATGTTTGGTGGCTTCATGGGTCTTAAAAGTGATAGCATTCTTTTTGTTTTTTTACTTCTTTTTCAACAGCACCAGCAATGACATCAAAGCACTGAGATCTGAGGGGCATTTTAGATCAGATGCTTTCAAATAAATGAAGCTTTGTAAGTTTTAATAAAGTGAACCACTACTGCTCCTAAACACATCACTCTGGAGCAACTCTTGTGGTTCTCTGTACACAAAGTTAACCACTGGATAATAATCTCTCTATTTTTTTAGCTTCTTGGATGCCAAAGAGGTAATGCTGCACCGCGCCACTAGTAAGATCTGCAGGTATCACTATGGAGTGGTCATGGACATGCTTAGGATGCTCTGCTCAAACTCATTTGTGCTCCAGAAAAATAATGATAACTTTAGGGGAAAGGAAGAAAGAAAGAAAGTAAAAAAAAGAGAGAGATCTAAACAGTAAGGGCTGTTTAAGCAAGTCTTTGTGATTAAAAAGGTGAAAAAAATCAGAAACATAAGTACATGGAGAAGGCTCCTTGTAGGTATTCAGGTACAAGGCATTGAACTACTTTGAAAGAGGCATTTTATCTTTTTTCTTTTCGAAAGAAAATGATAGAGTTTGAGAGTTATCAATTAAAATGACCCTAATTTAATGGCAAAATAATCAAAATGTTGGGCACTTTCCAAGAGCTTCAACTGTGGTCACTTTCAAAGCATATTTTTAGTTATCATGGAAAGTAAATTGGACCCAACACAGATTTATTTCTCTCTGTGCTCTGTCAGCTTCATTAAACATGAACAAAGTGCTTAATTATTTTTTTCTCTAGAGGCTGGGGAAGTTTACTCTTCAAAGATGCTGAAGATCTTGGTTTGATGTCGTATTTCCAACCATTGACATTGGAGAGGAAGCATTTAACATTTTCAATTCTAATATTTTCCTGGCTACCTTGACAGATAGTCAATTGGGATTTAAATGAGCTACTCTGAACTTCAATAAATGATGTCTTTTCAAATTAAATGGTTGAGAAAATAATCTATCAGAACAGAATACGCAGCAAAGACTCTTCTAATAGTGGATGTTTTCTATTTGATGCAGAAGTAGCAAGAATTTACTCCTCTTTGTATAAAGAACAGAAAAAAAACACTGCATTTCTTTTCAAGTTGAAATGTCAAGGTCAAAAGGCTCTAACTATATTTTCAGGGAAACCAAAGTACTGTGTAAATTACTTTTATAATATCATTGCTCAATTCAACCAACTAAAAGAGACTCACAGCAGGGTCTCCAAAACAGCCCTGATATCAGATGTTTCCAGTGACAAATGGAAAAGCTCTGTCGTGGATAAAGGACCTTATTTCATAGAGAACTCGGTAATGTTCCTAATTCAAAGCACACAGCACCTCGTGCATACAGGTATTCAGGTATGTAAAACTAAGCCCTGGAATTTGTCCTTTTCACTCACAGTGCCCCATTTTCTTTTGTACTTTCCTTCCCCTTTGAGAAGTAGTGTGCTGGATTCCACCCACGAGGCTGGAGAAGCTGAATTTGAGTCTTTAACTACAAAATACCTCATAAATTCAGAACAGAATGGGGGAACGACGACAGCTAAATCAACATGTTTACAGAGTGTTGAATACACAAATTTCTGCCCTCTGACCGGGCAACGTGTGTGAATCCAGAGCAGGGGCACTCACACACAACCCCTCAGCCTGGGCACTTGTTCCCTCAGCACTTACAGAGCCATCACACAAATGCTGAAACTAGAAACCTGTGCTTCTAGGCACACAGAACTGAATAAATGTTTAAAAAAAAAAAAAATTTCCAATTTCATTCTAAAATGCGAATGTTTTGTTCCTTTTCCTCCAGGACCCTAAAACACATGTCTTTAAATGTGTGACTAAGCTCAAAAAGAATCTGCAAGGGATTCTCCGTGGATGGGAGGAGGGTTCTGCCATGGGACACGGTGACTCAATGCACGGGCACCCCTTTTAATGCCTTCTCAGCACTGCTGGGTGCAGAACACGCCGTGCTGTCACGGCAAGAGGCAAGTTCCACAGCAAACCTCACGCTGGCCCAGCCTGGACAAGGCCACAGCCGACAGGAACCCGGCCTGCTGCAGGGAACCAGGCTCAGCACAACAGCATTCCAGAGGTTTTCCCCGAAACACCAAGCAGGGAAAATAGCCCTCCCGGCATGACAACAGCATCCCTTCACTCAGAATAATCACAGTGTCTCACCAGGCTCCTGCTTCTTGCCTTATCAGCTACCTCCACACACAGCTATCAATTTGGGAAGGCACCTCATGGGCTCAGTCACTGCTGGGAGGCCATTTTGAGCCATTGCTGAGGACACCTTGTCCTCTGGGGATCAAACTGATCTTCCCCGTTCTAGCTTGTGTGAGGCCAAATCCCATTTCTCAGTGATTTGCAACCATTTTTGCCTGTTTGGAATATCTCAACAGGACCAGTAGGCCCATTTATCAGCAGGACACAGCGCTCCCTCCACAGCTGATATTATTTTTTCGTACTGGGATGGAGAGAGGTAGGATCCAGGTGCAAGTCTGAAAAGCCCCCCTTGCAAAACATGACACGCAACCTTATTCTGCCCAGGCCCCAGGAGCACGTGCCTCCTCCCCGTGTCTCATCCATCACCTCTTATCCATCCACACTGCCCAAATAACATACTTAGGCTTTTTTGAACAGTTTTGATTTTTTCTCCCATTTCCCCTACTCCCTTTTTTTCCTCTCCTTGTTATTCTGGAATGCTCCCAGGTGTCCAAGGCTAGCCTTGTAGCATTTGACATACACTTGCCATACATTAGCATCCTTCTCATGTTGCAAGAGCAAAATCTTTCTGCAGAGCTTTAGGTAAATATCTTATTTACTCAGAAACAACATGTGTTACTACTATAACAAGTGACGAAGGACAAGGTGAGATGGCAGGGAAGGAAGTAAGCAGGACACGTCTAACACTCCCTTCACAGAACCTACTAGGACAAGAATAAAATTGTAAGTGTGAGGGCAGGGATGCCTCTAAAAATAAAAGCTGGCAGTGTTAACCAATTCCTGGATTGGTTTATACCACATCAGGAAACTTTAAACCTCCCCTCTGTGTTACAGCCCGTTGAACCTTTGTGGATCTATCTTGAACCTTTGAGGATTTATCTTGAACCTTTGAGCACATCTCAGTAATAACAAATCACTCAAAGCATCAGCCACAGATCCAAGCTGAGAGAAAGGCACAACCCAATCTTGCGTCGACTTCAGAAAATATACAGGTGTTGTATAGGTACTTCCCATGGAGGCAGAAATGTGGTAACTACTATTCCAAAAGCTCAAACTGTCTAATCAAAGATTTTATTAATTTCTCACTTTCTTAGCGAGATCTCTACCCCTTTTTCCCTGCAAGTCTTCCTCTCAGAAAAGGGTCTAAGGAATCAGTCCGGATCGAGTGAAACCATTCACCTGTATCCAAAACAGCTCCAACGTATGAAAAACCTCAGCACAGAATGCTACACGTGGCAGAGAAGTGTGACAGAAAGAAAAAACCCACAGATCAGGGTTCAGCCGACTAGGCCCGAGCTGGGACGACCTTCTCCTGGAGGCCTGCGCTGCACTGGTGTCGTGGGTACAGGAAGGAAACACAAGCACAGAGCTTCCCTCTTGCTGCCAATAGCAGCCACTGCCGAGGGGACGTACAAGAAGGGTAGGAAGGACGAGGACAAACAATTTTAGGGAAACTCAAGGCTGGAAAGCAGAGCCAAATGCTTTGCCTCAGCAGCGCTATAAGGAGAAGGGGAATCCAACGCCTTCCAGAAGTGACCTTCACTTGCTGCACAACTGCCGTGCAACATAAACATCTTTGCAGGCCAACAGCCTATGGGCTACCTTTTCCATGGAACAGTTAAGCTTCATGGATTAATTAATTTAACAGGATTATTTTTTTCTAAAAATAGGACTTCTACTTCTGTGGAGCTCCACAGGGCTAGTGATAGTTACGGAAGAGTTTCATGTTTGAAAGGCAGTAGTTTCAGACTTTACAATCTGAATTGTTGTGCTGAAGAGAGGCAGTGCAGAACTACAGGGTCTGGCTTGTTTTTTAAGAAGTTTCCAAATCAAGATGAGGAGACAGGACAATCATGAAACGCGTTTTTACTGTAGAACTTTGAGGCTTCTCTCCGTATTACACTTACAAATACTATTAACACTGTCAAGGTCAAGCTGAGTAGTAAAGGTAACTCTCACAATTTCTATTCATGTGGACAATAACTGAAAATGAATCTTTATTCAGGGTACATTGTCCTTTGTAAGCTATCAAAGGACAAGTACAAAGGCTCATAAAATCTATATCCAGGGAATAAAGTCTTCATGACAATAATTTGCATATCTAACAGCACCTAAGACACCCTTCTGAAGCCATTCTTTCAGGTTTTAGAATCAAAAGATCATCTTAAGAGCCCCTTTTAGTTGAGGAGCAGCTTGTTATCCAGGTTTCTGCACATCCACTTAGCTTGCAAGAGGGTAATTCAACTTAGCTGACTTGACTCTGATGAGATCCTATCAGACAGACGCTGCCCGTGGACTCACTGAGGTTGTCTAATAAGAAGTTAAATCATTTATTACACTAGTAGGAAAAGTGCATACATGCAGCTATTTATCAAGAAGTTAAATAGCCAGAAATAAGAATTTTAAGTGCATTAAAAAGGAAAACAAATTCTGCTTTAAAAAAAAAACAGAACAGAACCTAAATATGCAGTTATTTTGTTGCCTTGCAGAAGGGTTATGGCAATAGCGTGCTTTCAAATGAGCTCAGGGAACTCAGGGGGAATGAGAGCGATACCACTGAAAGCCCGAAGAATTGGGACCATTATGTAAAACAGGTTCAGCATATAAATCGAACCACTTCTGGCAGCATCTTAGATTCAGAGCTGTCTTTAACAGATTTAAAGCATTGATATTGCCAAGCCTCCCAGAAGGAACATGGATGGATATTCTTCCTCAGCAGCTGAATACAGAGCAACTTCTAATGGTAAATAGTAAAACTAAGAAAAAAAAAATAAAAAAAACCCCAACAAAACCCCCAACACCCCTGAGAGTGGTCTCTAAATACAATCTCCTCCACAGCCCTCAAGTGACAGCTCATTTTCTTCATCTCTTGGTGCAAACAGGAAAGGTACTTAGCAAATAAGGATTTGTATAAAGAACACACTCTATTGATCTAGCAGCAATAAGACTGCTCTCTTTTCTAAATATTAACTTTTCTGTTTCCTAGCTGCTTCTATGTAAATCTTGCTTCAGCCATGGGTGGGATTAGTGTCTTGGCCTTGCAGACGCAAGTCCAGGAACTCAAGAAACAAGTTTCTAGTGCATTTCCAGCACAGAAGGTAGGTTAATTTTGGTGGTGGTGGTGGTTGTTGTTTCCTTGTTTGTTTTAATAGACTTGCTTGCTGCAGTCAGGGTGGGCAGCACTGTGTGGCTTCAGATGAACCAGGAAGGAGAAATGCGAAACCGGTTTGAGATATAGCCTGGACTAACTATTCCTTTTGGTGGAAATAATGTTCCTTTAATACAGAGTTGCTTTTATAACTGTTACGTGGCAGACTAAGGATTACCATGCTGATCCGTAAGAGCACACTTGAGAACTTGAATATTGAAGTAAATGAGCCTCGTATGTACCTCAAGAACACATTTCAAGATAAGCTGCAAGGGCTGGAATATCTTTATCCAGGGCTTTTAAGATGTGTTTTGCACTGTGGGTCAGTTAACTACTCTCAGCAACAGACTAGTTGACAAGGCTGCTGCTGCTCTCCTGTGCAAGGGCCCCTGGCACAGCAGACCCCCGTGTGTGTGAAGGGCAACTTCACATTGGTCTTTTCAGCTCAAGAGTAAACTGAGCCCAGGAACTTCATAGGGCACTGTGGCTTAGAAAATCTTGTATGAGACATCACTGTCACCATTTGTAAGAAGCATGTTAGAAAACATGTAGTCTGCAGATATTGTAATAGCTTTATTGTTCTTCTCATGTAAAGTAATGAAAAAAAGAGAAAGAAAAAGGGCAGCAGCTGCTGAGCGCCCTACACTTAGAGACAGTATTCAGAGAAAGTGTGTTGCTGGCCTGAAGTCATAAAAAATACAAAGTACCTCTTAGGACAATTGCTTTTAGTCAAGTTATAAATCTTTCAACACAACTGTTCATTATGGAAACGTATGATATCCTTTCATTAAAATAACATTTTAATACACAAAATATCGAAAGAGTGGAATAAAATCTGGCTACATTGTTCTCAGCAAAGAACACGACGAGCGCTGAAAATTACATGGATTCAGTTTTGTTCCATTTCTCTGAGATTCTAGGCAGAATATTCTTCAGCAAGTGGCCATGGGGAAGAAGAAAACTCTTCTGGCAGAGTGATAAAGAAAAAATATGTGCATGTTAAATACTATCCTAAAAATAAAGAAAATCTGTGCAAGTGGGCATGTTTTTAAAACCAGAGCTTCTGGCATAAAACAAAGAGTCTAAGTCAATGCAAATCCCTGCTAAACCCACAAACTGTGCTTAATTTATCTACCACGCAGAAAGCATTGAACAGAAGAAGAAAGGTGCAAAAAGTTGCAGTTCGGCGTGATCCATCAGAGCAATTATATCCAAATAATACTCAAAGAATCGGTATCAGTGTCATTCTGAAGCTAACAGGCAGCTCTCAGGCTATGCTGGTGGCTAATTCGCTACGTGCTCTAATGCCACTTGGTGAATTCTGTGTGCACACAGCAACAAGACAACAAACACGTTTTAGTCTAGTTTTATATGAAGAATTTAATTATCTATACATGTAACTAACTTTAAAGGCTGTATTACAGTTGTTAAAGCTGCAGGTTTTTTATATATTTATATATTTTACATTCATATCGATGAAATACTGAAGTGCAATTGAATAAGGAGCTTCACTCGTTCTTTGCACCGGGTGAGAGGTGGGAAGGAGGAAGATGAGGCAGGATTAGAAACTCTACAACACTGCCAGCATGAAATTTAGAAATAGTGAAATTCAAAAAAAGAAAAAAAAAGAAAATGAAAAAAAAAACAAAAAAACACAGAACTAAATGCTGAACTAATTAGTAGGACGAGTATATTGTGCTTGAGGCATTGGGAAGAGGTTTCTGCATCAACAGCACCAGGCATTTCATCAAGAGCTTGTCGCTAGCGTTGGAAAGACAAACATGGCTTAGCTACAGCACAGCTACTACATCAACTCGACTGCAAGCTCCATTTAATATTAATTTGTATAAATTCCACAGTCTAGTTAAAAAATGTAAACACTGGAAATTAATTGCAGGGAGATATTTCTATACATTCTTTCTTGTCAAGATAATTACTTGTTCAAAATGCGTTGTTCCATAGTCAGGAGAAAGCAAAAATGAGAGAGCAAACTTCACGTAGCCAAGGTGAAAACAAAACAAAACAAAACAGGTAATTCCCAAATCTCACATGAAGGCAGCAGTCTATTGATTTCTGATAGGGAAATGCAAAAAAAAAAAAAAAAAGGAAACATTGTAGACAAACACAAAACAGGGTGTTTTCTAACGGTATGCAGCTACAAGTAATGTGCAAAATAAAATGAACACAACCAGGATAACAACATTATGCAAGGCTAACATCTCTTGCATCGGAAGGAGGTGAAGTCCTTCTCTCCACTGTGAATTACACACTTAACAAGGAACACCTGATACATACAGTACAATAACTATAACAAAATACCTTAACTGTAACTGGGCACATATAAAGTTCCTTAAACTGATTTAATTCCTTCTTTTGCAATAAAAATTAGAGAGAAAAAAAAAAAGACATACTGACAACACCGGACAAGTGAACAATAAAAAAGAAACGTACATAAAGTCTCAAATTTATGGACATTTGGAACAATTTTAATAGCACATGCAGCATTCCTTGATAGTGGGTCTTTTTGCACAAAGAAAATTGCAATGAAGAAACTTAATTTATATTTTCCTTTAAAAAGCTAAAATATATATTTAAAAATAATTTTAAGACTACTGAAAGCACCTGTGCAAAGGTGGAAAAAAAATATTAGTTTGGTAACTATGAAAGCCACAAAAGGACCCACTATCCTCTGATTTTTTTATTTATTTCTTTATTCTTTTTTGTCGTAGTTGTTTAATTTTGCGTCTGTCTCGGTAGGTAATTAACTCAAACATTGCGATCACATGCAACTAAGGTAAACTGAGGTAAACTGCTCTGCAGTGTGTTCTTCTACTCAGAAGGCAGTAGGTGATCATGCTGGAAGCCACATGATCAAGGCTGCATCTCCCATCCTCCCTCTGGGCAGTGCTATGGGATAGTGGGTCTCTTTGAGGACTTTCAAGCCTGAGTGGGGGATGGACAACATATGATTCCTAGAAAAAGGAGGAAAACAACACATAAGCAAAACAAAACAATGAGCAAATCCAAGCTAGGAAAATGAGTCAGGCATGTAAACAGCATGGCGCAAAAAAAAATGGTAAAGGGGGCAACATGCTACAAAGGGGATGGGAACCAAAAAAATGATAACAATAATAATTAAAAAAAACCCAAACAAACGAACATAAGCTAAGGTTTGCATTATAGAAGGTCTTCAAAGAGACTCTGGCAAACGCAGCAGGGGGTGGAGCTCACCCCAGCAGAATCACAGCAATGCTGCATGTTGGACCTGCGCGGGGCGGGCGCCGAGCGCGGCACTTACATTGCTGGCTCGGGTCCATGTCCGTCGTGAGCTTCACGTAGTTGGAGGGGAAGAGCCCCACTTGGCCGTTGACCTCCCCCTTCCACCAGTCGGGGTCTTCCTTGTTGAGCACGTTGATGATCTGGCCCTTGTTGAAGGCCAGCTCGTCGTCGTTCTGCGCCGTGTAGTCGTACATGCCGATCACCTGGCACACTGCAAGGCAAGGCAGAGCTCCGTGAGCCACTCGTTCTTTAAGAACGGGGAGAGGTTTGGGGCTCTCGTGCCCCCTCAGCTGGCGTGCCGAGGGGTCGGGGCGTGCTGGCAAGGGCAAGGGCAGAGCTGGGAACAGGCCCACCTGTCTGCGACTGCACCCGAGGTATTTTCGTCGGGGAAAGGGAGAGGGAAGGAGAGTTTCAAACTTGATCAAGAAGTCAAACACATTAAAGAGGTTAGATTTCTACTGCTGCAGCTCTTTAGCTTTACGTAAATTCTGGCCCACAAAAGCATCAATTTTTTTCCATATAAACTGCATTTTCCATCATCACCAACCTCTCTCAAGTCATCTATTCTCTCCAACACACCTGGCGAATGAACAGTGAAGTCTGGGAAACATTTGAAGTTTTATTCCCCAAGCTCATTTTGAATTACAACAGGATTGGCTCCCTACACAAACCTACACTCCAAAAGAAAGCCAACAGCAATATCCTTATAACTGCCACAGATATGTTAGGAACAAAATCATTAGAAAGATGATAGATAAACAAATAAATATAATAATAAATATAATATATATATACACACACACGTACACACACATTAGGCCATTTAAGCTATTCTCTTGGCACCACAGGACTGCTTCCTACAATATATTCTCTATTTTCTCACCATGGAACATGTTCTCAGGATACAGCAGTCTCTGTTCAACTATGATAGAGCAATTTGCTCTCCCTCATTCTCTAAAGCAGCACGACTGCTTGTTTAAATACACAGTTCCCTCTGCCTCTGATGTGTTCTCTATGCCAAGTCACAGGGTTCCTGGTAGGCTGCCTTAAGACACAGTCCTGCTATGTAATTAGCCTGGCTGTTAAGTTCTCCATTATATTCAGCCTATATTTTAATTTTGCTTTCATTCTTGCACTCAGTTAGCAGACCAAGGTTGTCAAATAGCCCTTCTCTCTTTTTGGAATTTTTATTTTTGAAATGATTATTTAACTCCTTTTAGTTTAATTAACTCCTTGCATTAGTACTCCTATACTACTATCAACTGAACTACCTAAAGTATATATTTGCTTGGCATATTGAAAATAAATTAGCATGTCTAAAAAAATGTAGACTATGTTACACTTCTGCTTTAGGAAATTCTGTGCCAACATAGGATCAAATATGTGAACCCTAATGATGCTTATTTTTCCTTTTAAAAGATCTGTGAATCTGTTTTACAGCATTTTTGTTTACAGGCTATTACTAATATAAAGAAAAGTACAAAGCTACACTATACTTGAATATAGTATGTAGATTGTCAGATTTGTAACTGCTTTCAAAAAAATGTTCAGTTACACCATTCTTCTCTAATTCCAAGAACTTTGTGAAACTTGGTGTTGTCCAGGAGTAGTAGCTGAATCCTAAACACTCCATTGGGATTCCAGGAATCACCTTAAACATGGGGAGGAAACTGAAGAGAGTTCTTACAGGGATGAGTCTCCTCAATAGAGTTTGAAGCAGTGAGATGCTACTTAAGCTTGGCCACAAAGCTTAGCATATACATCAGTCCAGTACAGGTAGATCTTGCAGTAGCTCCAGCAACAGTTTTTCACTCGTTTTAATCTCCTGTCTGTACCAGTTGCCAAAGTATCTGCAAACTGCAGAAGCAGGTTGTGGCCCATGGCTCTAAACCTCAGTGTTTTTTGAGCTGTTTCCTTTTCAAAATGATTTTGAAAGAGTGATTGATACTAGTCCTACTGCAGTGACAAACAAAAGCCAGGCTGTCAACGTACAATAAAACAAGGCAGCCATGCAACGTATTCAAGAAGAGCTGGTTTAAATCATGCAGGCTGCGTTACACCAGGGCACACAGAAAGCCTAGATAGCAAAATGAACAGTGACAAGAGAGGCAGAGGTTCTGATGAGGGGAATCTCTGTCTTTTCAACTCAGACAGTGCAAGTGAGCACCCACTCCTCCTTTGCAATACACTAACACTGGGCTCCTTCTACCCTTGGGGATGTTTCTCTTTCCTACAGCAAGCCTCCTTCCTAACCTCCTTCTTCCATGAAGACGTCTCCCAAAAGTCAGCCTCAGGTGATTGAGTGATTAATCACCTAGGAAGTTATCCTGTCATAGCAGGATGGTCCTATTTCTTCTTTTCACTATCCAAAATAGGTGTTCTACACCATAAAAGTTGAATTTGGTAAGAAAGAATTCATTGTGGTTTCAACTATCTGCTCCCAATGAAAAAAGTGCTAGAAAGTTTACTTTGTAAAAGCTATATTGGTATGTATGAAAAATCCTAAACTGTTAGACCTGGAAAAAAGAAAAAGTCTGCACGCTGCCTTGTAACAATGTGACTGAATGCTAAGCTATCATTTTATCTGCAGGAGCCAAGCTCCCTAAAGGAGCCAATTTGCACTATTTGTAGTATTTGGTTTCTTTGATAGAGTACTTTTTTTTTTTCTTTTTAAATAACCATGACTTTTAAAATAAACTATTAACTGTCTTTCATACATATTTAATATCCATTTAAATGAAAAAACATTTCTCATGTTCTTATGTTTCTTAAATTGTGTGATTCTGTGAAACTGTAAAAAATGTCTATGATGGAGTCAAAAAGAAGGCCTGGAAAAGCAGTAAAATTATTATGCCTCTCACCTCTCTCAATCCAAATTCAATGAGTGCAAAAGAGACACAATCACATCAAGTCTTTTTGGTGCTTTATCAAAGAAAATCCATCTATTCTTCACATTTTTGATTGGCAAAATTACTGTACCTAGCACCACACCAACTCATAAGTCCACAGAGATTAAAGACTGAAGCAATCACAAGGAAAGATTTTTTTCCCTTTTTCCAAAAGTACAATGCTCTGTCACTCCCGTGTCCTCTCATAAACCCTGAAATACGTTGCTATATAGGACAAAAAGCTGCATTGTCATTTGAGTGGTTTTCTCACCCTTAACATTCGGAAAAATGAAGCATTCCAGGTGAGAAATGCCCGATGCAAAGCCATGGATCACCTTGAAACTTCAAATTTCTCTCATGGACCAACAGTGCAATCGATTAGGACTGAAAACTATCATCAATTTTATTTTCAGATGTAGAACCATGCATTGCTTTTCATATTATTCAATAGATCACACTTGGAAGACTACAATAATAAAAAATACAAATAAATCATATACTTACTTGTAACAGATTCTTTTTTAATTGAGAGTTTTAAGAAAAGTGACTGTGACAAATTCTAATAGCTGTTTCTAAAAGTTCTACTGCAAATGACACAAATTGCAAAAAGCAATTCTTATAATGCTCCCACGCTGCTTACCTGAAGGTAACGCTGTTGATTTAGGTAGCTCTGTTGGCGTTTTACTGGTACCAGGGCTCAGGAGTTTCACATAATTAGCAGGGAACCATCCGATCTGCCGTTTCTTCCCTCGCGCCTAGCAAGAAAACAGATCTTTTAAGAGGATTAAGCACATCAATAGATCCTTAGGGCAAGGCAATTCAGCCAACATTTTAATTTCTTGCAGTCAGACTGACTACCTTAAAATAGGAAAAAAGTTATTTTATGAGAAAACAATCAGCTATTCTTGTGGTGGAGTTTAGTACCATCATACTGCCCAGTATGTGAAGTAAGCTGATATGATATCTAAACCTAGTCTTTGCTACTAGTCCAAGTAATTTTTCATTTAACAGTTTTTTTATATTGGATTCTTCATAGTTAATGCTATAAGCCTGTTCTTTCTGAAAGATTCTTTCATATCACATCTTGTTTGTACCATAATTGTAGACTATTAGGCTGCCTACTGAGGTCATAAGTAGTAGCACTGAAATGCTATTTCATTGTACAAAGAATTGCATTTAAATCAATACCTGAATTGTGATAGTTTAAGCAAAGAAGAAAAAATTGGAATTCTTAATCTTTTCTTAACAAAACAGTACCTAAACTTTGTACTTGGCATCTGTTTTAGTGTTCCCTGTCCAAACAACAAGCATAACACTACAACCATATGTTGCATTAACTACAGGCTAAAACAAATAAACAAAACCCTGCAGAACATTTTTGACAGAAAAATCAAACAGGTAAAGTTGGGATTCAGATAAGAAATCCTAAAACCATATTCCAACCAAGCAAAAACCAAGATTAAGCTTTGGCAGCTATAAATATATATGGATCAAGACAACACAAATTATGCCTCTCAAGTGCTAAGAGAGAAGCAGTTTGTCATACACTAGACCTCTATCCATGTTCTTAGCTTCTAGCGTACGGGGGCAATCCTGCTGTTTTGTCAGCTATGTTTTTCATTACAATTTTGTTTTTGCAGTTGGAATATAGTTAAAATTTGGAGCACATAAAAATTTTACCTAAATTTAGTTTTGCTTAAAAAATAATTTTAGAGAAGTCATCTAACATTACTATTCTTTTACAATTTCCTTCTCTCTTTTCTTTCTTTACTGAAAAGAAAGGAGTAAATGTATGTAGCTTATTCATTTTAACATTATCTTTTTACAAGGGCTTTTTTTTTTAATTGCCTTTTGTTTTGTTTTGGAATTACAAGAACTTTATTAAAACCAAACCAAACCACTAACTTGGAGCTCGCCTTCCCACCAGCCACCTGGATTCTTCTTTCTGATAAGAATCAACTGACCAGGAGCCAGGGTAAGCTGTTCTGGACCCGTTGCGGTGTAAGAGGCAATAACTTGGGCAATTTCTGTTAAAGAGAACAAATGTTATCCCAGAAAAAAAAAAAGAAATAGCTTCTGTCCAACATTTATTTTGTCATCATCACTTACACAGTAAATTCCATTTCTTTCCACAAAATTCTTTCGTATTTATCTAGTTTTCATGGAAATAAATGGCAATTATGTAACAAATCAGGAGTC
>JAUBOD010000279.1:1997030-2014391 GCA_032353885.1 Nothura maculosa | reverse complement strand
ATCCCTACTAACAATATAATAAGAAATTTGCAGTATCAAAAATGCAAACAAATGGAGACATGCACAAAGTTTCTCACTAGATTAGGCACAAAACCAAAATGTTTGAGAAATGTCACAGGCAGGATTCATTTAAAAGACTAAATGTTAATTCCATTAACATTTATAGGAATGTGGTGCCTTGTCTGGTCCCCTACCAGCACGAATCTGACCCTGCCTGTGGGCTCCCAATTACCTGTCACATCAATCAAAGCAGACAGGGCGGTTCACACTGTGTTTACAGTGGCTGTGGAAAGACAGATGGTAACAGCCACCATAAGGCCAGGCAGGGTTAGCCTGCCTAAAGGAACCCACAGAAGCTCCTGAGCAGAGGTAGCTCTTTTGATGTCCTATTGAGGGCTTCTAAACCAGGTTTAACATGTCATTAAACAGTGTTTAGAGTGATGGAGTACATGTTTAACATTACTTTTATTGAGGATCTTTGGGAAATAAAAGATGATAGGTCTGAAAACTGTGTTTGAATTTTTCATTGAAGATGCTACATTTGAGTAATGTTTTAGTCCTGGCTCTCCTAGGCAAGGCCTCAGCAAACTGACCCTGGAAGACAAAGCAGGAAGAGGTCCAGCTCGCAGCCAACTTGCCCCTTCCTAAGGCAGCAGAAAGCAGCACCATGAACATGAGGAGGCACCACCTCAGAGGCTGCAAAAGGGGCTCAAGCTGAGGAGAGCAAACACAGAAGGGGTCTCAGCTTTCTCATACTATGAAAAGTAACCTGGTGCTGGGCACCATCCTACTTAGGCCTCTCAAGAAAGGAAACCACCGAGTGACTCATTTGGAACAGAGGGAGGTTTTCTTCCAGGAAAGAGAGAATCAAATGTGTTGAATGCAGAAAAGAAAACAATCCGATGGTTTAGGCAGATTTAAAAGGATGGGTGATTACAGAAATAGAGCAGTGG
The DNA here is from genome assembly GCA_032353885.1 of Nothura maculosa. Classification (NCBI taxonomy): domain Eukaryota; kingdom Metazoa; phylum Chordata; class Aves; order Tinamiformes; family Tinamidae; genus Nothura; species Nothura maculosa. The sequence continues at coordinate 2,013,438 of JAUBOD010000279.1, read as the reverse complement.
TCAGCAGAGGGGTGTGTAAGCATAAGGTGGATGTCTAGGCAGACTGAGGTGCAACCTGAGGCTGCTGCATAGGGTCAGAATACACCAGGGCAGAATTCCCTGCAGAGGGATCTCCTTCCCAAGCAGGGAAGAGAGGCACCCGCACAGGCATGAGGGGTGAAAAAGGGGAACCCCAAAGGAGGGAGGGAAAGGCCCAAAGCTCAAAGTTAGAAAGGTGATTTAAACCAGGGACTCGTGTAGCGCATGTGAATGCAGGACTGAAACACAGTGCATGATGACAGCAGATCAGAAGGGTGGTTTACACAGGGAAAAGTCAGCAGCAGCAGCAGCACAGTCTGCTCTGTATAATGGCAAGGAAAGCAAATGATTTGGGAAGAAACATGGCTAGATTTCTAGAAAGTCTTCAAGTTTCCCAGAGTTGTAGGCATTTTCCTCCTTCCTTGCCATTCAGGAGACAAGAACCCAAGTAAAGCAAATGGATATGAAACTTTATTGAAACTTTATTCAACTTTATTGAAACTAATTTTATAGTACGCCAAAATCTATCCCACTATCATGCTAGTTATAATATTAATTATATCATACTATACAATTTTGTTGAGACACCAAAAATCTTTTATTTCCTTTCTCTCTGATCAAGAATGTTTCCATTTTTTCTCTATAGGAAGGCGTTCTCCAATGCCCCAAATACCAAAGAGTCACTTTCACCAACAGCATGAAAAACTCCTGCTGGGGACTATGGGCTAGATAAACTGGTAATTCAAAGTGCAATTTAACATTGAGCTCCGGTGTGCCACAGAGAAACATGATGTTAGAGAAAACTCTCAGCAAGAACATTAAAAGACTGAAATGGCTTTTTTTCCTGGTAAGGATTTTAAATTTTTTATTTATTTGGACGTGGAATTACTGAGAAGAAATCCAATCCATGCACAACACAAAGCAAAAGCCTGTGGCCTCTACCAAAACAGGTCACATTGAGAGGGAAGAAGGTCAAGCCTCCTCACAGCTAGAGCTGGCCTCATGTTGCTTTATGAATTTCAAAAGAGAGCGGTCTCTTTTCCTTTGCCCTTCAACACATAGTTAAGTACACCCACTCCTCCTGCTGCTCCTGGAACAAAATGGAAAATTTCACCTTGTTTACTAGAATTTAATTTCTATCAGCTGAGTATTTGCAGGTTTGTTTTTTTTTTAATAGAAAAGACACCTGTGACTCTTTTTTTCCCCTGTTGAAAAGCTGGCAGGACTGCTCTCAACTGCTCTCAAACTCTTTTGCCAATTACTCCCCATCTCCCCATTTCTGAGCAAGCAGATTTTTATTTTTATTCTGTAGCTATCTGCTACTTATATAGTGTATATGTACATACAGACTGCACATTATTTTAATATAGACAATGAGTTTTCATTGCTGCAAATTATTAAAGGACAACAAGCTTGATAATATCTACAAAAAAAAGTTGAATGGAAAGTTAGCATAATTTATTTTAACAGAAAAGACTTTATTGTCATTTAAATTTCTCACTGATAAATAGTCTTAAGAACAGGTATAAGGTGCTATCACAACATACGACTCACCAGGTTTCTTTCCTAAGCTTCCTGTTTTCCCAGCTGCTCCAGGAGCCTTGAAATAGAAAGCAAAATATCAATTTAGCACTTTATATTTTTATTTATCCAATTTTTTTTATTTATCCAGTATAGGAAAACAATTGCATCATGCTTCATCCGAACACACTAAACAAAGATCTCAGTAAGCAGCTCTCTCAGGAAGATGCTGTCCTTGTGGGAATTCTCAATGTTTGAGAGGCAATTGATACAAGCCAGACATGGAAGTGGATGGCCTTAAACGTGTAAAGGTGCAGAGGTCTTTCTTGATCTCTCCTCCTGTGTTTCATGAATGCAAACACCAATATAACTCCAAATTAGGTACAAACAGTTGAAATGCAGGCATGTCCAAAAAATTAGCTAGTGATAATTCCTCCAGTCCTTACCATGGTTCTAAAATTTTGTATATGGTTAATTAGCATTGTCTGTGTGGAAATTCTTCTTTACATCTTTAAGATGAGTTATCTGAACTCTGTAGGTGTCACTAGGACCAACGAAAGTCCTGCCCCCATTTTGGTGCCCATCTGAGCACACAGAGCACTGAATGCCAAGGTGCTGCCTATCTTGACAAACCTGTGAACCTCCTCTGAACCTACATGGGGTGAGACGAGGGAGTTACAGTATCATCCAAGATAATAAAAACCTTTGTGATCAGCCACTAGAAACCCAGCATCTCTTACAATCCAGCTATATAGAGGGAACCAGTCACCCTAAGCCCTACTAAAATACCAAGCCTCCTGTGAAAAGCTTTCATAATTCAGTCAAGAACTTAAAGCTCTGTTGCTGGGAAGAAATGAAATGAAACAACCACTTTCCATGAGGTCACTGCTTATCTGACAAGAGTTGGCTTTGTTTTGCGTATGTGCATTATTTTATTTATTTATTTATTTTGAATGCACACATGCCTGCTGTAATGTACGAGCAATTGGGGTATTCAAAACTCTGTGTGTGTGACATCACCCCTCGCGTGGCAAGTCCCTTCATTACTCGGTTATCCATCTGGTAAACAGCCAGCGGGGGACACATCTCCCCTTTGACTGATTACCACCTCCTATTTTTTCCCCTATCACAGTGCCAGCCTTATCTTCTGCAATAGGATCTGATACAGAGAACAACAGAATAACCAATCTGAACTGGACTGTTCAGCAATGGTAAGTAGCCATAAACATCACATTGCCCTAAAGAAACATTCTCAACACATGAAACTACCCCTAAATTTCTCCTTTAGCATCTTCCTCGCCACTCTGGAGACTGCATCAAACATGCTCAGGGCTTTCAGAACCCCAAATCCTTCACAGTAAAGAACATTTTTGCCCTCGACACACCAGATTTGACATTTGAGAAAGTTGGGGAGGATGACAAAGAAACTAATATAAGCGGGAGCTAAAAAATATTTAACTGAGCAAACCGTGCCACTGTAAAATTACCTATTGCTTTTGGATATCTGTATAACAATAGATTATTAGGAAAACTCCTCTCTTCAAGATTAAGTATCTGCTTTTCTGACCTACTTCAGACATTTTTCAGTAAAACTATTGAAGAAGCCTGACTTTTCAGGCAGGTTGAGTTCTAACACTTCACAAGGCTCTATCAGTCAACTCAATCACATCTAGGATAAGAGGCAGCTCAGCAGTTTTCATTGCCTGCTCCATAACCACTAGCTGAAAGATAAGAGCAGGGAGGAGGAAGGCTTTAAATTCAACCTGAATGGCACTTGGATACCACAGTCCTGGTGCTTTTCTTGTCACTGTAAAAGATTGATTATAGCTACTTTCCACAGGGCAAGAAAATCTTCCTTTCTTCCCTAGGTTCCCTAATTCCTCTTCTCCCTCCACTTTTCTCTGCAACCACTGTGACCAATAATAATAAAACAGTCAAACAGAAAGGCATCACACAGAGATCAGGTAAAAAGACTAAGGTTAGGTCTGGGGAGGAGAAGATGGCCCAGATGCAGTGACTGGTTGTCCCTCAAGAGTTCCAGGTATGGAGACTAGAAGGTCTGGAACCACAGGTGACACTGGAGCTGCTAAGCAGGTATCATTAAACTCACTCTCTTTGCAAAATGTTTCTGGTAGAGACTTCTCCCCACATAGAGGAGATCGGTTTGGGCCTCCAGAGAACACACACTTTCAAAGCATCACTTAGCTAACATCTGTGTTACGCGATGAGAGGACCTGGACAGAGAAAACAGGTCTTCGTTGTGATGTTGTATCCTTACAGTTAACTGGCCATCAAATTTTATGAAAAAAGTTTCAAAAATCACCTTGACCAGGATGAGTTTCATTGTGCTTAAGGACTCTGAATCATTGGTGAAAATGAAAGCAGAAGAGATATACAGAAAAGTCCTCAGGTAAGTAAATAAGTAAACTTAGATGGGACGTAAGTTTCTGGCTTACTCAATAGAAGGAATAATATTTTCTGTTCTTTTTGTTGACTGAAGCATGAAGGTGAGGGCACAGAACATCCTAGTCCCCTTCTGTACACGTGAGACACTCCCTGTGTTCACAGCCGCTTCCTAACCAGTGATGGAGGCTTTTCAAATGGTAGAGCAGAACTCGCTTGCCTGATTTAATACAACACAGCTGTAGAATTGCCAGTTGGGTGGTGTAGTAAGGGCTGGAGGACTCAGCAGATTAAACGCTCAGATTGTCATTATTTACATAATATTTTTGCAAAGTCCCCGGAAAAAAAAATAGATATGTCAAGCTGCGAGTCTTCTGTATGAGCTCCACACGCTAGTGCAATGACAATTATCACCAGTTGAACAGAAAGGCAAGAGAGAATGAAAGCCCAACACAGCTCTGTATCCACCTCTCTCAATGTAATTAAAATACCAAGGATGGAACATGAACCAGTATTGCTACTTACTCAAAGAACATAAGGACTTCACTTTTGTTGTGAAAACTCTGTGAGACAGGATATTGTGCAATTTAGCTAGATTGGGCCTATGTAGAGAGGAGCAGGTTCACATTTTTTTCCTTCTGGTGTATATTTCAGTGTATAAATCATTCATATTTCGAGGCTTAAAAGCATTCCCTAGAGCTCTGCCTGTGCTGTCAAGATCAGCATCACCATATTCTATCTTCAGGCTTGGTCAAGTATATATCGGATAGATTAACTGTTTTTTGGGAAAGATTTCCCACAATCAGGCAGCCGTCCAAGCACAGCAGCAGATCAGAAATCACATCATTCACTATTGTGAAATCCTCCACAAAAACTGGCTTCCGGAACAAGCTGAATAGCAAATCCCTGTACGTGTAGTGGCAATTATCCATTCGGAATTAGAAATATCTCCTGTGGGGCATATGAATCATTCCAGGAAAATAAGCATCCTGGGTATCAAGATCTCCGTGGTCTCTGTGTTCTCTCCTCCCACTCTCACCAAGATTTCATCTGAAGATATGATTTTACGTGCCAAAAAGGTGGCTGAGTTGGAGTGGGAGAGCCAGCATGCTGACCTCTCCAGTAACAACAGCATTCTGTGTGCAACGAGTACTTTATAGAGAAACTTTGCCGATATGTGTGCCCATTCCCTCACCAGAGGGAACAAGCATCTGTTATCCTTAAAGACACACAAAAAGCAACTCTCTGCACCTGAAAAAACGCCCTGGCTTTTGAAGTTGTTTTACCACGAGGTTTAGAGCATCTCGTGGTAAAACAAACACAGGTCCTTCACAGAAGTTCAAAGACAACTCAACTGCACCTCTATTTTTATTGGTTTAAATTAGAAGTTATTACTATTTATATATGAAGTCAAGGCCTCACAGTACTTAAGGAGGCCAACAGTGCAACTGCTCCCTTGTCAACTGTACTATGAATTTACGGACACTATACAGAAACGTAGGCAGTTCCATGACAACTGTGTCTTCCATAGGGTAGGGAATTATCTGTATACTTACACCTACTCTTCCAACCGCTCAACACAAGCGCCAGCCAGGAGCACAGATCAAAATCCAGCCCCAGCTGCTCCAGGCCTGTGGCAGCCTTCGCCTCCTCCTGCTCCCACTGGCATTGGCATTGGCATTGGCCTCACCCCAGAGAGCTGATTCGGGATTCTGCCTTCGGAGCATATGTGTTTTTTGCTAAATTAGTTTTCTGCCCTGCTTAGTGTCCTGATCTGGCTCACTCATGGGCCAAAGGAAAGACAGTGGTGGTGGCAAATGAGAGGGTGGCAGGCGGGACCGTCGCTCTGCTAGATTCAGATGATCCATAGGATCAAGGGATTGAAGCCTTAAAATTGTGCAGGGAGAAGCGTACCACACAGCAAGCTCAACTACCCTAAACCTGGGAACAGATTTATCTCTTATGAGACTAATTAGCTTTCAAGCTAACAGTGCTAGGGGCGCAAGGATATAGTTACATAATTCAAAATATAGATTAGAAAGTTTCTGGAGTGTTGCTGAAAACACAACACAGTTTGATTTTCCCCAAGAACTGCATATTAAATACCATTAAGTACAAAGTTATTTTGGATCTTATCTCAGAAGCTGCTACTGAACTTTGTATTATATCTAGAATTGTTACATAAACTCTTTCTACAGCTATATTTAAGTGCTCATTTCTTCCTTTAAAAAAAAAATTATAAAGCTGTGCCCCATAAACAAAAGTCAAGACTTATGAAAAAAGCCTTATCCTAAACATGCAATTGAAAATTTACATTTATTCTTTTTAAACATGTTATTCTTACAGACCAAAACCAGAACTCTTTCTCACCAACAGATTAGTAATGTATTCAGTTATGATTCTAAGCTAATTCCTACTGGGAGGTGACAATTATCCTCCCAAATAGGAGAGAGATAAAAGTGAGGAAAAAAAAATTCCTAAGAATGCCTAAAAAAACAGAGAAAACAATTTTAATATGGACCTGCTCTATGACATAATTCCAGGAACTTCTGTGACTTCATTTTGTAATCAAACTACAGTAGTTACTAGCTATTTTTTTTGCCTAATTTATTTTCTGATTGCAAGAAAAATGCAATAGAAAAAAAGGTTATGTCAGACTTAAATTTTTTCCCTTATATTTTTTCCTAAAGACAATGGCAGTAACATGCAATTCAGTCATTACAAACTTAAAGTAGCCATATATGATATATATCTGATATAACGCTACAAAACTGTCAGTTATCAGGATATTCAAGAATTATTTTCATGCATGTGCCTCAAATTTCATGTGTACAAAGTTTAACGAAGGCTCCATAGAGTTTGTTTTATCAATTGCAACCTCATTTCCCCTTTCTAACCTCACATTCAGTAAAATGGTAAAATACATTTTCCCCTTATGATTCAATGACTTGCAACCATCACTGACACCAAATACATCTCCCTCCGTTTGACATTTTAATGTTTTAACATCTCTACCTCAGAATCTTTCAGTCTCACATAATTGGATGGGAAAACTCCTGTTTTATCCCCCAATGTTCCTGTCCACCAGTCGCCGTCTTTCTTTGTCACAAGGATCATATCCCCTTGCTGAAAGGTCAGGTCTCCTTGCTCAGAGCTCTCGTACGTGTACATAGCAACATACTCTGGAAGAGGGAAATAAATACAGAACACAGGAAAACACTTGATAAACCGCCCAGCTCTCATTTGCAAAGCCTACCTAATATAGTGCAACCACAGGCTAGAGAGGAGGCACATTTATTAATTACTTTCTATTAATGGAAAGCTCAATATTTAATGCACAAAATGAAATATCTTCCTCAGAACTAAATACACTCTATCAAAAGGCTGCTTCTGAGGGAGTCTTTTCTGGTGCAATAATCTGCTACATCATGATTAAAATGTACATAAATTTATACCACTTTATACCACCACTTAAAGAACACTATTTCCCAAGGGGTTCTGTTCTGTGCTGCTGATGCCAGTGCCTTTTCAGTCTCGGGGAGAGAAAGAGCAGTATCCAAACATCTGTAGCTACTGCCTTCATCTTACATGCACTGTGAGCACCTTGTGCACAATGAATTCTTTCACTGCTCGAGCCTGTGCACGAAGGATGCCCTTCTCATTGATCTTATACACCAGATGGCTGGGCAATGTAAAGACAAAGCCAGAATGTGTTCTGCTCTGCTACAACATGGGCAACTACTTAGTATTCGAGTGCAAAAAGCACTGGCGGAGACTGATGTTGAGAAATGCAATGCATAATTTAATTACAGAACTACACAAAACAGTTGGTACTCCAAGCATTAGAAATAGGAATTTCAAGCAACTCTATAACATTGTTAATATGATTTGATATATTCCTATTTAACTGAGCATTATCACACTTTATATGGGCATAAAATTGATTTCTAAAGATTATATCCTCTGCTTCTTGTATTAGCTCTGGACACAGGAGCAGTTTGCAGTATTTCAGCCAGACTTCCATGCATATGTAACAAAAGTATTTAACTATTCCACTGCAGCTGGCAACTGTTACATTTGCTAAAGTTCAGTTCCTAAAGCTCAGCAGGATTTCAAACCACAATTACTACTCCTTGTGAAAACTAAGCCTTAGTTTGTCTAACAATGCAGTTGAATACATTTGCACACATACACACAATATTATATATATAAAAACATGCACTAAACAGAAATTTTTCTCAAATTTTAACTGCAGTACAAAATGCTAGATCCATATTTTATTATTTCTTAAAGATATGGTTTCTTTGAACTCTTCTATAAAAGCCATGTTGCCTTTTTAATACAAACATATGGTTTTAATACAAATGTATAATCTGAACTACCCTATACTTTACAAAAGACTTATCATTTCTTTGTTTACATTTTCTTGAAAATTAGCAAAACTGGCTGCATTTTGGAATAATTTTTTTCATTTTCCATGGTAAATGGATCTTCAATATGTCAGGGGCAAATTAAATAGGTCAGTAACCACAGTCCACTTAAAATCATTTTTGAATCGTAATTAACAACAACAAACCCCTATAGAGATTCTATGGAAAAGTTCATTTGTAAACTATATTTAGATTCGCTGCTTTCCTCTGGATGTGCTTTAAATCAACCTAGCTGACACTGCACTGCTGTGGATTAAAGGTGCCCAAGCAGGGCACTGTTGACATAGCTTGGGAAGGGGTATTAAGCTCCAGCTGAAGGGCACTAGCAACCAGCAATGTAAGTTCCTGAAGCAGCCTGATAAATATCTCTCTGTGCCACAGTTCTACAAATGAGGGGTAGCCCCGAGCATATTCAGTTGAGAAAATTACTATCAGATAGGGAGAACTTTAATGAAACACTTGCAAATGAGTTTTGGGAGAATTTATGGAGTTAAATTCTTGGCATCGTGATGTACACACACATTTGTGCTTATTCAGCCCTTTGCAAAAAGCATTTTGAACCAAGTATTATACTAAAATATTTATACAGGGAACAACACCACAAGAGGTACTTTAATTGCATGTGTAAATTATTTGCTCCATCTACCAAACATATTCAAATTACTACTATAAGCATTTAGATCATTCTACAAATTAGAATTGCGCTTCAAATTTTAACAGGCCTGATCCTAAAATACTAAGATCTAATTCTAGGTTTGTTTCTCCTATTAAACAAATTATTCCATTAATTAAATGAATTAAAATATTCCACTAATTAAACAGTAAAATACTATACTATCATTCAGTTTGAATGCTTACCTTCTCCTGATATAGCTTGTTTTGTTGCTGGTGATGCCACTCGTTTTAGACTAGCTGGGCTATCTGAAGAACCAGAATCCATGCTTTACAAGAAAACAAACATTATTTAAGAAATTACCTTTATAAAATACATATACATGACTTCAATGTCATTTGTATTATTAGTGCTAATGTCGCTTTCACATTACACAGAATGAGAATTCAACTGTTTCATCTTCCAAAAATAATGGTAAGTGGTTAAGTTTTGAGTTTTAGCTTTCTGTTTGGGGGAAATGTAAGCTAAGACTTGCATATCTGTAACTCTTAAAATCCACAAAGATTAACCTTTCAGTTGCAAGTCACATGGAATTAAGATACACACAGTCTTCATTCATCAGCCCACAATTCCTCTACTTTCCACATCTTCTCCATATTTTCAGTAAATAGGTTTCAGACCTACAAGTGTAGCTTTAAGTATAGCTACAGGCAACTACAGCTCAATCAGAGATGCAAATCTCTGACTATATCTTTCATTTAGTTCTGCTCTCATTTATTTTATATTTTAGCTATATTTTTTTATTCTTTTAGCAATATTTTCCGTGCTATTTTTACTAAACAGACCACTTTAATCATATATTCTTTTCCTTAGGAGCAAAAATAGTTTGTATGTTTAAAGCTATCTTACCAAACTAAGTAGGAAATTGCTAATTAGCTTTCTTTCTGTAAACCTGAATAGCTGCAAGAGAACAAGTCAGATTTTATTGCTATAGATTCATTAGCAGAATTGTTTATTGAACTTGAAATCTTTTGTTGTGTTTCATGGCCCAGGGAAAACTGATACCAGCTTTTTTATTCCCAACTTACTCCTATTTTTAGGGTTAGAGGTCAACCCGTGCATTCCCCAAAAACAAATAACCCCAAAACATCTCACAGTAAATTTTTAAACTTCAAAATTCAAGGATATAACTCCTCTTGTTTATTTAAGTATTACATTATAGAAGTAAAAGTCAATAAAATACCTGGTTGACTTCCTAATGGGGCCTGAAATAAGCTTCACATATGATTTAGGAAACCATCCCTTTTGTCCTTGAACCTCTCCAAACCACCACATATCTTGCTGCTCCAAAACGGTGATAATATCATTTTTGTTGAAATTAAGGTGGTTGTCTTTCTTTGCTCTCCAAGGATACAAAGCCTGTGCCTGAAGCCCCTCCACTTTCTCACCCTAAAGGAATTTAAATGAACAGGGAAATCAGTAATGCATTATCTCTCAAAGAAAGCTGCACAAGGAATTTTATTCTTGCACTATTAATGCAGAAACAAAATACACAGGCTCTCCTCTCAAACATATAAAGCATATAAATACATAAATTGAAAATAAAAAGTTATACAGGTTGCATTCACAGACTTTCTAATGATTCAGAATATTGTATTCATTAATGAGGCATTAACGAGGCATTCATTAACAAGGCAATGCCAAATTATGTGTGGGGGTTTTTTTTGTTTGTTTTTTTTTCAAATAAAAAGTTAAATATAGTTTTACAGTTAGTTTAGCTTATATACATAATCAACCTTGCTGAAGACGTTTTGGCAGGACTTGAGGTAAAATTTATGAGAAAAGATGCCTTACTGCAAATTATTCACTGTACATTCCAGCTTTCTTTTTTGTTTTGTTCCAAACCACCAAACTATTTAGCACCTCTCAAAACAACATACTAACTTACAAGAACTGTATGTTGTTTGGTTGAAAAAAAGAAAAAGCCTTAACAGATGGACTGAATCCATCTGACCTGAAGCTTTGCCAGTGCTATGACACTTAATCCGATAAACGCCACTTCTCCCTTCACTTTGGAGTAAAGGTTGTTGTCTCATGATTCAGTAAAGCCCACGGGAGTGACCCAAAACTGGTATCCTGTCAAAATACTGAGAAGACTACATGACTCCAGTCTAGCCATGGCAGCACAGAATAGCAGAACAGAACACTCTTCATGTTAATCAATGTCACTGATTTTCACATTGGTCATAACAAATCCAAAATGCAATAATTAACCTATTTTAGCTGACTATTTTTAAGAAATGGTAAATGTTTACATTTTATTTCCCAGAAGTTAACGCTGGTTCAGAACAGTGTAGCCAACAGAGCTGCTCACCTGACCCAAGACAGGGGAGGGCGACGAGCCCGTGACAGTGGCAGGGGTGAAGGCTGATCTCTGCCGCAGCTGCCCGGCACTGGGGACCGTCAGCGACGGCTGCGCTGCCCACGCGTCCCAATTGTCACTCTCTGGTTTCTCACTAGTGTTCGTTGGCCACCTGGAAATAACAGAACAACAATTACTCTGTCTTCAACTTAGGAAAAATAGTAGTTGCATGGAAAGACTTTTCTTTTAAATCCCCCAAGTTCTAGGAGTGTTGACAAAGCTGCCACCTTAAATCTACGTTTTCTCAGCCTGTTTGATGTCCCAGCAGCTGCAATAACTAGTGGTTGCCCCTTGGTGTACAAGGGTGCCCAAAGGCCACAATTAGTCCTCAGCTCCGTCATGGCAACGCAGTGTAATTAACACAAACGTTCTGAGACTCACTTTGTATTGAAACTGAATATTTATTTTTAACCAAAGCATGAAACCTGTATTTTGTATAGTGGGCAAAAACAAATAATCAGATTTCTGATCAAGCTAAAACAATCAAGCCCAGTATATACTATAGCTGTTCTAATAGCTCAAGATTTAGTTTTATTTTCCCATCTCCATCCCACAACAAAAACTACTGTTTGTAGCAGAACAGGTTTAAATGACTACTGGTAGAGCTACCGTAACCTATTTGATGAAACATTTAAAATAGAACATATTATGTACTGTAACCTTATTGTATTGCATATAATAGTACTACGTGATGAAAAAGGCAACTACTTATCCCATTAACTTAGAGTTGATCAATACAGCATAGAGCATTAACCTGAATTAAAAGCTCTCTGGGAAATGAAACATGTTCTACTTGCTTCAGGCTTATTAATGTTGTGATATGAAATTAATAGTTTTCAACTTTGTCAACATTTGCATAATTCAAGTTAGAAACCGTCAATTGGTATCAATTAATGTAAAGAGAGAAAGGTGAATATCTTGAAATTTTGACCATAATATCATTATCTTCAGTTAGAGATATTTGCCATTCGTGATGTTTCCCTCTGCATTGCTAAAGAGGATATAATGGAAGCCTGGTTCAGATTCCACAAAGCTGCAATTTAAACTATTTACTACGAAAAAAAATCAAATTAGATATTTTTATTTGGCAATAAAACCTATATTTTTAATTGTCAGCTTCTTAGCTCAAAAGAGAAGCACATAGAATAAACTTTAACCACAGACAAACTGCTTATAAAAGACTCCTCTAAACTGAAAGTGATAACACCACCCAAACATACGTTGAACTGAAGTCTGCCCAGTTATTGGCTGTTGTAGTCGTATCTGTAGAAGCAGGAGTTGCTAGTGACGTAGGGGTTTCATGCACAGAAACCTTAGGTGCAGAAGCGGCCTCAGCTGCTGGTTTTACAGAAGCTGGAACTTCACTTTCAGGTATTTTCTCGGCATAGTTTGCAGGAAACCATCCAGTTTTTCCCTTCAATTCTCCGCCAAGCCACCCTGGCTCTCCAGTCTGGCTCTCATCCACCTGTAGATGTAGTTACATCTAAGTTACAAGGTTAGAAAAGATAACATACACATGGATTTTTTACTTATAAACAAAAACAAAACAAAACCACAACTCACAGTAATTAACCTTCTCTAGTTACAGAGAAATTGCACCTTTTTAAAAATAGAAAATCCATTTAGGTAGAATTTTGTTGTTGTTATTAAATATACTTTTGGAATTCCGTCTACAGCATATTAAACAATGAGATAATATTTTTCCTCTTCTTTTTCTTTGCTCAAAACAAGTATTTTCTTGATGAGGAAGAAGCTATCTACAGCTTAATGCATAAACTAAACATGGGCTTTGAAACAGTTGCTGCCATAGTGCAGCAGAGTTGGAGACATGAGTTCTCAAAAACGCCACTGAAGCATTTTCTTAGACTTCTTTTGGCAGAAAAATACAACAAAACACAGGGCACTAAGTTCAGCAAGCACCCATAGATTAAACCAAAAACAAATTCACATGTAAGCTAACAAATTTATACAACAATTACAAAGTAATTTTTTGTATGTAACTATGCAGACCTAAATGCTCTTTTACTTCTTACGCTCACTGTAGTGTCTTTGACAAACAATAAAGGACCAAGTAAAAGTTATTTTTGCTGTTGTATTTTAAAGCCTACATGTTAATTAATATGAACTGGATAAACTATGATTTTGCAAATTTCTGATTTTCCTATTTGCTGCTTAAGCATCTCCCACACTTGTTTGCCCAGCTCTACAGTCTACAGACTGAGCCTGCTCCGTCACACGAGCCACAGGAACATCCCTGCATCCACCAGGAACTGCTGAAGAAAAAATAACTTGCTCTTGCTATGCCTCGTGACTTTGTGGATCAACATGGTAATTAAATGTCAAATTGGCAGTGCCTGGAAGTTCCTTTTGAAAAGAACAAAGGAATAATTGTTTTATGTGATAATTATGATAAGTCCTGTGATCAGTCAAGATTTGATGGCTCATCCCACTCTATCCACTTTCTCGATAGGCCATGGCACTGGTCAAGACAGCAACAAAGTCAGTCCAGCAATGATAAGGCAGCTCAATGACTCATATAGACCTACCCAATGGTTGCTCTATAGCAAAAATCCCTCTTATTCACTCAGGCCAGTAGCAAGTGGCATTTTGAAATACGTAGGAGTTTGAAATGACAGCATAACTCAAGATCTGCCTACTGTAGGTAGCAGGACAGGCAGTCAACGAGCAAGGCTTAATTTTCAAATTTAAAATTGCCTGACGCTATTTCATAAAAATCACTCATGAACACCAGGGACTTGCCAGCAGCTGTGTGCTTAATGAGCTACGGTCTGGGAAATAGCAGCTTTTTCATCTGAGGGAGGTTTCAGTCTACGGCACCATTAGATGGCAATAGCATGTAGCAGTGTCTTGAAGCTGCTGCTCCTACAGCTGGAACCCCACCTATGGGCTCATTCTATCAATCTGCACAAAATATAACCTAAGCAGCTGCAAAGCAAAAGAGCTCTGGTAAAAAAAATCCCTTGTGCTCCTGGTTGCTCTGGAGAAAGGGTGAGAAGGGTCTTTTGCACTGAGGTGACTCAGATTGAAGCTTTTGCCTCCTCCTAGACTGTCCCTGGGTTGCCCATCGGAGCTGCTGAGCGACCGCTCTGCTGCCGTAGGCTCTGCAGCCCTCCAGCCGCCTCTGCTTGTAACTTGTATCCCACGCTTCTCTTTTGGCACAAAACAACCCATTATCTCTGCTTTTTGTTAGGTCTCTCTTCTGTCCCGCTCCCTATTAAGTCCAAACGAAACAGAAATAAACGGACTAGGTGCTTGAGCGCTTCCATGTGGCTCTACTGCACTGCGGAGCAAGATGTCCGCCGTGGCACTGAGATGGCGGCAGCCGCTGCCCGAGCAACGGCAGGGCACAGCACAGGCCGAGCCCAGGGCGAGGCAGGGAAATGGGCACCAGCACCTGGCTCACAGGGGAAAAAGGGGGAAAAACTGCAAAAATCCACACATACTTGGTTTTGTTTGTGGTTTTTTTCCCCCTCTCTCCTCTCATTGAATTGGTCAGGTAACAACTAGAGTCACTAACATACAAAGTGGCAGCACTGAAAGGTCAAAAATCCCTAAATCCATCACTGTGATAGCCTGAAAAGGATCTCTTTGAAATGAATCACAGTAATATAGAAAGGACTGATTTTTCATTAAAAAAGGTTTTGCACAAATAGATTTTTTAAAATAATGATTTAATGTCTCCTTGGAAGACATTTCTAGGTTTAAAAATTTCCTTCTAGGCTCATGAAATTTATGCTTCTTCATCAAATTATTCTTTCAAGAAATACCTATTATCAAGAAAAGACTTTGTTTAAGGATATTAATTTTATAGTTAATGAATTTTTGGGTGTGGAGTTCACTGTTATTCATATAAAATATGATTTGTATATTTTTGTAGGAGAGTACCAGGGACATTAATAAGTTCCTTTGAACCTTTGTAAAATTCAGTTGTTCTTATTTTCAATGCTTCTCCCAATGTTCCTACAAGAAACATTCCCCCAGATTTTTTAAATAAAACTAGGCATTAAAAATGCCTAAAAATAAAACAACAAAAACAAACAAACCAAAGCAACTTGGGTGATTTTTGTTAATCCAACTTTAGAGCCATGGTTTACTAATTCCTACTTCTATCAGTGGGACACAAGAACAATATAGCTCTTAACTATCCCTGTTGCTGCTGCTGCTGCTAACATCTGTATCGGAGATGGCTTTGCAGTGGCCTATTCCCCTTTGACCTGGCTTGTGGATCATGAGCAGTGCAAGTACCTAGAAAGAGAACCTCTGTTTCTCAGTAAAAATTCATTCTGCTTATGAAGACAAACACTAGTATTCTCAGAAAAGTATTTAATCAAGGCTAAAGAGTACCACAGTCCTCTTTTGTTCAACTAGCTAGCCATTAAATCACCATTTTAATTCTATTTTACTTGGAGGCTTTTGATCTAGATATTTTGAGACCAGTGGGATTCCCTTTATACCAGTGACCACAAGCGAGGCAAGCCAGAGGTCGTATGTTGATTCCTCCCACGCAGAACCCAGCACAACAATGCCTTCTATGTGCCCAATACAAAGAACAGTAATTCCAACTGCCCCAACCAACAACTAGCAAAACTGACAACAAACTGTCATTATGAAATTGTTTTGGACATCCCGTTTGAGCTTCCTTTGTGAAGTCCCTGCTTAAGCCACCGGAGTCAGTCCAGTTCACTATCTCAATAATTCAACTGTATTGCACTGAGTTACTCGAAGTTTATTTAAATAAGCTGAATTGTATAAAAAGGCATTTAGTAACAATAGAATCCATTCATTTATTTCAAGATGGAGCTTAATCACAGCAAATGTCAGCTCCTTTTGTATGACTATCGACAAGAAATGAATCTCATATACTGTATGCATATATTCATACACATAATAGATACTTAAGTTATTGAACAGACAGAGCCCTGGGCCAGGCATGACTTTCTTGGCTCAGAATATTTGTGTTTACAGACACAAGCTTGGTTG
>JAUBOD010000279.1:1961891-1984179 GCA_032353885.1 Nothura maculosa | reverse complement strand
TTTGCCTTCAAATTCTTCTCCTCTTCTACCACTTCACTTCGTATGCCATGTGGCCTAAGTTTCTAAGCAGTATCTTCAGCCCTAGCCTATGTGACAGACGCAAACTGCAGTTGCTATTGAACAAGGAGAATAGTCAAGTGTTGCTAACAACTGAAGCAACACTGAAAATATTCTGTTGCTACTTGTAAAATTTTAAGCTATTTAAGTAACAGTGCTTTCCAGGTGTGCTGCTTCTTTCCCTTTGCGTTTCTATTTCATTTGTTCCAGCACTTGAGCAGTTAAATAGGAAAAATCTCTAGCAAAGAAAGTACCACTAAAACCATTAAGAGTGATTAAGGTCTTCATAATTAAAACAAACAACTCCTCTGATGATGGCAAAATGCCAAGGGCTTAAAGTAAGACAACCCAAAAGCAAGTATCTGAGCTTAGTTTACAAATTTCTTATTAAGGAATAAACTAGAAATTTATAATTTGGTTCTTCTATACTCACACTCCAGAAGACTCTAACTCCAAATACTCTTCCTCTACTCCTTCAAGAAACCATCCCTTATTCTTCACTCCATAAAAGTAAGTCAAACCTTGCAACACAGCCGTGTGCCAGGTATTTCCTTTCTCTACAAGCCCAACTACAAAGCTGGTCCTGAGTTTACATTTTAGTCATAGCTCAGCCATCTCGCTGCTAAGCATAAAACGATCTGTGCCACGTCCAGGGCCAAGTACAGAGCTGCAGATGCTCTTGCGATGCGTCGCCTCCAAGCCTCTCTGGAGAGAGCAGCAGCTTCCCCTACTCAGTACTTGCAGCTGGATCATTGACTGCTGCATCACAGTCTCCAAGAGCTGAATTCCAGTCCAAATAGCTAAGCAATTTTGTTTGCTTATTTTGCTTTTATCCATATGGAAAGTTTGGGATATGAAGGGGACCATTTATTAGTAAAGAACATTTTCCACAGGCATTTTAGCATGTTACTCCTCTCACTAAGTCAAAGAGCATGTTCAGTTATTTGGGAGGAGGTTTTGCACAGTGACAATCCTAAAATAGTCCTGAAAACGCAAACTAGTCTGTATAGCTAGTGTTAGATGGAAGAGTTTGGGAGGTAGAAATGGAATAAATTCCCTTCTTTGCATTAGTTATGAGGAAGTAAAGATTTGATTGGTATCTTACGCAACAGATCTCTGTTGCTTTGCCAAATACTAGGGGGAGAATGGGGAAGAAAAGAGGCTCCCCCACAGCGCTGATGGGGCAGCAAGAGAAGAAAACCAGAGCAACCCTTCAACAGTCAACGGACGGGCTCAGCACAGTCCTACACCCACCTTTCACACAGACAAGCAACTTCAAGTTGTACATTTGCAAATCGGATCCTGCAACTCCAAAGACATAACAACGCTTTGCTAATTTGCAGTGTGCAGGACAAGGCATGTTTTACCCCAAAAGTAGAAAAAAAAGCCTTGTTACCTTTATGCCTAACTCACAAACAGACCAACATGTACAGAGTCATTTTTAGGTGCAGCAATAGCCACCTAACGCTGAGTATAAATTAAAATATGAATTTCATACATAATGTATATAATATTCCTTGCATATAGACAACTCACATTGCTATGAAAACCTGAACTTGGTGTAACATAATGGTTTAAGCCCAGATTTTGCCTTTTGACCAAAAGATGAGAGCGTTTAGAACACTCTTCAAGGATTAAATGCCAGGGTTTCCAGCATCAGATCTCCCCTTGAGGCAAACGAGAGCATTTGATCCTGGGGAATAGAATTCTACAGTTCTGTGCTGTGCCTCAGGGAGCCAAGGGCCTCTGGTCCTTGACAAAGTCGCTTCCTCCTCTCTCCGCATTTTACAAATGACTTGCTCTGGTTTGGGATTTGATAAGGGAAACGTAGTGCCATCTTTCTCAGACCCAGAATCACAGATTTGCACTGCTCTGTAGGAACAGTTAATATAAAAATGGTTTCTGCTTAAAAATTCTGAACATCATCACCAAAAATAGGCAATTAACTGAAAATCTTGACACGTCACATATGCAAAAGCAGTAACTAACTACTACCTTGCCCAGGTTGTAATTCAAGTCGCACTCCTCATTTAGGTATTAAGGATTAGATAAAGAATCAGATTACAAACTCTCATATCTGCATATGTTTTAGTGCTAGCACCTCTTACTAAGCACTAACTTAGTTAAACACTGCACACTCATCTGTTTATGGTAAAGTGAAGCACATAACTGGAGGAGGTTCATCACTCAGATTGAGATAGTTGTGTACTGCCTGAGTAGGGCATGGAGACCTTTAGAAAGGAGTCTAAGTAGTTGACGCAGCCCAGGAGAACTGCCAGGCACTGCAGCATTGCATCTTCCATTGCCACTGACTGGAAGAAAGAAATGCTCAAATGTAAACAGGCATTCATAGGCAAGACTTGTGCAGTGCACACTGACCAGACAGGGACTGACAACAACTGCCACAGGACACAAATGTAAAACACTGCTTAAGAACTTGCTTCTTAAGCACCTCTTCCAGGTGCAGCCCAGAGCTTCCTGGCAACACGAACGCCTTTCTGGAACAGTAGCTGAGTGGTTGTCTCCTGTGCATTAAGACAAATAAGTCCTAACTATGCTCTATTAAGTAGCTATTTGGTCTTTGGAGATAAGAATTGTATTAGGAATTGTTTTAATTGCTTTATCTGACAGATCGTAATGGCTCATCTTGGTAAAATTTAAATGTAAACTTCAACGGATTTTTGAAAGAATTTAGAAAACTAAGTTACAGTAGACCCCTACTTTTACAAACAGAACATCTAATACAAATCCGGATTTCAAAGAACTGTTTTATAAAGGAGAGGAAATGAACAAGGATCAATTGTTTTTTACTTCATATCTGTATCAACGTTAATTGTTAGCTTTCTAGGTTAAGATTTTTAAAGCATGCCTAAGTCTAAGCTACCTATCCATATTTAAGCATAAAAATAAGAGGTTGATTTTCAACAATGTTAGGAGCTTCGTCATTTATTCTGTATCCAAAACACAGCACAATTCACAAGACTGCTACTTTCTTTGGTAAAATGCCTCAATCTGACACTTTTCCACTTCGTAGTTACAGAACCTATTTCTTCACCCCAAAATACACTTTTCTAGAACAAACAAACAAAAATCCACTACAGCTTTAAGCTAAAACCATAGTGGTGTTTAACTTCTTCAAGTTTCTTCCTCGAGCCATGTGGCTGTACCTCTATCGACATTCAATGAAGATACCTGCATCTCTCTGCTCTGAAATACTGAGGATATTTTATACTCCAAAGTTTTTGAATAAGTAACAATTCTTTAAATATCTGAAACTCTTTAGATATTGACTGGAGAAAAAAAAAAAAAGGGAAAAACGTAACTGGATTGCTCAACCTCCAAAGGAGGAACCAAAAGAACCTAAATTCATTATTTTTTCAAGATGAAAAAAAAAAGGAATGTCGAAAGATCTTTTCCTTCTGGTCACTCGTACATGCTACAAAAAAAGCAAAGATGAGCTAATTTACTATCAACTGTGTGTGTTCACTTACTGCACAGCATAAAATACTCTAATACGTAAGCAAATGCAGTGCAAACTGCAGTGGATGATCATGTTAAAGAGCTGACCTGTACACTGAAGTACATTAGAACCTCAAGAAAACCTTGACAAGTGGTCTCATTAAAGGAACACTAAATATTAGTGAAGTTGTTCATTTTACCTTTAGGGAGCATTATGTCAGCATAGTTTTGCATCCACTATCAGTAGATACAATGTAGGCTGTTTAAAAAGGGTAAATTAGAAATCTAGTTTTGCAAAATTAAAAGCAATAGATGTTCATAGTCAGAATGAAAATATTGATGATAAAATGATGTAATTTAATGTTGCTATCAACTTGGCTCTGTTTTAAGAATGTCATGAAAAGGAGTAAAGTACTTTGACATATACCTTGTATTTGCGGTTTTAGTTCTATTTTCTAGTAAGTATTTTACCTAATTAAAGCCCGATTTCTCTCTCTCCACATAGGAAACATTTGCAAAACGCTACAAGCTGATATAGACATAAAACCAGTATTTAGCTATGCTTCTTTTTCTGCCACTTCTGCAGCACTAGCTGTGCTCGTTCAGAGGTCGTGTTGTAAGAAACGAGGCAAGCAGCCGCGCTGCTCCCCTTGAGAGGGCACAAGGGCTGCACAAGATGGTGCTAACCAGGGCACCTCTGGCCTCCCCGCATGTGCATCTCTACCTGTTAGTCTCCTGGAGCAAAAAAGAGGAGTAGATCATAGAAAAAAAACTTAATAGAAAGAGAAAAAGGGTGACAGAGCCCTGGCACAGGCTGCCCAGGGAGGCTGTGGAGTCTCCTGCTCTGGAGATCTTCAAAACCTGCTTGGACACCACCCTGTGCCACATGCTCTAGGTGTGCCTGCTGGAGCAGGAGGGTTGGACTAGATGATCTCTAGAGGTCCCTTCTAGCCTTGAAGATTCTGTGTTTCTGTGAAAAACTTATTGAAAGAATAAAAATAGGACTGAATAAACATACAAGCCTTCAGGTATTCCCCATCTTTGCTAGTTTACGGATAACAAGCCTTTATTTTATTTAGAACTCAGACATCGTAGTCATTTTGATCCATTTCCTTTAAGTTTTCTCTTCAAATGTGAGCATTATACAGTTGACTGATAATTAAATAAATTGGTAGGTATTGTAGCATAAAAAGGACCTGTTCTACTTATGCACCCAGTTACTAATAAGCCAACAATATTTCCTCTGTTAACCAGGGAATTTATTTATGTATTTGGCAATTATATATAAGCAATTTTCTATTAAATAGTAGAGCCACCTTCCCACTGGCAGTTACCAATAAGTTGTTCACAGACTCATGTAGGTTAAAAGATTTTGGGAACTACTCAAGTTCAGACTAGTTGGATTTGAGCAATATTAGTACATAAGAAACCGTAGCCTTCTGACTTGGGATGAGAACATTCCAACATCTTGGGCTTCCACTTCACACAAACTCCTAGAAGGGATAGGAGAGTCCTTGGAAAACTTTGGCTTGTTTTGGGCACAAGGTCTCACACACAAGGTGCTTTGAGAGCTCCCTCCACAAGAAGGAAGGCCATTAAATCACAGTTGTATGTGCAACATCCAAGGGGTTTCTCGGCTAGCGAGAGCACTGGAACAATTCCCTTAGTAAGCTGAGTCCAGGAAATGGCAGGAACTTGAGAGTGAAGGCTAATAATAAAAAAATCCTGGCCCTCCCACCAAAACAGATCTTGCAAGTCAAGTTACAGTTCTCTGAACTAAGCTGCCATCCCTCAGTTTCAGTAGTGCAACTGTCCCACTAACTTACTTTTTATCCTCTTAAATTCATCTCTTCCAGCAAGCAAGAAAGCTGCAACAAGGCAAAAACACTAATAAACAGCATCACAAAGCAGTCTTACTACTTAGCACTGCTTCTACTACACATTGCAAATCAAGAAGTCAGCATCTTGAGCCTGAGAAAGCTGGATGAAGCCTTCCTTTAAAAAAACAACCGAAACAGCTGGGCTTTAGCATTTTAAATGATCGTTCTAAATCCTAAAATTTGAACACAGAAATCACGTTTCCTATGCAACTGAAAAGGAGTGTATAGCTAGACAATTTATTCCTCGATGGATAACAGATGCTTTGATAAAGCAATTTTTTGCTTAATCTGAATTTTCTCTTTTTAAGTAATAGCAGCTTGTTATTTGTTAAGCTAAGCTGTTCTATATCTTAATTACTTAGTTGATATTTTCCTTACTGTCACAGGATTAGATTGTTCACCCTCTAGCCATTTATAAACTGTTTAGGTCACTCATGATCAAATTAAGTGATGACACTGATTTTAGAATGAATACGCTTTGGTCACATTTATCTGCAAAGCACTTCAAAAGAATTAAAGAGTATCAGGAGACTGGTTGGTATCTCCTCTCAGGATAATATTCTTCCTCTACTGACTTTTGCGAATTCTGTAGTTTTAGTATGCAAAAATAAACAGCTCACACAATTTCAACAGCAGACTGATCAATAAAGCATGAAACCACAAACAAGACACAACTACATTTAAGAACAAGTATGAGTTTATAAAGATCAGATAAAACCTCTGCAAAGGCAGAATTTCACCAAGTCACAACTTTGAATTTGAAACACTGATTCCAACATGTGCTCAATATACTACAGTCTTGCCCTCCTTCAATGTAAAAGGGCAGAAACTGCCAATTTTACACATCATCTCAGATCTAGAATCAGAGTTCAAATTTCATCTACAAATTCTGTAGATTAGGTTGCTTCAAATAGTTTAGATGCTCAGTAGCATTTTCTTTAAACAAAGAAATTATAGATTTCAGAATGTGTCCAATATTAACATTCTGAATCTATCATTTTAGTTCAATGTCTTTTCCCAGGATCAAGGTGGAAAGGGATTAACTGAACACTTAGAGCGGGTTAAAAAGTCTACAATTACCTTCAGTTGATTATTGAAAATATCAATTTCTTGAAGTTTAGATCTGGTTTCTTTTTCTACTTCATCTAGCTGGTCTCGAAGCTGTTGACGGGCTAATTCCTTGGCTTCTAAGGCTCTTTTGATAGTAAGAAGAGAATCTCCTGTTTTTAAAGATATTGTCAAATAAATATATTCTTACATGGACAATTCAGGTCACAGAAAGCACCATTTTTCAACATGCATCTCAGAAGACAAAAAATGCACATTACACAGTATGTTGTGCAAAGTAAGATTACATGCTACACAGTCTGACTCTGGCATATTTTAAAATATACTTACTGTGCAAACTGTTCTGTTGAACTTGCTTTAGTTGGTCATTGAGTAATTGCTTTTCTGGAATCAACCTTCCGAGCATCTGCTGAGATTCCTGAAAAAAATAGCAAGGAAGGATAAAATTAGAAACAAGCAAACAAGCAAAAAGATGACTGATGTAGCTGTTTGACTGTTTCCTGTATTTCTACTGAATATGCATATTGCTTTAAATCTAGATGAAATTTTGTGGAAAAAAAAAATTAGAAACACAGAGTTCAGGAAATGTTAAAGCAAACACTTCCTAACAGTTTATTTCTCACTTCAATAATTAAACACTAAGCTTGATCAGGAACTGAATTAACATTTTCAGTTTATTAATAATTTTTTTTGAAAAAAAAAATCTTATTTTAAAGATATACCCTATGACCAACAGCTATGCAACACAAGCCCTATCAGAGAAGAGATTTTAGTTTTAGCTCTCTGTTTACTATTCTTCAAACAAATCAAGGTCTCAGTTTCAACACGGATTCACAACACTGCACACCAAGAAATTACAGGAGGCCTTGCAGGTGAGAAAGCCCTTCTGTGGTCAATCACATATAATCCTTGCTCCTTCTGGAAGATCAAGTCCTTCTTCATTCACCTTTCAAAGCCTTGACCTCCAACTTCAGATTGTCAGAACAAATTATAAAAGCCTGATACAAACCAACTTAATTTATAAAGGCTATTGGGCTATCAACATCACTTCTTTTCAGACAAACTAAGTAATTTATTTTACCAGCTGTCTTGACTTGAAGTCTTTTGAGGAACTGACAATCTGGTGATTTCAATTTGTCACAAAGGCCTAGGACAGACATAATACATCCCTAAGAAGAATTGTCATCTAATTCCTTAATCCCAGAGTGAGTCTCAAGAAAGGTTTTTAATTTTGGTTACAAGAACACGAAGTTGACTGTACTGAAATGGCTTCACAGCTGCCCGACAGCAGTGCCTGCCTCTGGTTTTAAGATTGTGCAACTGCAGACCACTGATCTCCTTCATTCCAGCAGACACACCTTGGTCATGCAGCAGAATCAGGGACTTGGATTCACTAAGTATCAAAATTAAGATGCATTTCACTACCAGGAGGTACACACGAAGCTCACTGTTCAGCTGCATTGCCTATAACTTGAGTAGATATTTTTCAGACTTTCAAGGGTATCCCCAAGGCCCTGTATTCCTATCATGGGACCACCAGTGCTCACCTAGAAGCAGACTATTTGCTTCCTTCCCAAGAGCCACCATTTGCAAGAATTGAATGATATCCCATACAACAGCAGGAAGCAATCAAAGCAATTAAAATCCATTTTCTTTTCCATCTAGTGGGAGAAAGCTTTGCTCTGACCTTAAACCCTGTGGAAGAGGCATCTCAGAACTGCGATACCATGAGATACAGCAGGTCCTTCTGCCACATATCTCATGTTTGGTGCTTGAGAGGAAAGCCAAACTACTTAGGAGTCAGACTGGGTGCCAAAGGAGGCAAATAATCCTTGCACATAACCAGCAGAAGTCCCAAATACAACATAAACCTGCCTCAAGGATATACATTTCACCAAACAGGAAGCCTGGGTCCTTCCAACCACCCTTGGCAAAGTCACTCTGCCAGGCACCGCTGGCTCCTCGAACTGGCACCAATTTTCATTCTTCTGTTACACAATTTCCTCCCCACTTTTATCAAACAGCTTCTTGAAACTAATTACTAGGTTGAAAAATAATTACTTGTTTTAATTAACTCATATTTCCATAACAAGTGTCAGATGTCTTAAACTGAAATATTTCCATTCCAGTAAAGAGGTAATATCCTACAAAGAATTGGGGAGTTTTTTTGCCTTTTTTTTTTAAACCAAATAAAAAGTTCAGAGCATGAAAAACTCATTTTAGAACAGTTACATGTTCCTTTTCTTTCTCTTCAAATTAAATAGCAAAATTTGCAGCCTATTTGAACGACAGACCATTTGTGGGGAAAAGGATACACTGAGCGTCATCATAATTTCTCAATATGCTTTTAGGTTCTCACCTAAAATATAAAGCCTAAAATATAAAACTTGTTCTTTTCTACTAATTAGTGACCCTTCTGGACTCATGATGCCACCAAGATGAATCCCTCAAGCAACATCCAGCTGAAATATTACTGGTGCAGATCAATGATGACCTGAGAGAAGATGATTCCACAAAACCACAGCTACTACTTTTAATATTAAAAAGCCCCTCCTTTCCCCCAACCAAAACAACCACCAAGAAAGGCAAGTGTGGGTTTCATTACTCAGGAGGAGACATTGTGAATAAGGCAATTTATAAAGCAAATAGTCAGAAGTGAGTTATCCAGGCTGCTTGATACACATTCTAGAAGAACTTGCAGGGACTAGAGATGGTTAAAAAAATCACCTAATATAGAAATGGACAAAAAGTAGGTGGTGTCTAAAATGATTCCAAAGCATGTGTAAAATTTAGACAGCTGTGCAAAATTCACTCTACTTGACCTGGATGTTCCAGAACGATTTCAATGCAGTAAATTAATTAGTCGTCTTCATAGACAAAAAGGAGTGTCTTTGAAATGCTGAACAAAAGCAGCCAGCCAAAGAAAGCAATCTGCTTTTCTCCCATTGCAATTTGGCAATGAGTAGCCCAAGCAAAATGTTAGAGCTCAAAAATCCTTCTGCCCTCCTTCCGTTTTTTACTTTCATTACTTTATTTCACTTTTTATGATACAGTTAAAATCAAGGCAAAGAAAGCACATCTACAGTAGGCCAAGCAGATCATTGAGGAAACTAGAAAATAGCAACAGTCTGCACAGAACACTGGTACTGACTTTTTTTTGTTTAATACTTTCTAATAAGCTACTTAAACACATCTACTTGTAGATGGATTATCCCTGTCATTACTTGTTTCCTAACAGTCTCAGTATCACATTTTTTCCTCGTCTGCATTTTCTATTTATTATAGATCCTATCTACTACAGTTATGAAATCTCATTCAAAATCCTACAACAGCTGTATTTTCTTACAGATTAGTAGAAAATCTGCTACGATGGGAACAAATCCCATCTGTAGCATATTGGCCTTTGCTATTATACAAAAGACTTAACAACTTTTGCCATGATGTATCAATGTTTCCTATTAATTGATTATATTCTGCAAAAATCAAGAGAGATACATTATTCTTCTTTCCTCCCTACAGTTTCCAATTGAAAAAAATGCCAACAGTTAACAGAAATCACATTAAAAAGGGAATTTGACTCAATTTGTTGAAAAATGCAAGGGCTAGAATAACATGTACCTTCTTCTGAAGGATGCAATGGTATACACAAAACTTCAGCAGACATGGAAGGTGTTTTAAGAAACAAGGCAAACAGTCTTTCAAGAGCTGCTTTTACTCTATATTAATTAGGCTTAGATATTTGAAATAGAATAGTAAGTTAATACTTTTTTTTCTTAAATCCTCTTACAGAAGTGTCAGATCCTCTCTGAAACAGTAAAGACACACTGAGAATGCCTGCATTTCTGGCTAGAAATTTATTTCAGGAGGTATAAAACACGTAACAAAAAGAAACATCCTTATGTCAAACCTCATAACTTAACTGGAAACCTTTACCAAGTGTAAAGAAAACTGATTCAAAGCAGACATTAGATCAGTTTTATCTTTAATTTGGCAGAGAATCTTATCTAAACAGAAGGAAAGATAATTGTTAGGATTAGACTGGGAACTACTGCATAGTTTAAGTAGTTTCAATTTTGAAAGCTCATTACTTGCCAATTAAAAAAAAGATCAGCAAGTTACATTACTAAAGTAATTTATTTCTTTAAACATGTCAACAGCAATCGCTGCATTAGAAAGGCAGATTTTTTTCCTCTTCACCACAAAAAAAACCTAAGTTTTTCAGCTAAATTTGATTTACCACTCCCTCCCAAAAAAAGATTCTGAGTATGAAGTGATAATTGGATGTATATTTTCAAGTGAAGATAACAATTCCTATATTTGCCTGAAGAACTAGTACAGATTTTATTTTCTATTCTTTAATAGAAACTGACTTTCTGTTTTTGGGAGTGGGTAAGGGGGAAAAGGAGGAAGAGAGGGAGAGAAGACAGAGAGAGAAATTGTCAACTTATGCAAAAGAAACAACACATTTGGTGTCAAGTTTATTTAGGATATTGATACAGATGGGGAGGACAAAGCATAAGCCTAAATCCAAAATCTAGAGAAAACATTTTCTCACCTGTAGCTGCTGTTGCAAATGGGTAATTTCTGCAATTCTCAGTTCTCTAGATTTGTTAGTACTCTCAATTTCTTGTCTTTGGGTAGAGAGCCGACCACGGATATCTTGAAGCTTTCCCTCCAGTTGGTTTTTCTTATCATTCTTCAAGGGGAAAAAAAGGAAAAACAAACCTTTGTTTTATCATTATGATTTGCCATTCAAGTCAAGATGTTGTGTATTTCTGAAAATTAAAAAGTACTTTTATTTTATACTTAGAGAAATTACACAAGATTGTATCACATTCATTACTGTGCTCATGTGTTTTATCTGCAATGGAATCACTTACTAGAGCCTCCAGCTCAAATTCTAAGGTCTTCTTCTTCGCCTTCAGAACAACTATGTCCTCTTGCTCTTTGTTTCTTTGATTTAGTAGTTCTTGACGACGATTACGTTCCCACTCGAGTTGCCTTTGCCTTTCAAGTTCCCTTTTTGCAGCCTTTAGCATTTAACGAAAAGAAAGAAAGAAATAATATATGAAAGATCTGTTTTGAGAAAGTATTTTAATCAGAGTATTCCAATGTGCAGTTGAAATATTATATATATACTGATAACTGATAAGCTATGGTCTAAGTATGTACCTATACTTAAGCAGAGCAATTATCCAATTGTTCAAATCCTTGTTTGAAAGCACTGTCAACAACAGCTTCATGCCCTAGCTGATATGTCATCAACCGTAATATTCTTCCACCTTAATAACTTTGCCAAGTTCAATTTTCTTATTTAATAAAATTTTTTATTAAGACTTCAAGGACTCACCAGGATAACATCAAATCTCCCCCCAACATTAGGCATTCTGCAGCTTTGCAAAGAACAGGCAAATGCTACTGAGCTGAAAGCCTCATTAACTGGCAATGTGAAAACGCAATGGCTTTTGTTAAATTAAACAATATCTGTTTTCTTTAAAGAATTAACTGAGCACAGGAAAAGCATGAATGTCGCCAATGTCCGGAAGTATTTCATCATTCATTCTAGCATCTCTTTACATTGGAAACAAAAGAAAAAGAATGTTTTAAAGAAACTGGAGGTTAGGGGCACTTTTTCCTATATATAAATGTCCAATTCATTCATTTTGTTGCATACAAAGTACAAGAAGAAATGGCCGATTCTTTCCTCAACTTCAAAAGCCTCGAAAATTAAATTCATTCTTTAAATGCATGCTTGCAAAAAACAAAGATGGCAAAATATGCAATGCACACTTTCTGTTTTGTCAAATCAAATACACCCGCTTTCCATCACCGCTATCCTTACACACGGTTACCTCTCGTCTTTCTATTTCTTTCCTCCTTTCCTCTTCTCTCTGCCGCTCCAATTCCCGTTGTTTCTCCAACTGTTTCTCTAATTCCAGTTGTCTCTTGCGCTCCTGCTCCTGCCGCTCCCGTTCCTTCCTCTCCTGCTCTGCCCGTTCCAGCTGCGCGAGACGCTCTTGCTCTTTGCGCTGCTGCTCCAGGAGAGCCTGCCGCCGTTTCTCCAGTTCTAGGTTGCCACGTTCAAAGTTCTCACGTTTTTTATCTTCAAATGTGACTTGAATGTGTGGAAACACATGGCAAAGGAGAATTAAACTGTGCTACTGACGTAAAGAATGCTTAAGCAAAGCAGTCTGCAAAGTCTCCCAACAGTGCTGCAAGCTGTTTGCAACTACTAACAACATAGCTCCATGTGTAAGCTAAGCTTTGTCATTAGCATTTATACTGTAGCTCCCTTAAAACTCATATCCTTAGGAAACTAAGGCAGGAATTTCAGGTCCAGTTCCTCAGGCTCCCAAGCTCCTCTACCTAGCCCTGTAAGGTGGGTATGATTTAGACAATCAAATCCCATGTGTGGACACAGAGTTTGGAGTTCCACCATACATTTGGTAAGAGCAAGAACACAAGAATCAACAGCTCAGTTTTAGATTCCACAAGTAACCACAGAATTCAGCAGAAGCTGTTGTCAAAAAAAAAAAAAATCCATTTAATCAGAACTCCTGAACACCGGATTCCTGCATGTTTAGGAACTGTCAGATCTTCCCTCCTGACTTTCCTCTGCAATATCACAGATTGCCCTTCCTCAATCCATGTTCCCAGCTTCCTTCCTTATTGTTTCTCTAATCCCCCTCAAATCCCTCTTTCCTCTTCATCTTTTTTCTTTTCATATCCCGTGTCCCATTTCCACCACCCATATTCTCTGCTTCTCTCCTCTCATGCCCAGCATTTATGTTTGTGGCTTGTGGATCAAAGACAGATACTATCTCAAAGAGTTGCACCAGCTATCAAAGAGACAGCACGCTTGCTGCAAAGTGTGCACGCACCAGTTTTGACATGTTGGCCCAAGATCTGCTGAACCAGCTGAATTCTCCTCGCCTTTTCCTAAATTTCGGCTGCTTCCCTATATCCAACTGCCACATTTCGCGAAACCTGAAGACATTTAATTTCTCTGAGGTCTCTGACTCTGTCAAGTTTCACTCAAATTAGGTACTGAGTTCATAGAATATTCTGACACAGACTGATAGAGAATATGATTATTATACATATTGATCTAAAACAGTGGGCAAAAAAGAAAATGTGCATAAATAGAGTAAGACAATTAAAAGGGATACTCAGAAGGACAAAATGTTGACAAGCAGCATTGACATTGCTTAAGACATTTTTTAAAGGCTGAGAAAAAACATGTATCACTAAGAAGCCACGGTAAGCTTTAAGAGGACTGTCCAATAAGTTAGGGTGGTCACTAAGCAAAATCAAGGTAGTTATGAGAGGTCAATAAACAAAGCATATCAAAATAAAAGAGAATAAATTGTAGGAAGTTAAATGAAATACATAATTATTGACCTCTCTGGATGTGTCTAAAAACTCATAAAAGCCAAAAATAAAAACTTTCAGATGCCTTAAAAGAAACCATCCAGCTGGATTTAGTTAGCAGAAGCAATGAAAACGGAGACAATGTTCACTCTATGAGAGATTTTTTACAGGGGAAAACCTATACATTATAGATACAGTGAAAGGTTTACAGAATCTAGTTTTCCTCAAATTGGCAACAGAGATGGCTTTAGAACAAAAGCAAAATCAAAACCAGCAAAATGAAAAGCAGCAAGCTGCCAAACCCAGCCAATGCTAATCCACAGCTCAAATTCAAAATTCATGAACTACGAGCTGTGCAATACAATCCTTCCTTTAATCAACCTCAGCGCTGTAAGATTAGAAGATGACAAATGTAACACCAGTCTTTCAGACAGAACAGTGATCCTGGAAGCTACAGCCCACTTATCTACTTCCATGCTGGAGAAAGTAGCAGAGAATTCCTGACATGGAGTCTATGTGACTAAATGCGATACAAGGTAGAAGAACCAAGAGAGCAAAGAGCTGCCTCGTGTAAAGCAGAGCTGGGCTCTCCTCCAACTCCTTTTCTATCAATAAACAGGTTGATACAGATCTGTTCAACAGAAGAATATGTGGGTGATTTCAAAGTCTATTAAAGAAGCCAAGCCAAGGTAGTGGTGAGCCTTCCTGCCCCTACAAATTGCATGCCAAAGGCCTCAAGATCCAGAAAGAGCCTACACAGGAGTGTCCAAGCTCACCTGGGAGCCAACATTTCACGGTTGGACAAGACTGGGCAGAACGTGCAGATGCCCCTTAGCAAGGGCCACTTCAGCAGCACCTACAGCCAGCAGATACCCACAGCTGCCAACAGCAGCTAGTGATAAAACACAAGGCAAAGACAAGAGCAGAATCTGAACTGCTCACACTGATTCAAGAGTCCCCTGAATAAACTGATACAGAAGTCCCTGGGAATTAGTAAACTGCTAAAAAATGGAATTAAAGGGCAAGATAAACTACCCGTTTTCACAATGCTAGATTCTCTGTAGCTTCCTTCAAAGATCTCTACAGTAATTATGCTGTTCAACACACTCCAAAGAGGTCTGGAATACAGTGAAAAGAAATACTAGATATTGAATGTTTTAAAACAAAAAACTGACTAGAAAGACCTTTATGAAAAGCTCAGTGATCTAGCTAAGAAGCAGCAAAGGAAATTCAAATATTAATGATTACAAAGTAGTGCATGCAGGGAATAAATAATAATTGTAACTATACACACAGAGTCAGGAGCTTTAGAATGGTTATTTCTGTGGAAGGATGTTACTATTGCTGCATATAGTCTACCGAAACATCAGCTCAAATCTAAGCTATGATATCAAAGGAGCAAAACGATGATAGGATTTCAGAATAAAAACCAAAAGATTATGTTATTCTTCAAATTCGTCATGTTGCCACACTATGCAAGGTTCTGGTCACCTTATTTCTTAAAAAGAAACACAGCAAAACTGAACCCCATACAGAAAAAAGTGGATGATCTGAAGTGTTACGAAAATCCTACCAAGACAGACTGGCAGGAAACAACTTGACAAATGAATGGAGGTTAAATCCACTAGTAATTAACCCCAAATTTTAGTGCGGGTGCAGCCTCTGATTAAAGGTCTCTCTCTTGCAGACTAAAAGAAGTTCAAAGAATAAAGTATAGAAGTATATGAGGATAAAGTAAGCTACGAGTCACTATTGAAAATAACATGCTAAGCAAAAAAAACTTTGGTTTGATGCACTACAGCGCTGATTAAGATATTTAATATTAAATATCTCATCTTTATATGAAGAAATTAATCTACTTAAAACATTCTATCTTTAATAAACAAAGGTTTGATAGAGGTAAGCAGCAATTTTGACCCATGGTGTAACATTTTAAGTTCAATTAAATTCCACTTTAAATGTACTCCATGATCTCAAAAATTGGATGCAATTTTGGCAAGATTTATAGAAGAGTCTGTCTATAATCCACATGTTCAATTTTGTTTTAGTCAAAGTAGTTCAAACAAAGTAGCTCAATTGAGAATTAGATAATTTTTCAATTCCAATATTAGCAACGCTTTTAAGTACTGCAAAATAAATACATTTAGTTGGCCATAGTGCACAGACCTAACATTCCTGCTCCCATCTGTTTAGTGCCTAAGGGTTGGTTGATAAATTGGGTGTTGGGTGATAAACGCCTCCAGGAAAATTTCTGGATAGATGAACAGTAAGTGATAGTTTCAATGTCCTGAGACAGAATAAAATCCATTTTGTCCCTCTAATGGAATTAGAAACACACTGTAACGTGCTAGGTCTTATATTCTTTCCTATTATGACAGCTGAGGGCTGAGGATGGAGTCACTGATGATAAACTCCTTGCTTGGTTGCCACTAGGATGCTTTCATGTTTGTTTTTCTTTAAGCAGGGCTGACAGAGCGTACTGGCACACAGAGTGAAATGATACAGGCCTTGCTATATGTGCACCATGATCTTGTCTGTAAACAGAAATATGTTCCACCTAAGTTAGAAAATGATCTGTGGTAAAAAGTCTTCTTTGCAGGGTTCTAACAGGTCTCCTTTGGCTAAAGCCACATAAGAAAAGTAACCTGAAAGCTCTTCATATTTCAACTATCATTAGTCAAAAGCATCGTGTCAACAGTCAAGAATTAGCTGGGGCAAGTAGTGTCTTGGCTATGTCTCTGATATGTCACAGTGATCTAAAAACGCTCCTTAATACAACAATCTTCCTGCACAGCCTATATAATCTGATTGTGATGTCCCTCTGATGACAGCTCACACTACATCCCCATTTCCACTTGCTCACCTGGCAATTTCTTTTCCAGTTGCTGCTGTTCTTCTTCTAAAGCTGGTTCTTCTGGTAACCTTTGGTCTGCAGATACTGAACTTACAGCTGATATGCCACTACCAGAGCGTACTCTTCTGTCAATAGAAGGATAATTTTCAGTTGCTTAAAAGCACCAGATTTACTTACAAATTAGTGATGAAATTATCAATTTATACAAAAATATAATGTTTAACCATTTCCCTCAGCGTTCCCCTTAGTACCTTACTCTACCATTTCAATTGAGATGACAGTCTACTCCACAGAACACACTCATATCCTCAGCAATCTAGTTCAAATTTTATTCATCCTACTGATGTGTTCACCCTGTCCCCAAGTCCTTTAAATTATGGTCAGCTTGGAGTTTGGAAAATGATGGTTTAGACAAGAGCAAAAGTTGCAGAGGAGGAGAAAAAGTTCACAAGTTAAGCTAAAAACAGGGCACCGCAGGGAAGTATTCTCTGACACCCACACAATACAAAGATGAGGAGGAGTGCTTCTCAACCTTCTGCTCTCTGCATTCACAGGACAGGCCACAGGTTTCTCAAATGAATCAAAAATATTAAGAGTGAGATTCCAGAATGATTGTCGTTTACCTAAACGAAGGTGGAATATACTCAGGAGGCAGTACCGGTGGCAGTGGCTGACCAGACATTGCTACATCAATTAAATGCATAGCCAGAATAAACTCTTCTGCTGTAAGTTTTCCATCTTGATCAATATCTGAAAGATTCCTTTTTAAAGAAAAGGTGCAAAGCCAAGAGTAAAAATCATTGTTAGAAAGCACAATTTTGACATATTCAGTTCCCAAATTCTTTTTTTCTAGTGATTTTTCGCATACTACTTTGGTTCTTTAAAATAAATTTAAGCAGCAGTAACACAATGCATCATTTCATTTCCCACATTCCTATGTGTGCATCTGTTAATGTACATCCTTGACAATATTATTTTAGGTATGGTTTGTACTTTGCTTGTGCTTTGTGTATTGGCTGTATCATAAGCTGGGTGTGTAAAGTTCATCGGTGAAACTTTCTTGCACACTTCATGAACTTCCACTACACTATCATTCAAAAAAACACGTCCAAACATCCCGTAGAAATTTGTGATTTGGCCTCCTGCTTCCCTGGAGGCACCTATGCCACACTGCAGAATTCATATTTGCACTAAAATCAAAGCCACTTGTGCTGCAGGCCTGACAAGGCATGAAAACAATTTAGCATTATGTCCATATGCAAAATGATGCAGTCAGGTCTCCAGACGGCCTAACGTGACAGGGGCACATTTCAACAGCGCAGGCAGCAGCCCTGCTCCCTGACACACCGCTGACTCCAGCCGGACAGGCAGACTGTGGGAAACTGCTGCGACCAACCGAGATGCTCTTCTGTCTCCAAGGCACAGGGCTGCGTGCTGTTATCCTTGGAAGACTCTCAGAGCCCCGTTTGATCCACGCTTGGAATGCTGAGCTCCTCATGTTGGGCCTGGGAACCAGCTAGCAGAGGACAAAACTAGCGCCCAGGCTGAAAATATAGAAATATAGAAGCTGCTGCTGCCACGCTGCCCATCTCTGCTTTTTCTCAGGTGCCTACGTGTGAGCCAGTGACTTTACCTCCAACACAGACCAATGAATCTTGCCCAGGGAACAGGAAAAATGGCTCCACTGCCATAACTAAGAATTGGGAAAAGGGGCAACATTCAGGCAGGCGGAAGCTGCAAAATCAATTTTGTATTGCAGTCGAGTTGGCAGTTTTAGGTGCCAAAAATCAAAACTGTTATGTTTAGCATGTCATTCCACTGCCCACACAGCCTTCTTCAAGCATTGGGAGCAGGGTAATTTTTGGCTGATCATCTGCTGGATGATCAGGTTGCTGTTTTTTTCCTCATAGTAGCTTTGTTGGGAAACAGAGAGTGCTTTTGAAAAGCTAAGAAAAACATTAGTGCTTAGCAAAGAAAACAAGTGCAATTGAACCTCTAGATCAGAGCAGCAACACAACTGACAGCCTTGTGCAACACGAGCCAGATGCGTTAGTGAGTCGACAATGGTTTTCAAGCAAATATTCATGAAGTAGCAAGTTATTTCTAATTAACTTCTCATGAGGAATCTGGAAATTAAATATAATTGATAAAAAGGTCATTTTTAGACGTCACCAAAGGCAACCATAAATCCACAATGACCAAATATTACCACAGTAATAAAGTAGACACACTACAAGGGATACAGAGAGGGTATAAGCTTCCAAAGTATGAAGGAGAGAGGCCAAGCCACATCATGATAACAGAACACAGCAAACTTTGGCATACAAGAACCTGGAAAGAAATGAGGAGCCAAGACAAATCCTCCTTTCAAAATTGATGATTTAAAGGATGTAATTTGAGTTCCTTGGAAGGAAGTCCTTAGAAATTCACCTCTCATCAGCACAGGATGCAGACCAGCCCCAGAGAAAGGCTGGTTATGCATTAAGTTTCCTTCCTGCACTACCTGAGCACATGTTTAACTTGCACTGCTGCTGCTATCACATAGGGCAGGGAAGTGGAAGAGAGAGATGGCTGAATACTGGTCTAAAAATCGTGTAATTAAAATCCTACACACATCTATGTGCATCACCATATGTGCTCATAACAAAAAACAGCCTTTTGTGGGCTTGAGTAATATCAATATATGGACAAGGCTGCAGGTTCTGTATTATAAAAGCTATTAAAAATAGGAAAGCATAACGATTTATCAGAGTAGAGAAAAGGAAAAGAAAGAAAAAATGCATTATGTAGTAGAGAGGTGTAAGCACAGCTTTCAGTTTGGTAGAAATCAA
Source organism: Nothura maculosa (assembly GCA_032353885.1). Classification (NCBI taxonomy): domain Eukaryota; kingdom Metazoa; phylum Chordata; class Aves; order Tinamiformes; family Tinamidae; genus Nothura; species Nothura maculosa. The sequence goes on along the minus strand of JAUBOD010000279.1, from coordinate 1,964,659 downwards.
TAGATTTATCTTTACCATATTGTAGCCAGCTGAGCCTGGGGTAAACTTGATTGCATAAGGATAGTTCTTGCTTGTGGACCTAGCAAATTAGAACAAGAGTTAACAAACATAAGAAACTTTTTTCTTCTCATGCTTTACCAAAAAGTTATTTCACAAGCAGACCTTAGTTTTGAATAAGTAACACTGAAGAGATTTTTTTTTTGGCAGATTGTGAGCAGACTATACAAACTACTATTCCACATGAGAAAATCACTTTATTTTCTTTTTGAAACGAGGCAGATCTTGTTATCAGCGGGTAAGCTGAATTTTGTAAACAGCTGCTGATTTCACACAACCCAGTATATGCTTTCCAGGAATCCATCTCCCACAGCCAACTTATTTGGCCAAAATAAATAAAGAGAAGAAGGTGAGAAAAGAATCTCAACTATGATGACTGTTCCACTCCAAGGCAAATATGTTCTCATTTGCAAAAAAAAGGAGACCAACAGGTTATAAGCCTTCCAAAAGGAAAACCCATTGATCGTCTGCTATTGGAATTCTCATATTTTCCAGTAGGAAACATTTTCACCCCAGCACATTCCATCCTATAGGTAACAGGCCACCAATTAAGAGAGGAAGAAAAAATTGTAAAGAATTTTTTCCTGTCTGTGTATGCTCAAGAAATCTGTGTGGCCATGAAAGCAGGATAAGAGCTATGCCAGGCCCTTGATTGATGAGAAAAAGAAACAATCCCTTAACGCAAAAACTCTGTGGTCAGAAGACAACAGCCTACCTGTTTTACAGTTCCAAGAGAAAGATGAACACAAACATATAATTTAATAATTGAGGAGTGAAAGAGGAGAGACAGAGAAAAAGAAATTACACAGAATCAAGTATGAGTTTCTTTTTACTCATGGGTTGTTCCTGCCCTTTACATATTTGATTGATGTGTCTCTTGAATATGTAGACACTTGCCTACAACTAATTTTTAGACTCAACAGTATTCTATAGCTAGATCAGTATATAACAGTGTATATATAGATAGATAGATAGATATAGATACATCAGAAATTTGGAAACAAAATTGAAAGATTTTACTGTGTAAATGCTGCCACTCTCTTTATAAAGCAAGATCTGTCCTGGGGTCTTCTTTGTGAAAGCTTTCAGTGTTCTTATTAATAAAGCTCAAAGAAAATAATTGTGTGAATAAGATAAAATAGGAAACTGAAGGGTAGGTAGGGTGAGGGAGGAATGAAAACTTAGTTGGAATTTCTTATAACTTGTTATCTACGTTTGGTAATCCAGCTCTACAGCTTTTAGATGGCTCAGGATCCCTTTCTCAATCCTTTCCTATTAATAAATAAATAAAATTATCACCCGTTCATAAATGACTGCTTGTTCCTAAACAAGATTTTGAAGCAGTTGTGAAATTTTAACACAGAAATGGACTAACAAAAAGGAGAAGGTTGATAGTCTGTTATGAATATTTTCTAAATGTTGTTTTAATCAGTCTTTTACAGTTAAAAAGGACACACGCACACTCCAAAAACTTCAGTACCTGTTAAGTGTCCACTCATCGTTTTATCGTGGCTGTTGAACAGCTGTCTGTATTTCAGTCTTGATGACTGAGGTACAGCCCATTCTGCCACAGGAGGCGCACTGGAAAACGGGTGCAGAGGAGAGAAAAATATATAATCGTACATGTTATCACATGAAGCTAGCTACAGGTACAACATGATCGAAGTGCTGCACAGAATTTTATGCTTGAAATAATTATCCTTTTAAGGGTTCGTTTTTTCCTGAAACCACCTTTCAGTCAAGAAGCACCTTACGCTTCTTGACTGAAAACATTCATTATGGTTCAGTGTCTTGAAACATGGCTTTCAGTCAAGATGAATGACAGGCCTAAGTTTTGCTTTTTTCTTTCCTAGCAGAGAATTAAATAACCCAAATAGATTAGAGGAACTAAAAGCTTTTACCTAAGCACATGGAAGGAAATGCCTCGCTGCAGTCAGCACAAGTATTATCTCATCTTACCCTATCTTTAGCTGGTTGTCTTAGCCAAATCATTCATAAGCTGATCAAGGAAAACAAAAAATGTGAAGCAGGCTGAAAATGTGTGTGGAAAAAAAATATTAATGCTCAAGAAATAATCAAAGGTTCTCTGAAGGGCCTTCGACTGACAAACATAATATTCCTGGTTCTACTTCACCCAGGTCATGGGCTGAGTGCTGCTATTTGAAGATATGCTTTCCCATGCTTGAAGGCTGACAAGTGTTCACACTGAAAAGCAGTGAGTAAGGTTTTCCATCTTTAGGGACATTTCAACTTTGTCCTTTTTTGTTAAGGTGGCACACAAAAGACACCCTATGTGGGTATTTGTGAGAAAGTGCCAAATTACTGTAAAAAAAAAATGGACCAAAACAGGCAAATCCCTTTTCCCTGGTTCACTAAGCAGATAGCATGGTATGACCTTTCAAAGCTGAGCTGAAAGAATTCTATGAATAACCTAATTTACTTTATTTTCACATTTAAACAGCCAAAATCTCTATTTCTACTCCGTGTTTTACAATTGTTTTTCTTGAGAACAAAGTAAAAATATCTTGAATAATGAAAATGAGAAACTTTTTATTTAAATTTTATTTGTGTGAATTGCTTTCTCATAAGTTTTGCTTAAGTTTGGATTTGCTGATTTTAAGAATGCTACTTCTCTATACTGCCAGGAATGCCAATACAATACAAAATAAACCAAGTTGTTTGCAGAAGCAGATGCTTTTCCAAAAAAAAAA
>JAUBOD010000279.1:1884078-1894438 GCA_032353885.1 Nothura maculosa | reverse complement strand
CTTTGGAGATCTTTAAAACCCGCCTGGATGCAGCCCTGAGCCATGTGCTCTAGGTGACCCTGCGTGTGCAGGGGGGGGTTGGTCTAGATGACCTCTAAGGTCCCTTCCAACCTTATGCATTCTATGATTCTACTAGGATGATCATCAAATTGAAACTGCAGTCTTGTAGAGCTGTGTGACTTCCCACACTTACTCCTGCCTTCTCCCTCATGCACTTGCCACCCTTCCTGGATGTAGAGCGCCCCCTCCTACCATGCTGGCCTTAAGCGGTAGCTTCTCCCTAATTTGGGGAACGTTGCCTGTTGTCCGGGGTTCAGAGCTCATCCCGCAGAGCCCTGCTGCTCTTCTTCAAGGACTGCAGCTCTTCTCAATAGATACTACCATAAATCCCACTGCTCTAGGGGTGGCTGGAGTAACTTAACCTGCCCAAACAGCTGAATTTTCAATAAAACTACAATCTACTTGGGAAAACTAGGGACTTGAGGGGTTAGTTACAACATTTATGCAGCTTTTGCACTCAAAGAGGCAATCTTAAAGCCCTCCCCTTCCCAGCTGTGCAGCCTACCCGTCCTTTAAACAGTAGAAGGCTGACAAGCAAAGGATTTTGGTAGAAGGTGGCTAAAAGACTGGGGGCACCTGTTTCAAAATGTTCTCCTTCACTAGAAACAAGTTGGAAACATTTCCCCTGAAAGATTAGCCCTGGAAGAATAATTTTGTAGCAAAAAGTATGTGTATTAGCTAAGCAGTTCAGGGCTTCGGCTGGAAGGACTCCCAGACTATTTCCCTTGAAGACCATTGAAATGCTGCAGAAATAACCAGGTTCCCAGAGAGTGTTTCCTAGTTGTTCTTTTAATGTATGACTACTTGTCTACGCCTGCACGCAAAGGATACTCAAACTGATTCGAATTTACAAACTTAACAGAAGTTCAAGCATCATTCTAAACAAGAAACTACAACAGAAACCTTAAAATTGTAAATGTCATAATTAGGGCATCACAGTTTGTGAGTTTTTTTGGTACACCTTCCTTATGACTGGGGTTCAATTTACACACAATACCATGTCTTTAAGGCATGAAATCCAGAACTTGCCTTTTTTCTTTTTTTTTTTTAATTTAAGTCTTCTGTTGAGTTGAATTATCAGCTTCTTGCTGGCGAGATAATAGGTATTCCTTTATATCGGACACGAGGAGTATGAACAAAAGAGACCCAGACAAATTAACAAGTACAGGATTGCATGTTCCCCGATGCGGTAAGAGACGGTGCAGGCAGCGCTTACGTGGACAGCATAAACTCAACAGCAGAATCAACATCTCTGGCAATGCGGGTGCATCAAAATCAGACAGTGACAGGAGCCCCATCCATGGGGAGCCGCCTCCCACGCGCCCAGCTCCTTACGCAGAGCCGCACGGAGCCGCAGGGATCCAGGCTTCGGCTGAGGCGGGTCCCCGAGCACGTCCTTCCGCCGCTTACCGTCCTCTTGCCGGTTACCACACACCTCCCAGCTCCCTCAGTAAGGAGGGAAAGGGGACCTAAGAACAACAGGTTTACTCAGAGTCAAACGGAAAAAGAAGTTTAATCAAGACAAATACGTCCACAAAAATTCTCATCAAGTCAGGCATTTCTAAGAGCGCTGTGATAGACTATTAAGGGGCCCTATTTCTGGGGGACGCTGGGTAGAGCGTTCAGGACATTTCTCTGTCATTCCCTTATGGCATGTGCAAGAGGAGACACTGCTGCTTGTCCCTTTAGGCTACTTGTCCCTTCAGGGCAGAGAAAGAGGCTTTGTTCAACGCGGCTGAGAGAACACTCAGCAACTGGACTTCACGGGTAGCAGGTACAAGGAACCCCTCATCTCCAAGATCCCCCAGGAAAGCTCTGGGCAGTAGATGTAATAAGAAATGACCTCAAAAAGACTTACCAGAAATAAGGATCTTGACTATTACAGACCATCAACCCTGGCAATCTGCTCGAAACACAAACCTGGCAAGAGATGGAAAACGCCCTTTGCAGCCCAAGCTTTCCTCTCACATTCAAAGTGTGCACAGCTAAAGTATTTATTTTATTATTTTTTATTTTTATTTTTTTTTACAAAGTCTTTTTGGCATCCTCTCTGCTATAAAACAGCCAAAGCTCTGTATCAGGCTGTTTCCTCGAGGGCCAAGTACCATTACAGAAAACTAAAGCCCAAGGAGTTAATAATTTGGTAATACTCTAAAACGACTGCAGATGACTAGAATGGCTTCTGCAACCCCTAACAAGTGTCGCTATTCTTCACAATACAGGTATTTCTACTGTGCGTATTTTCCAAACTTTGTTTTGGCATGGATTTTAAATACTGTTTACTGAGCAGTGATTAAGATTATGAACTTGTGCTGCTTTATTGACCGAGTCGGGTACAACAATTGAAGCATCATTCTGCCCCCTCCCTCCCTCCCCCCTGCAAATCCAGTTGTAGATCTGTTAAAGAGTTTAAAATTCACATGAACCACAAATTCATACAATCAACATGAGGCAGTGTGTTAATCTGGCTGGAAGAGGCAGCGTCCCTCCCTCCTTCCCTCTTTCCCTCCTCAGCACGTGCAGGGAGAGACGCTCTGGAGCGGCCGTGGCTCGATGGATCTCCTCACCTCCAGAGGATAGGCAGCGCCCAGGGAAATCCCCTCGGATTTCCAAGGGAAATTCCCTTGGAGCCGGGGCTCCAGGGAGCCGGGGCTGGTCCGGAGAAGTCGCGCGCCCTAAGGAAAAGGAAAAGCTGCGTGGCCTTTTTCCAGCCCTAGGCAAAAGGGCGGGAGGAGCCTGACCAAGCCCAGGGGAAACCTTGCAGCAGAGTACAAAACAGTATGAAAGAGTTAACATTCCATATCGAAGAGCAATTGCATGAGCTCTAGAACAAGGGTTTAGATTACTGATGCCTCCAGAGTCTGTTGTCTGATTTTAGTCATTTAAGAAATAATTACATCACTAATGTAAACAATATAAACATACCAAAAACTAAGTATGATTTAAATACATTTTGATGGTACAAAAGAAAAACCTGAAGGTGTCTGTACAGTTTTTACAACGTGGGAATTGCCAATGTATTTACAACATGAAGGGGCAAATACCATTTTCTGTGCAGAGTAAAATTATCTGAAATAATGTCAATATAAAAAACAATATCTAGCGCTGTGAGGCACTCCTAAACATGGTGGTAGTAGCCATGCTTTCCTTTGGTACAAGTCCCATCGCTTGGAGAGCCGCAGTTGCTGCTGTGGCTTTAGCATGCTTCTTATTAAGGCTGGCAAAAGTAGGCCTATATTCATTTCCATTGACTCTCACCTGTGGAGGAAAAGGAAAAAACCATTAATTCCCTTTATTTCAGGGGCAGCACTACATTGAGCTCCTTCTTAGCACACTCTGTGCATGATTCTGCTTGGGGCAGACAAAATTCACTTCTGGTCTGTAAGTACCATTAACCCTTTCCCAAGTTGTAACAGTTAACACAAGGTATTACATGAGAAAAGAAAGCCCACGCTCTAAGGAAAGTAACTAAACCAGCTAGAGTCCTGCAGTTACAGCATCTTCCCCACAGTAAAGCCTAACAGAACACTTGCAAGTAAGAAGCAAGGATATGATTCAATACACAATAATAATTTAAGTAACATCGGTTTCTTTATAAAACACTTGCTCAAGAGTCCTGATTTGGCTTATAACTCTAAAGGAACAAGACTTAAATGTTAGCACTGAGACATTGCTCAGCACATCCCAGCTATCACTGAAATACACAGTGAGGAATTTAATGTCATGTTAGTAGAGAAACCAACAGGAAACAAGGAAGTTCAAATTCACCTTAAAAATAAAATGCTTGCGATGATCAGGCCCACTATCATCTACCAACACAAATTCTGGTGGTGTCCATCTTCGTTTGTTGCAGATCTCCATCAATGCAGAGACTGGATGTTTACCTTAAGAATTACATGTAGGTAAAATTTTAGTGTTTCCATCACAGCTATCTTTTAAAATTAATTTTTTTCCTGAACAAGCAGAAATCTCACCTGAAAGGTCCTTCATCACACCATAATGTCCACATCTCTTCTGTGCCTTCTCTCCCACAGCAACAAGTCCTAAGCAAAACATGAACCAAGTTCATATTTAGAATTTTCATCTGTTTTCTGTATTCTCATCAGTAATGCATTAACATGTAGAAAGGCAACAGTCTTTTGAAAAGTCTTTCAAGTCTCCTGTTCTTTCAGTGCTCCTTTTCCCCATCCATGCCATGCCAGACCTTCTCAACAGCTCCATGAAGACACTGAACCAGCTAGTTAGCACAGCATTACAAAAATCAATTGTGTTTTTTCACATCTGGAAACTTGGAAGAGAAGCTTAAAAAAATAGTTAAATAATCCTTCCCCCACCAAATCTCATCCATTATTTATCCATGTTCTGCCACCTCAAAGTCATTCACTATCAGAGTTTGCCTCTTACGTATTAGCATTTTGAAGTACTTCTCTTAAATAGTAAAACATGCAACTAGTATGTGTCTTTTTATCATAGGAAACATCAACATGCACTCTATTTTAAATTATTTAATCTTTACACCCAAGTTCAGTCTAAATACAGTGATTGCAATCACATCTGAATATCAAGTAGCTGTAAAATATGCTAGTCAGGTCTCAAAGTAATGTAATAAACACAAGTTCTAGTCAAAGTCACAAGATACAAATCAGACTTTTTTCCCCTCTTTTAAAGATCTTAAAGGAGTAAGGGTTAAAATGCACCAATTGCCAAGAGCAACACAATACTTACAAAGTGACTCAAGTTTCTTCCAATCCACTTTTTGCTTTTACCATAAAGACACAAACAAAGCATCTGACCCACTATTTTCTCCGATTTCAATCCTTACATGTTATGCTTTTTGTTTCTTACCTCAATTTGTTTCTGTTCCTGGCTTTAGTGAATTAATACAAGAAGACATGCTTTTGTTTCCAGTTTCTTCCTGTTCCATCAGCTTTTTGTTGTTTGCACTTTTTGCTTTTGCTTTTAAAAGAAAACCCTTCCCTCCTTAGCCACCTTTTCCTCCTAATATTTGCACACTTCTTAAGCAGGATCTTGCCAAGTAGCATTAAGCTTCCAAAGATACGAATCAACACAAAGTTTCTTTTTTTTTTTTTTCTCTCATACTGGAAGTGCTTCTATCCAAAATGAGCAGCCTTGCTCTGGAGAGAAGACTCGGAGCGCATCTGCCTTCATTAATACTGCACCTCCTCAGCCACACGAGGTGCCCCGCTCACCAACACTTCTGTTCCACACCTGGCTCCGGCAGCTCGCGCTCAAGGAAAGCTCCAAGGGGCTCTGTTAATGGGCTTGGTTTTCCTTGGGATCGCTGACTCACTGAGCTGCTTTGAGCACGCGCAGCCAACAACCCACTAGTTGACAGCAAAGCTCGAGAAGAGTTGGTTTTAGCACCGAAATACCTTGACTTTAAGAGGCTGCAATATCCAGTTTTCCGCACAAAACTTGGTCGGATGGAAAGTCACATCAACCAGCTGTGGCTTTGTTTTGGTGCAGCCCACAGAGCAGCTCTTTAACAAACTCCTCATTCTCATACTCAATTTACTATTTTGGGAGCATATTCTAACATGTGCTTTAAAAATGTCCTTTTTTTAAAATTAAAATAGGCTCCTTGTAGATAGTTTCAGGTCAACTTTCACCAACATACAAATTTTGAGGGTAAGTCATTTTCTAACCCTTAATTTCAATCAAGGGTGACTGTAATCCTCTATATAGAACATTATAAATGTCACTGTTCATTCATAGGGCATTAAGAACCCTGTCATATCAAGGAGCTCTTCAGCTATTCATCATAAATGTATAATCTTTTTTCAGCTGCTTCTTCAAAAAGCACAGGGGTTCCCATAATAAAGACTGTCTCTTTATAATGTATGCTGGGCTGGCTCCAAATTAAGTACTGCTTATCAATACAAGATATGCAGGGTTTTTTTATGTGTGTGGAAATGATTAGCCAGGTTCTCTATACAATGTAAATCAAGTTTTGGAGGAAAAAAGAAGATGAAATCCAAACAAAACTAGGACACTTCTCAGGTTATCAGCATTTACAGATGAATCCATTATATGACAGGATCATAGGTGCCCTCTCATTCCATCCAACTTCTCTCCATCTTATAAATTATACTCAAATCAACTGTTATCAACCTCTTTCCTCCTATCAATACTCACTAAGCAAAACTGATTACCAATCACGAGAGCTTTACAAGTAACTAAGAAACAACAAAAACATTTTCCAAAGGAAGCTTCCTGGCCACTCACTCTGTTACCAGGTTATGTGAATTATTTCTTCTTAAAATGGAAAGCTTGCACTGCAGAAATGCACAGCTGCAAAGGAATTTTGGTCACTGTATAAATTCCAAGTGCCTGTACTATGTATGCAGAGACTGCTGCACTTCTCTGTTTATACAACAAGGTCACTAGGTGGTCTTTAAAATTTAGAAAGTACTAGACTTATTTTTTTATACAAATCACTTAGGTAAGCATTCTCATTTTCTATCTCTTTGTATTTAATATTCAAATTCAAGTTATTATTTTCATTGCAAGGAGAAGTCAGCAGAATAATACTGAATTATACGTGCTTAAATGTCAGCTTTTTATATACTAAAGGTTCAGCTTTCTAATATTTGGGACACCATCAATACGTGCTTGATCTCCTGCTGTCAGTGTAAGTGTTTCTTTTGCTAACACCCCTAATAGGACAATTAAGGTAAAATCACAACTGCTGAAACGTTGCAGCTTTTACTTAAAGCATTTACAATTCCTTTAGAACTGTGTATGTGTTTCAGACCAAAATCTTTCATTAACATGAACTCTGACAGCAGAGCTCGTGATTAACGTGCTGGGAAGATGGTCATTCATATAAACCATGATGCCCTTTAAGAATATATATATAAATATATATAAAAAAGCCAAACCTCCTGAATCAAATTAGGTAAGTGCAACAGTTCTCCATCTAGGGCCAGGCATTATATAAGGAAGGTGAGGAAATTTGGCTAAAGAAGCTGCTAGAAGCCAGCAGGGACAGATCACTGTAGCTAGCAAAGGTACCTGAGGAAGAACCAGGTTAGGAGATGGAAGCACAAAGAATCTTTCTGGAAGACCCAAAAAACTGTATGCCAGTCTATTCACGTAACAACTTCAGCCTGAGAGGCAGGAATAGCTCAGCTCTGTAGTTCCCAGCTCTTATTTCCGTTCTTCCCTCCCATTTAAATATGATTAAATACTCCATCTTATATCCTGCCTTGTTCCCGCTTCAGGCACCTTCTTTAACACCAACCAGAATGGATGGTTCCACATTAATTTCCCTGTCCTTTCTCCATACAGCCAACTGATGCATATCCCTCACTTAAGAACCACTGAGAAGTATTTTGTTTTTAAAAAGGTATAAGGAGAAGGATAGGAAAAGTTTAAGGACTTAGTGTGCAGGCATAAGGCCAAGCCCACATATAAATCAGCCAGTCTTGAAAAAAATATATCAATATCATTTATGCCATTCCTTTTATGGTGAAACGATATTTAAGCAAAATCATAGCATTAAGCTTTTTCACCTTCAAAAAGGAGAAGCCACGTGTGTGTTTATGCAGCCACAAGACATTTCCAGAAGGGCTTACCTTTTCGATCCGTCTTAAAGTCAACCAGAATGGGCTCCACGCTGCCTTCTTTGTTTTTTCCCAGCCCTTCTCCTTCTCTCCAGCCCATTTTTCTCATCAGCTGAGCTCCCATTCCTCCGGTTACTGGGGCTGCTCTTAAGAACTGATCCTATCCAGAAAAATAAAAGTAACACAAGGCCTCAAGTTAGCGCTGGGATTTAAGAGGGCAAGTCGGAGCTTCCAAAAATGTTTCTAACAAAGTTTCACAGATTCAACTCAAATGAATGCAGCTTAGCTTTATATACATTAACATTTGGTATAAACCAGAATTCACACACAGACACACGAGACACAAATCAATACTTTCCAAAAAGAACAACTAAAAGTCTAAAGCAATCCTCAAGCAATCCTTAAATTCAAAAGTGGCAGGTGACCCATTTCAGACGTACGTATTTAATAAAATGATAACCGCTTATTTTTAAACACACTACTTTGCTTCCAATGTCTCTCTTCTCATCTTGTGAAAGGAGGCAGTGTTAACTGTTTAACTGGCAACATTTGTGCCAAGTGTACCTAGTTATTGAACAAAATACAAGCACATTTAGTAATGACATTCAAACAGTGTTTAGGTGTATTTTAAACATAAAAAAGAAAAAAAAAAACTTTTCCATTTTATTATACAGCAGTTGCACATTCAAGTTTTTACTCTGAAATTCCACATGAAACAGATACAGTTTTTTCTTTAAGGAAAAAAAAAAAAAAGAAAAAGGTGCTTAACCAAACCACACAGTTTAGCAGCAGTAGTCGTCACATTGTCTCAAATCATCATTAACATAACAGCTGTTAAATGCCGAAAAGCTTATCAACAGAAATTTTTTAAAAAATCTGTTTTGATGTAAAGAACTTTAAAAACTCCTTAAATGTTTACGTACCTAGGCCTCGATGGCCGCAGTGTTGTGAATAGTAGGGCTGGCATTGACCGTGGCAAGAAGGCAGCTACAAGGATTTGACCCTGAAACAAGTTTCCATATAGAGGGGTGAAAGTTCACAGGTTATTCTGTGAACTATCATCTCTCTTCTGCCCCACCCCGGACCCAAGTAAGTAAGGCAATCATTTCCATCACAGCAAAAAACTGCTCGTCTTAAAATACACAAGTTCACACACTGGCACTGCTAAGTCCGTCAGTTATTTGCACAGGAGATCAGGTGATACAATGCCTAGCATTTTGTCGAGATCTTACTCACTACCAATCCAAATGAAAAGAACACTTCTTCCTCGGTTTATTTGGAGCTGGGCTTGCAAAAGTAAGCGTCTCCAAGGTCTGCAAAAAAGGCCTGATAGGTCCTTGGCTTTGATTCGTATTTAAATAAGAACAGAAGTCTTACTTTTGCAGAAACTGCAGATAACAAATGTTTAAGGGAGGGGATTAACTTTCCAGCGTTGGTAGCTCACACACACTAATGCTGTGTGTGTGTAATCCCAAGCATTCACGCTGTTAAATGAAAAAAAAATGATGCTAATTGTGGTAGGACTTCTCTGAATATTTATCTATTAAATAATGAGGTACCTATCAACATGCAACTGGATGCTGTATTTAATCACAGGGTGCTCTGGTCAAAGAGCAGAGAGGCTAAGCCCACCTCTCCAGTTCAACTTTTCATTTTATTTCTCTCTTTGACTGGTGCAGACCATGCAGTTTGTGTGTACACAGAGACAATCAGCTTGCTCGACACAAACTGCCTCAATCTAGACACCTAGAAGGGCTTTTACTTACTTCCATTCTCATCCTCCCCTCTCCTTTCCAGGAACCTCTCATAAGAATAGGGCACCCATGCCGAGAATGATACAAACCCCAGTCAATGTCACCCTGGGTTCCGATTCCTCTTTAGTACCTGCTTTGCAATGATAGAATTTGCAATATCAGCATCTGTTTCATTATCACCAGTGTGCAGTCAGTTCACAAATGAAACACAGCGCAATTCCTCGAGGAGGTCACTTTTCTATTATACAGCTTTCTCACTGGGCCTGCAACCATACTGGCTCCCAGTATGGCATACTGGCCAGAGCTGCTAGAGAAAGGGGAAGGAGAAGAAATCAAAACACTGTGGCTTAGAGTTTGGTTCAGAGCCTGAACAAATTCCAAATCTAGGAAAGAAAAAGTTCTAAATTCCAGGGGTGCATTTAAAAAAAAATCGTGACCTCAAGATCTTATTCTCATGTTCAGAGTGAACTTTTAAACCACAGAGGTGTTAGGAGGGCTAACAGGAACACAGAGGCAGGATATAAACTCCTTCTACGAATGCTAAAAGCTCAACAGGCCGAGGCCCACAAAGGGTTTCTCCAGCAGCCCTGCAGGTCTATGGGCAGGACACGACCCTGGCTTGCATTTAACACAGTCAACACCGTGTTTCTCCATGCTGGGTTACTCCCAGCTCATTACTGAGCAATTATTACCCTTCATTCTTTAAGCTCAGTGTGAGTTAAGCCAGCGGGGAGCCGCGGCGACAGGGGTCACCAATGGAGCTCTCCGTTCTTCACAGGGTCTTCCCGCCGGCAGGTGGAGACAGAGCCACAGCCACGGCCTTGGATCAACTGCTCCTTATGGTAAAACCTCATCTCACAAGGGGCTTTTCAGCATTTTAAGGAGAACTGTTCCTCTATAAACAGGGAAATGAATTTGGAAAAAATGGTAGGGTAGCATCGGTATCAAATCTGCAATGCT
>JAUBOD010000279.1:1870430-1883978 GCA_032353885.1 Nothura maculosa | reverse complement strand
AGAACTGTTCCTCTATAAACAGGGAAATGAATTTGGAAAAAATGGTAGGGTAGCATCGGTATCAAATCTGCAATGCTTGGATTAGCATGCAAGGGCTGAAACCATTAACAAGAAGGCACCTGAAAGTTGAGTTTACAGCTTTGTGTCTGTCAAAGACAGCACAAGTGAGACCATCACCACGACTCCATTGCAAGAGCTCTCTCTGCAGGAAAGGTTACATTCAGTAGCAAAGAGAGCTACTAAAATAAGCACTTGCAAGGGCATAAGTATTTAAGAGATTCTTAAATAAATCATCAATTGTTGCCCTTTGAAAATAAAATATCAATTCTTTCTCACAAAGCTGACAAGGCATTGAAAACTTAGGCGGGTTTCTTTCTTTCCAGTGATATTTCATTTAGCAAAAGACAACAAAGCCTTAAAGGCCGCAGGGTGAATGGTCTCAATTGCACCTTGGTGGCTTGATAACTTAAAGGCTGACTCCAAGCTCCAATTCCAGAACCAGGAACGTGCATTTTCATTTAGGGAAACCTTCACCAAAGCAGCCACGTTTTGCACTAATTGTTGCTTTCAGAGCAGCCACACACTCTCAAGGACAAGGGGGGAATAACTTCCTGAAGAAACCCATCAAATGCCTTACATGAGCTACCTGCTCTGGGATTTTTGCCCGTGCTGTTGCACAGGCTCAGTGGAAAGCAAACTCTGGAAGAGCTCAAGTTCCTTTCGAGGATCCAAGAGAGAGCCAGGCTGGTATCACCATGGTATGGTGTTTTGCCTCGCCCCTGGCCTTCCTTTCTCCAGGAAAAGCAGTACTGTTGTGCAAGGCACTAAGCCCACAGCAGTGGGCAGGCTGCCTGCTCAGAAGGGCAGCTTGGCAAGGCCCCAAGTCCCTCGGGGAAGCGGCTGCCACGGGGCTCAGCTTGGCCTCTGCTGCCACGTGAGCTTTACTCACCTGCCCGGCCCGCCCTGGGCAAGAATGCGGCCTTTTCCCTATGGAGACCTGCCACGGGATGGCAAGGGCTGCTGTGAAAGGATAAGCCAGGCTTTGCACAACTAAACAAGGCAAAGGAATCCCAATGATCAGCCTGTGCATCTGAAAGGTTGCAAAGATGATGTTTTAGCTTTGGCTAAAGGACTTAAGGGGATCAGTCATGGTGAGAAAAAAGAAGCAGTGCTGCTGGAAAAGCCTGCGTAAGTATTCTCCAACTGAATTTGTTTGGGGGGGAAAAATAAAATAAATTCTCATTTATTTTCAGCACCACAGTATCAAAAAAAAATAAAAAGGAACAATAAAAAAGTCCAAAAACGGCCTCCAGAACAAATAAATCCTATTTGTGAACTGATTACACCAATGACAATAAACAAACAGAAACTGCTATTCAGAAGAAACAGATAATACTGGTCATAAATCTGTTTTGGAAACCTAGCAACATATTAGTTAAGAATACTGTTCAGGAACTTCTGCATTAGCATCACAAAATGAGCACATCAGGTTTAAGAAACAAAACAGCACTTCTCTGCTTGGTGTAGCAGTTACCCAAATCTGTCACGTTAACTCAGAACTGAATCCCTCTAAGCTTCAGGAAGTTGAAACTGCAGGTGCGTTTTGGTTTGAGCACATATTACCTCTCCAGAAAAGTTGTTAGAGGTGAAAAATAAAATACCAAAATCCAGGAAATGCAAAGCGAAGACTGCACTCATCAAACCAGCTCCACAAGTACTTGCTTTTCCCTTCTTGCCACTTACATTTTATGTGTAAATTAGATGTTCTAATGCCACTTGTTTTGCAGATTTGCTGCTCAGGTATCTCTTGCCAAGTCCGAGGTGTGTACACATAGATGTTCTAACTCTCTGTTTACTGAGAGCCCACATTGAGCCCGCTTCTGCTGAAGAGCACACGTCCTAAAGGCCCCTGCAGCACTTACAGCAACATCCTCAACAAAATGCCCTCCTGAAACTGCATTTTTGGTCACAAGTTGTGCACTGGTTTATATATACTACATACCTCCCCAAACCTCGCAGCCCTACTAGCAGATGAAAATTAAAATACATAAGTATATATGATAATGTATTTTTTTTAAGAGGGTGACAAAGGGAGCACAAGTTTGATTTCTCAGTGCTGTATGCCACGTAACTGACTGGAACAGAGTTGAACAACTTCAAGTGCCTGAGAAATACAACCTGGACTTTGCATTTCATGGCTGGTGTGTATTCATGTCACTGAGAAAGATAACATGCATTCATAACCCACGAGCCCTACTGCACCTTCTGTGAAATCATCCCCTAAGCACGGGATGCGATTCCACATGAAGTTCCTCAACCCTGCGTTGTGTGAAGGCAGGTGCCACCATTCCCAAACGGAGGAGGACTCCTGCTTAGCCCCTAACACGTTTTGTGGAGGGTGCGTGGCTGCAACTAGTCGTCAGCCCATGAGTTGGATGGCAATGTGCGTGCAAATATGGAACCTGGAAGAGCAAAAGAAGTCAAGCTGAGGAATGCCAGAGCAGGAAAGAGGACTCTGCCCTCGTCGTCTTCGCCCAACAACTCTTCTGGTGTTTACAGTAGCAGCCTCCTCTCTGAAAAAACACTGGATGCTTGCCAGGGAGGACATCTACCACTGCAAACCCTTACGGATTTGGAGCTGGGGAACAGATGGAAGTGCTTCCACTGGCTCACTCTCGTTTCTAGATTCATCGGAATGCTCAGCCACACTTCCATTGCTCGCAACAGTCATTTTCACAAGTCAGACAAGTCTCTTCTCTCATTTTTCTCCTTAAAGTAAAACACTTTAGGGGAGCAGATCACAATAAAGGCTGAAGTTGAAAGACTGAGGGAAAACACACTTGCCTTCTCCACTCAGCGTATTTTGTTAGCAGATGGTCCTGTTACTGCAAGACACAGGAGACCAGAGAACCTCAAGGAAGGAAAATCGGATAAGAAGAGGGGGCTTGGGAAAGAGATGATGATGGGGACACTCTCCCATTCCTTTGTCTTTGGAACCACTTGAGGAATGCAGAAAGGGAGAAGCCCCAGACCCTGGAGCAGAGTTTGCTCATCTCTTTCACAAGCATCTTGGTGGAAAAGTTCTCCTTTTCACTCCATCTCCCCAAGCAATTTACATTTCTAAGTTTCTCTGCCAAAGACATCACTGTAACCAATTGGAGCCAACAATTTTTTTTTTTTGCAAATTCAAAAATTATTGTTAAAATCAAACTTTATAATAGAAATACATTATATGTTCGGTATTAATACTGGAAAATGCCCATAAGGTTTCCATCTAGCTAGTGACTTGGATCTCGATTTTCAAATGGAACAACAATTAGTTCATCTTGGAATATGTATTTCTCATTTTAGGATGTCATAATCCCAGACTTTTGTTCAGTTTACACAGTATTTTGTGTAAAAATCTACCTAAGCCTCAAATCTAACCTGTTGGTTTTGAGGGCGGTCATAACATCGGATTCTGGAAGTGAAAGCTAGTACAGCTTGTCCTCAACTACATTATCTGCAAGAACAATCACTGTAACTCATTATTCTTTTGTCTCAAAGATGGCTTTGCTTGAATTCCTCAGTTCTACTTCTTGAGGAGAACCGGTTCACGCTCATTTTCAAAGATGATTATGAATTATTAAACTTATAAAAAAGGCATGTATGTATGACGCATCGCACCCCAACAGAAAGCCACAATTACTCTTCAGTAAGAGATAACTATTTCAGTGCATAATGACATTAAACTTACTCACCCAACTGCAACTCCTGTTTTACTACTTGAAATACTTGGCTCCCAGAAAACACTGGTGATGCCAACAGAGGCAAAGCAGCAATTGGACAGAACCAAGTCAAACAGAACAGCAGTTGAGGGCCTGGCTCATTGAAGCTAATGCCAAAAGATCACTGACTTCAATGACTTCAGGACCAAACCTTGCCTCATCTGTCCCCGATCCTGTAAAAGTCATGATGGACCTACCACTGCAACCAATATCATGAATGTCACTTCAGTGTAAGGTAACAATATGTACAAACCAAACTTACTCATATACCAGACGCACATCTTATTTTGGTACACTAGGCAGTAGATTTGAAATACCATGATCAACACCTTAACACACAACAAAATGAACACAGCAGCAGCAAGTATCTAAATTGAACAAAGACACTGATTTTGCATGCGTGTTGCCATAGGTTATCAAGGCACATTTTCTGTATTTGCCAGTATTTTCACTCGCATTCAATACAAGATATCTGCACAAATACGTCTGTGTAACTTCTACCTTTCTAATCCAGGCTTGGGGACCGCTGTTGGACAGCTCCTCGGAGGACAAGATCTGTGCCCCAGTACTTCCTGTGAACTGGCCAGGTATGGAGTTGGACTGAGCCCAGGCGTCGATCTACAAAACAAGTATCATTGCAAGACCAACATCAAAACGTGCACGTTCTTTTTCTGAAATCTGTTGTTTCTCAGCAAGGCCCATTTGAACTCTCACCTGCTATGCCCGTTCACACTCATTTGTAATAACAGATGCTCAGAAAAGCAAACCACTCAGAAAAGCAAAGGTTGGGCTCACAGTCCACCCTCAAATTAGTATTACTACGTGCAAGTTAAAGGCACATTTTTTAAACGTGCACGTTTTTTAAACTGAGCTTCCAAGAACTTACAAAAAATTAAGAAAAACATCTATTTTAAGAGATAAAAAGTTTAAGTTAATGAAAATGATGATTAAAAAGCACAACATACCTGTTCCTGTGCACGATTTAACATGCACATGGCCTCTAAATCAAATGCATTCTCATTAAGCCTTTTCTGAGCTATTGCTCGATCATTCATAGCTGTGGTTATGTCCACACCCTAGGAAGAAAAAGATTGTTTTTAAAAATATATCACACTCCAATAGTACCCATTTACAAGTGGAAAAAGCTGCTGTAGAATAAACGCTACAAATTCTAGAATGTTGATTTACACATTGAAACGTTGGTTGGAAACATTAATAGGTAATTTAAAAAAAATCCTTAAGATTCTGCATCAAACACATACAATCTGGGATTTCCCAAACAAAGAGAAAACCTGAAGTACAGAACCTTGCTGAATTTGTACCTAATGTACAGATAAAATATCAGAAGATGTATTTTCAAAGAACAAAGGCTTTTGTCACAAAAAGTTTTGCTTCGTAGTACTTAAGCAAAGGAGCATATCATATGGACCCAACAGATTTAAATGTAACTTAGATAAAAAAATTTAAGCAAAAGAAGCTCATAAAAAGCTATTCACTTGCGTATTCTACTGTTTATTCAAACTAGAATTTGAAGTAACACGTTTAAGAAAATTACACCAAAAATCACATGCATACCATAAACTGGTACTTAAAAAGCCTTAAGGCTAAAAGAGACTCTGAAAAAAAAAAAAAAAAAAAGTAGAACCAGACTTTAGTCAGAAAATTAACTGGTTTGGAAAGAACTTTAGATTTGTGCTGCTGAATTAGAAGGAGGCTTAATGGGAAAAAGGCAATCAGCTCCCACATTTAAATTGATTCTAAGCTAATCAGGAGCACTTGAGTGAATGCATGGAAAGACAAGAGCTCAATGCAAACTTTTGCTTCTTGTGCAAAAACAGTCAAAAAAAAGTATAACAAACTATGGCTAATATAGGGATCATATAAAATGACTTGTGCCTCTAACGTGCATTTTACGGATCATCTTATTTCTAAGACAGAAAAAGAATACTGTTCAGATTATTTACTTGAACATGAGCATGTGAAGGCAACTGAAAGGGCAAGAGGCAGATAAGTTGAGTATTACTGTGTAACATGACCCTTCTTAAGTGTTCTAAAATACATTTCTTAAAATACCTTTTTTACTTTGTATTACAGGACTCCTAGCTTTGGTTAGTGACCATCTCATAACCTTATCCTCTCACATTACACTAGAATGAAGGGCCAGCAGAAAAAACTGCAGTTAATTTCAATGTACCCTTGCTAAACACGAAATACAGTTAAGGCTCAAGTTTACTGTCACAGAAGCTCAGGAACTTTGTAAATATGGAAAGTCAGTAAAAGAGAGACAAAAATATGTACAGTTACATAAAACAAAGTTGATATTCTTTATATTGTAGCTATCAAATCTTAACATTTACGGATAAGACCCAAAAAAAAAAAAAATCTTTAACTGCTTCAGACAAGGTATCTAAGGTATTTTACAGAAAGGGATTTTCTCCAGGATGATGAATCCATACCAGGTTGCTGAGCCATCTCACATTGGCCAAAACACTCATTATGAGTCATTTTTATCAAACTGACCTCAATATTAATTTAGTGTCCTAGCTAGGGAAATTGCAGATCATAAACAAGGCACAAGAACAAGTAAAAGATCTTTTAAAAGTTTAATAGTCACCTGACAGTAACACATATAAAGGAATGTCTGTTTACAATGAACATTCTTGTGTTACAAAGTCCCCCTCACCCAGTTTGAATAATTCCCATTATTTTGGCAGTGTGCTGTTTGTGAAACTGGTTCAGGAGATAAATAAAAGTTATTTCTACTCACCAAAAGCTTCAATCCAGCAATACACATAGGCATGCAAGTAGTCCACTGAAACCACATTGGGACCACTCACATACTTAAAACATACATGTGTACTTAAGTGCTTTACCGGACTGGGGCCTATTAGCAGATACCCTGGTTAGTTAGAACTCCCACACACTGTCCCCACACATGGCCAGGCACCAGTTTGGAAACCATCAGGGCTTTGTTTTAGGTCAAGACACTCGATGGCAGCTTTGGATCTTGGAAAAAAATCTCTGCTTGAAGCATGAAAAGTTGTTATTATTGAAGCAGGTGAAACAGTTCACGTTGAGCATGCTGTTCCCTTTAGAGCTCTGCCTTTCTGATCCTGAGCTTTAACAAGGTTTTCCCCACAGTAACAAAGCACAAGCATAGAAGCAAGAAGGATCTGACAATAAAAAGCCGGTGTGTTTTGACACACTTTGTAGGTCCACTGATACAGAAATGCATTTACTGCATTTTCAGGTCAAGCAGGCTTCTCTATATGAGAGTTCCTGCTAGATACTTAAATGTGAATACATGTCAATTCAGTACTTTCAGATTTTCAAATATAGCCTTTTCCTCATAGGTTTCCCTGGCTTCCAGAGACATGCTGATACTCCAGATCACTGACAGGCAGGAGTTTTTCCTCCTCCTGCCAGCTTCACAAGTAGCTATGGTTATAGGATAATGTTTTTATAAAAGCATCAGTGCTAAGTTAACAGGGCCACGTTAGACCTCTTTGTTTTCCAACTAATGGCGTGACCTGAAGAAAAACAAATCACCACCGAAGCAGTTAGGCAGGACTTTTTCATGTCAATACAGACTTCCATCTGCATGACCACAACTAGATTGCCAAGTTTGCAATCAGATGAAATGGATGGTGGTAAAACATGTCAAACTTCCTGAGGATCCAAGCACGCACCCCCACTACCCGGCTAGAGCTGCATGGCAGCTTAACCCTCACTCATGTTTGCTTAATTCCTTCCCCAAACATCCCCATAACCGATTTAAAATCCGGTTTTATAGTATTGTAAAATTAAGCAGAGAAGCCCCCTGTTACCCTTCAGCCTCCCTGGAGCAGCATACAGGGATTCTGCCACTACGAGAATACTCCTGTATTGCAAGGTTATGGCTTGCCCCACCCCGGGGACAGTAAGCTCTGCTGTCAGCTAACAACCCTCGAAATCACCCTTAACACAAACCAAGTTAAGGTAAATGCAAATAAAAATATTTATTTACAAAATGTAAAAACAGACAACATGTTTACAGTCATTTATAAAGATACAAGCGACACAAAGAAAGCTCTATGTTGAATATATTTATTCCAACATCCATTTGTAAGGCCTCTTCTATACACCCAATACACAAGCTATCAGTGCTTACCTAACCTGTTTGTCAAAGAACCAGGCCTAGTGTCTCTGGCAACCTGGAGGCAGACATCTACAGAGCTTGCCTGCACTATGAGCAAATCATTAACCATTTGAAGGACAAGACTTTTTACCACCTGGTAAAAACATGGCCAAATGTTAGTATAAAAAGTTTCTATATTTCTCAACTTTGTATATATATATATATTTATATATTTATATATATTTACACACACACACTCATGAATTGGGAACTGCAACGACATTGAGAGAACGCTTGGCTCATACTGGCTCTTGCCAAAGAGCAGCCAGACAAGTTTCCATCCATAAGGAGACTGCAGCGGGTTTGGGGCCTGACCCTCAAACTCTACCTTGGAGGTAGAACATAAAACATCTCTGTCCAACGAGTTAAACTCGGCCTTTGGTGCTACAGAAGCCACAGAGGAAATATCGTCTGTGCTTCGGGGAGTAAAATACACCATCTTAAAATATTACTGAAAGACAAAATGCACCAAGGTTGAAAAATCCTTTCATCATTTCATTGAAGCCACAGCTTGTTTTTTTTCCTATTTTTTTGAAAGGTATGAGAACAGTTCTTCAGATGAAATGAGGTGACATCAACTTGAAAAAAAGTAACATCTCCATCTTAAATATTAATTTCATTAGAGCAAAGCTCACAAAATATTCTGAAGACATCTCAAGAGGTAAAACATTTCTTTTTTTTCTCCTCCAGTCTATTTTGTATACAATTAGACTTCCTTTTAGAAGGGTCGGTAGAAGACAGCGGTATGAGCAAATGTGACTGAAAACTCAAAAATGAGTAGATACATCCAGACGAAACGGCAGTTTGCAAAAGTACTTTCCATCTACTTTTCAACGGATTACATTTCAATTCAATATTATTGCTCTAACATTGGTAGGACAATTCCAATTACTATTATTATCAAAGTCTTGGGGTATTAATCGTTGCAAAAAACAACTTGACAAGAAGTTTGTTTCTTTTGATCTTCAAGCAAAAGCTTCAATTCTATCGACACAAAGAACTGACTAGTTGACAAAAGCACACGCTACCAGTACAGGTTCCTTTCATCATTACTCCCACTAACATTGTGAGTAAATTGGAGGACTGCAGCAGTTCAGATAAATAGCTTATTAAAAACATCAGATACTACCTACATACGCGTTTCTTTTTTTTCACAGGCTTCACCTTGGCACCAGATTGAGCAGGTAACACCTTTTTTTTTCTTATGGTATATGCTCTCCTGTCCTTCCTTACCTCAATGGCTGGTTTGGGGAAAACATCATCCTTGCCATCTTCTTTGCCTTTTTCAACTGGGACCCATTCTCCATAGACACTATCTACTTCTTTTTTCCTATGCTGAGACCCAGACGAGACAGGGAACTCCTTTGACAGGCTGACCTGATTTTTTGGTTGTGGTGGTGGTGCTGGCTTTATACTTGGAGTCTGAAGAGAGAAAAAGGAAAAAAATAAGAACGCAAACTGCACAATATTCACTAACATGCTTTTGAGAAGCAACTGATTGCATATATTTGTGGTGAGTTTTCACAAAAGAGTCATCTTTCCTAACTGGCATCGATCTGAAAGTATTGGAAACAGATTGTTTTAATTGTCCAGCTGCTGCATAGCCCAAAAAACATGCAAGAGCAACAAACTACAGGGTCACAGAAGAACAGCCAGAGGTTGAAATCTCTTCAATCAGCCTTGGCAGACAAAATAAGCAAAACTTCACCCCTGCAAGTCATCTCCCTCTCACTTTCCATCTCATCATAGGAAAGGGAAAGATCTTTTCTGACACAAGTGCATTTTGTAATGCAGTCTTCCCCTCACGCCCTTCCGAATCCGTAAATAAAAATTTGGTTCCAATATCCACATGTGACAAAAACCACACACTACTAAAGATACAGAAAGCAGTTCTCAAAATTCTCCATTTCTAGTTGTAAATATTTTCGGATAGCAGCATGAATCCCAACTTAACTCAAGTTCAAGAGACTGCCTGGCAAGTCTCTTCTGGCAAAAAGCAAACAGGGCCCAAGACAACTCAAGGTCCTGGTAAGCCTCTACTATCAGAGAGGCACAGATGGGAATGTAATCCAAAAAGAATAGGAAGAAAGATGTAAAAGGAGTCATATTTATAGAGAAAAGGCAGAAGAGCCCATATGCACTAACAAACCTGTATGCAAGTCTTTTTTTCAAATTTCACGATACCACATTCTAATAGTATAAATTAACTTGTTTTTATCTTGCACCGTGTTAGTGATTATTTTGCATATGCCACAAGTGACATATTTATGTATTTATGCATACATATGTGCATATAAATACCATTTATATTTTCACTTCGTATTTCACTTTATACAAAATCCTGACAGACTTCCAAAAGCACAAAAATAACTGCATAGAATTGACCAAAAAAACTCGCCTAGAAAAAAAAATCTATGCTTCAAAACATGCAAATATCAGATATAATTGAAGGAAAGCTCCCTAGTTCTATTTTTAGAATGCTTCTCATAACCCAGAAAATATCAACACAACCTTTCAGCTGCTATTTTTGCAAATTCATACTAACATTTTTGCAATGAGAGTGTGAAGCAAAAGTCATTCTCTTTCCTGTGTTCATGTTTTGTTATGTTCTTGCACATTTTCAACATGTGCAAGAAGGCATAATTAAAAACAATTTTAATCCAACTACGGAAATTTAATCACAATTTCAAAGACTGCAGATTGAGTTCCCTATAGTAGCAAGAATATTTTAAATTACTAAAGTTAACAGCATCCTACTGTAATTTCATCAAGTTGACAAATCACTGTTAAACTTCTGTAAAAGTACTTGTACAGCTTGACAGATTTTAAAAATGTAAATATTGTAAATGGCAGAAATACTCACACTTAAATTGAAAAAGATGGGTTTTGGTTCATTGAGCTTAAAGGGATGATTATAGAAAGGCCGTTCCTCCTCCTCTTCGTCAGAAACATGAGGTTTATTCACGATCACGTCGTCTGTGCTTTGAGCAATCTTTTTGCATTTCTGGAGTTAAAAAAAGGAGAAGGGGGTACAGAGCTCTTAGTAAATTGCACATCAAAAATGGATAAAAAGAACATTTTAACAACGTTTATTTTTAACTAAGATGCCCCAAAAGGTATAATCTCAGAAAATCTTCTATAAATATACTCTATATAAGTATCTATAACATTATAGACCTGTTAGACCTCCACCATACGAAACACCCAGTGAAGTTTGTCTAGCTTGTGTATTTAGGCACTCATGCTGCAGCTGATCTCACAAGCATGCAAGTTCTCAGATAGTTTTGCTGTCAAACTGTGCTACACAGTGCTCATATATTAATATAAATTCACAAAATGGCCTACAAATTCACAAAAACATCTAGTTACATAAACCTAACAATTAAAAATAGTTTCTAATTGTTTCCATTGGTAGTTACTCAGTCATCTCCAAAGACTTGAGATCTCCTCTGAAGTGTTTTATGAGGCTAGCCAGGTAAACAAGACATCACCATTTTCTATACAACAGAGGTTTGTCCTAAACACATTTAGGTGCTATGAGGACACTGCATCCAAAGCAGGAGAATTTCCAGAAGGGGAAAAAAAAATCCAGCTTGCTGGACTTTAATGCTGAAGAAAACTTCACCGGTTATGCTGACCCACCCCATCTGATTACCAGTAGCAACTGTAACTGAGTCAGTCTGAAATAAATTTTAAGATTAATCCAACCTAGAATACTAATCTAGGCTCATTCTCCACAAAGCTAATTGACAGCTGCAGGGACAACTACCAATTCTAACAAAATACAAACAGAATTAAAATTCTAAAAAGCCTAAGAACTAGAATTCATACATTTAAATGGAATTGAAAACCTGTTTTCATGACAAACATAGAGAGAATAAGGGTCCAAATAAATAAAGTCCACAGAATTACAGTTTGACTAGGAAATACAAGAAACAACTTGCTTATTTTTAAGTTTAATTTGAAAATATTGTTCTCACTTACCTCAGTGAGCTCCTTTAGAGTATCTCTGGAGGACTTATTGGACTTGTCATCTTTCTTTTGAGATAACATGGGCATCAGGCTTGGTGGTAAGGGAACACCAGACTTAGCACACATGGCAGCTGCATTAGCTTTGGCTATTTCAAGTAGCTGGGCCTTGTCTAAAAAAAATTTAAGAAAGATCATAATTTTTATTTTTTCAACAGACTTTGGTTTAATATTAAATTAGCACTTACAGAAGACTAAATAAAACTAAACCCACAAGCTTTTACCCACACTATGGATTTTCACAATCTGTGCAAACTCCTAAACTTCCAGATATTTCCTCCAGTTTTGTTTTTTTTTTTTAAGCAAAATTGGGAAGACCTACCCAGCAAAAAAAGGAAACTATGTATTTAACATCAAGCACAGAAGCCCAGATTTCAGAACTTAAAATCTCTCAACTCTCAAAAGCCCTATTTGTTGCTTGATACCTATTTTACTTTGCAGACTTCTTCTAGTTTTAGAAATAGTGAATTAGTCACACAACTTAAAATTCCAAAGTCTCCTTCTTAGCTATCTCTAAGAGCGTTCAAACACCACGAGGATGTCCCCTGCCCGGAGCACACTTATGACCAAGCAACAGAAAACACAGTGACATAAGCACTGAGAAAATACAATTACACACAAAAATGTTAACAACAGCACATTTGGCTTTACCAAGAAGAAAAACAGAGGTGACCACAGCACAAAAATGGAACAGAAATTAAGCATGTTTAGTGGGTTCTTGTCTGATCTCAGTTTGTAAATGGACTTCTATCTCTGCACACACACAGTCTTACAAAAATCCTAAATAAAGGTATATGACTATAGTTTGCTGTGTGATCAAAGGCAGATTTAAAGTTGTCTTAACTACCATGTCGTGCAGAGAAGCACTTCTGCCAGAGGAGCTGCCCTGGTAACTTCATGAAGGAAATGAAAGAAACAGAATCCAAGCTCCACTAAAGGCAGCCCAATCCCATATTACACACGACAGGCTCAACTCCCAGAACAGGAACCTCATTTCTCCTTATAATACTTACTAACAAAGAAAACCCAAGGCCCTTCTTACTCCAGGCACAGCAGACAGATGCAGTTACTTGGGATTTTCCTTTTCATTTCCAGATCTGCGAGGCTGGGATTTTTTTCAGAAACAACCACCCTTGCCCTTAAGTTCTCAGCATAAATCTATCCTAACAGAAACAGCCATAAATGACATGCCCATGATGACAGCAAAGTCTAGGGCAAAGCAGAAAATGAAGCATAGACTATAAGAAACAGACAAATGCATTCTAAACTGGGCAGAGGAGATAGAAAAATAACAGTTAATTTACTGTATGTTGGAGATACATTAGAGTAACTTAACTTGTGACCAAATTTACTTATTTGTCCAAAAGCAAAAGAAATCGAAGAATATCCATTTTCTCTATAGTCAGTAGGGTTTCCCTTCAGAAAAGAATCCAAAAGTAAAGCTTTGTGGATTTCTGAAGGAATATCACAAAAGCAATTTAATGAAGTGCAACGTTGGGTTATCTAGCTACTTCTCTCTCCTCTCCCTACCCCTCCTCGAGTCTCCCAGGCACAAAGCAGGTATCTAAAGAACAC
>JAUBOD010000279.1:1855597-1870330 GCA_032353885.1 Nothura maculosa | reverse complement strand
GTTATCTAGCTACTTCTCTCTCCTCTCCCTACCCCTCCTCGAGTCTCCCAGGCACAAAGCAGGTATCTAAAGAACACCGTCCACATTGCCAGTTTATGGCCCTATCTTCAGCAGCTTTGGAATACTCCACATTCCTCTGTAGCCGAAGAATGAGAGCTGGAAAGTCTGGATCTAATATTCATTCCCATAAGCTCTCCACCATTTGGCACATGTAAGGCACCATGAAGTCCTGCCTGAATATTAATCTCAGCCTAAAAATCCCTAAAGGACAGTTGTTATTGACACAGTGAAGCTGTATTAATCCATCCTAGAAATCAGCTAGCTGGGGAAGCTCACCTCAAGATTCAATGGTACAAGGGAATAAAAAGTAGACCCTTTTCAAACCCACAGTAACATGGAGCATAGCCCATATCACCTATGATTCACATTTAACAGAGCAACAACAAACACCTCTTCACATAGCAAAGTTTTCAGAAGGAAAAAGAAAATCAGATGAAAAGAGGCAAGACAACGTAGGAAACATATAAAGAAGCATTAGAGCTGACAACAAATCTCAGAAACCCCTCTGCTGGCATTTAACTTTTCATGCTCTTTCATACACAGGTTTTTCCCATTAAAGACAAACTAGTAATTCCTAACTTTCTTACAGCAAGGATCTGAGCTCTTTTTAAACATAACAACGAAGACTATTCTTCAAGACTACAGCCGACTACCTTTGTCTAGAGGCTTTAAAACCAAGCCAGATCTCTGCTTTAAATGCACTTTTCATCCAAACGGTAAGAACTGATTCAGTTCTGACATAAAGGTTGCCTTAGTGAAAGCTGCTGCCTAAAGCCCATTCAAGCAATTCCTCAGGAATGCTACAGAAGGGCGTAGCTAGAGCTGTGTTTTAGCCAACCAACACTATCCGGGAAGTTAATGAAGAAAAATCATCACTTACCCAAGTCTGTAAGCCGTTTGGGAGACCTGCTTGAGAACCTTTCAGATGACCTGGACCTTCGACGATCGGGTGATCGGCTGTATCTTCTCCTCCCTGAAGATCTTGATCGCCGTACTCGGATTGGTGACCGGCTCGAGCTGCGCCTTCTTCCTCTCGACCGTGATCGCCTCTGACGAACTGGGGTTCGACTCCTGCTACGTAACCTGAGCGATATTCTACGATCTCTCGAGTCTGATCTTCTCCTTCTTCTATCAGTAGATCTTGATCTATTTCTCTGAGACCTTCTACGTCTATCTCTTGATAAAGAACGTCGCCTTCTTGAGGCTGATCTCGACCGACTCCTCCTCCTGTGCCTTGAACGAGAGAGCGAGCTAGAGCGAGAGCGACGATTGGATTTTGATCTTGACGTTCTTCTGCGCGTTACCGATCGGGAGCGATTCCGTCTAGAGCGAGAGTCGGTATCATACCTCTGGGATCTGCGCTGAGAAGACCTGGAGCGTCTGCTCCTAGACCTCCGTGAAGACTCTTTGTCAGCTGTTTTATCAACAGACTTGGACAGACTCCTTTGGCGAGCGGTGGACCTGGAGCGTCTACGTCTAGATCTCCGTGAAGACTCTTTGTCTGCAGTTTTTTCAATGGAGGTCGATCGACTCCTTTGGTGAGCTGTGGACCTGGAGCGTCTACGTCTAGATCTTCGTGAAGATTCTTTGTCTACAGTTTTTTCAACGGATGTGGATTTACTCTTTGGACGAGCAGTGGACCTAGAGCGTCTGTGTCGAGATCTCCGTGAAGATTCTGCGTCTTCTGTTTTTTCAAGAGATGTGGATCGACTCTTTTGCTCAGTAAGAGATTTTGAGTGTCTGCTTCCAGATCTTTGTGAAGACTCTTTGTCAGATGCTTTTTCAGCAGATTTGGATCTAGATCTCTCGCGTTCGGAAGACTCAGAACGCCTACTATCCTGTCCCTCCAATTTTTCAAGAGATGTGTCCTGTTCAGCTGCCAAAGAGGGCTCTGCATCCTCCGCATCCTCTGCCTCATCACCGGTGGAGGACTCATGTTCATCAGAGGATGTGGAGTGTCCACGTTCGGCTGTCAGGGAGGTCTCCATGTCCTCTACTTCCTCACCAGCGGTAGACCTCGATTCACCTTCATCAGGGGATGTGGAGCGTCTATGTTCAGCTGTCAAAGAAGGCTCTGCATCCTCTCCTTCTTCACCTGTGGTAGACCTTGACTCCTGCTCTTCAGAGGACGTGGAGTCTCTTCGTTCAGCTGTCAAAGAGGGCTCTCCATCCTCTGCTTCCTCACCAGCGGTAGACCTTGACTCCTGCTCATCAGAGGATGTGGAGTCTCTTCGTTCAGCTGTCAAGGAAGGCTCTGCATCATCTGCGTCCTCTCCTTCTTCACCAGTGGTAGATCGTGATTCACGTCCGTCAGGAGACGGAGAGCGCTCTTGGTCTGCTGTCAAAGAAGGCTCTGCATCCTCTGCATCTTCACCAGCACTAGACCTTGACTCCTGTTCATCAGAGGATGTGGAGTGTCTGCGCTCTGTTGTCAAAGACGGCTCCACATCCTCAACCTCTTCGCCAGCGGTAGACCTTGACTCACGCTCATCAGAAGATGTGGACTGTCTACGTTCAGCTGTCAAGGAGGGCTCCACATCCTCTACTTCTTCACCAGCGGAAGACGCCGACTCTTGGCCATCAGAAGAAACAGACTGCCTACGTTCAACTGCCGAAGTTGATTCCTTGTCCTCTACTTCTTCACCAATGGAAGATCTGGAATCATGCTCATCGGGGGACGAGGAACGTCTATGTTCAGATGTTAAGGAGGGCTCCCTATCTTCTACATCTTCATCTACGATAGATTTCTGGTCATGCTCATCAGGAGACACCGATCTTCTATGCTCAGGAGAGGACTCTTGACATTCTTCGTCCATGGGAGATTTCAGCTCATGACCATCATGATCAGAGGATGTGGAATGTCTACGCTCAGATACCAAAGAGGGCTCTAGATCCTCAATTTCTTCACCAGGAGCAGATTTCACACTGTAGCCATCAGGGGACATAACGCATTCACTTTCAGGCACTAAAGAAGGCATCCCATCCTCCACTTTTTCAACAGGGATGGATTTCAGGTCACTGCCATCAGGAGACACGGAGGATCGATCATTTAATGTCAAAGAAGATTCCACATCACCTACTTTTTCAGCAAGAGGGGATCTCAACTCCTGGTCATTAGGGGACGCTGAACGTTCACTTTCAGGGGTCAGAGAACGCTCGTGTGTGTCTGCTTTCTGAACAGGAGTGAAACTCAACTCCTGACCCTCAGAAGACGAATGATCATTTTCAGATGTCAGAGAAGAATCCCTATCCTCTACTTTCTCATCATGAGGCAGTCTTGATTCATAGCCTTCAGGGGACATAGCTTTTTCCTGACCTTCAGGAGACATTTCACATTCACCTTCAGACATCAGAGACAGTTCCTGCACCTCTGTTTTTTCAGCAGAAGCAGACTGCAACTCCTGGCTATCAGAGGACGCTGAACTTTCACTTTCTGACGTTTCAGAAGGTTCATCTGATTCTTCTTTTTCAATAGGGCTCGATGTCAAATCACGGCCTTCAGGGGATAAAACATACTCATTTTCAGACAGCAGAGAACATTCTTGCACCTCTGTTTTTTCAGCGGGGGTAGACAGCAAATCCTGATCTTCAGGAGATGCAGCACGTTCACTGTCAGATATCACAGGAGGCTCCTGCACCTCTGCTTTGTCCACAAGGGTAGATTGTAATTCCTGGCCTTCAGGGAACACAGCAGAATCACCGACAGATGTCACAGGTTCCTGTACGTCTACTTTCTCAGCAGAGCTGGCTTGCAACTCCTGATCCTCAGAAGTGTGTTCCTTTTCAGGCAGCAAAGAACACTCCTGGACCTCTGTCTTTTCAGCAAGAGACGGTGTCAATTCCTGATCTTCAGTGGACACAGTGTATTCATTGTCAGGTATTACACACGGTTCCTGCATTTCTACTTTTTCAGGACAGCTAGATCCCCTCTCTTCTACCTTTTCAACAGGGCTTGATCTCAACTCCTGGTCATTCTGGGACATTGCGCACTCATTTTCAGAACTTTGAGAAGGTTTCTGCACCTCATCTCTCTCTGTAGGTACGGCTGTCAGCTCATGACCATCACAGGAAACAGAACATCTCCTTTCCAGCACCAGAGATGGCTCTTGCACCTGTGCTTCTTCAGAGGCAGATTTTGACTTGTAGCCATCGGGTGATACAGTGGATCCAAGCTCAGAGGCCAAATATGACTTCTGCTCCTCTGCTTTTTCAGCAGGGAGAGGTCTCAACTCGTGACTATCAAGCAAGGGAAAATGCCCACCTTCAGATGTCAGAGAAGTCACCTGAGAGTCTGATTTTTCATTAAGTGGGCTTATTGTGTCAACAACAGCAGATTCAGAGGATTCACTTGCCAGTGGAGGCTTTTGTGTATCTAACTTATCAAGTGCAGCAGATCTTGATTCATGGCCTTCTGTCAATACAGAACTAAGTTCAGACGCCACTGACAGTTCTGCACCTTCCAGTTTCTCAGAAAAATTGTGTTTGGACTCACTGCCATCATGGCTTACAGGAAATGCCTCTTTGGGCACTGAAGAAGATTCTGTACTCTCTGTTTTTTCAGGTAAGAGAGATTCACGGATTTCAGAGGATTCAGAGCAGACAATGCCAGGTACCTGTGAAGATTCCAGACTGCCTAGATCTTTCTCAAGAGATGATCTGGATTCACAAACCTCAGGTGGCTTGCAGCTTTCCCCTACAGCTGTCGTAGCCTCCTCCACTTTTGAGAAAGAGGAAGATGACATGAGATCATCTGAGACCTTAACAGGAGTATGTTCACCCGATACAGAAGCATCTGGAGCCTTTACTTTTTCAGCAGACAAGGATCCCCATTCATTTCCCTCAGATACCTTGTAGGACCCACTTGTGAAAACCAATGAACTTTCACGTCTATCAAAAGGCCTGAAGTATCTATTGTCAGAAACCAGGGCGGACACAGGGCCATCAGGCAGTTTAGTAGATCCAGTTTTAGAAAGTCGCAAAAATTTCCTAACAGGGGCAGGTCTCAATTCCCGGCCATCAGTAAAGCCAGAGACCACACTTCCAGATGTTACAGAAGACCCCTGAAGCTCTGTTTTTCCCAAGGACAACGAAGTCGAGTTGCAACCATCAGAAGACACAGAGCATCCAAGAAGCTCTGGACCTTGTATTTTTTTGAGAGATGTAGACCTCAACTCATTATCAGAGGATGTGGAAACCTGAAAATCTGGTATCAAAGGCTTTGGATCCCCAGCAGATGAGGATGTTGATTTGGGCGTGGAACACCGAATTTCAGGTAGCGGCGAAGGTTCCAGAGCCATTTCTTTTTCAGCTGCCCTGGATTCAGTCTCATGGTTATCAAGAGCAGAACATCCATTTTCAGTCGTCAAAGAAAGCACCGAAGCCTGTTCTTTTTCCGCAGGCACAGGTCCAAATTCCTGGTCACCTGTGGCTTTGGAGTTTTCAAGCTCAGACACCACAGAAGGCTGCAGATCCTGTGTTTTTTCAACAGATGAGGATGTTGTCTCATGGCCATCTGAAGTTTTGGGAAGTCCACTTTCAGATGCCACGGGCAGCTCTGGACCATTTACTTTTTCCGTAGATGAAGAACCATCAGACGGTTTGGAGGAGCTGCCTTCAAATGAAGAAGGAAGTGGAGGACCATATACTTCTCCATCAGGAGATTTGCTTCTTGTCTCTTGATGTTCAGAAGACTCAGGATGCTTACTGCTACACTTTGCTGAAGATAGCTTGCTTTCTCTTCTTTCCACAGATTTGGACCTTGACTTAACGCTGTCGGAGGACTTTGAGCGCTTCCGTTTAGATTTCTTTGAATCCTTGCGCTTTTTTTCAGCAGACTTTGATCTAGACTTGTAACGGTCAGAAGACTTTGAGCGGCGACGCTTCTTTCGTGAAGACTCCTTCTTTTTTTCCACTGATTTAGATCTAGACTTGTAGCCATCAGAGGACTTTGAGCGCTGACGTTTAGACTTGCGTGATTGCTTACGCTCTCTTTTTTCTACTGATCTGGATCTAGACTTGTAACGGTCAGAAGATTTTGAGCGTTGACGTTTAGACCTCCGCAGAGATGCCTTCCTACTCCTCTTTTCAACAGATCTAGACCTAGATTTTGAACGATCAGAGGAAAGAGACCTGTTTCTGAACCTCCAGGAATATTCCTTGGCCCCTCTCTTTTCTGAAGACCTGGATCTAGATTTCGAACGGTCAGAGGACCTGGAACGTCTGCGTCGGGTCCTCCACGATGACAGTCTCTTTTCTGCTGACCTCGATTTGGACCTGTAGCGGTCAGACGACCTCGAACGTCTGCGCCTGGACCTTCGCGAGGACAGTGTTTTTTCCACCGATCTGGACTTAGACCTGTAGCGATCAGAGGACCTGGAACGTCTGCGCCCAGACCTTCGGGAAGACAGTGTTTTTTCTACTGATCTGGATTTAGACCTGTAGCGGTCAGAAGATCGCGAATGTCTGCGCCGGGACCTTCGGGAGGACAGTCTGCTCTTTTCCAACGATCTGGATTTAGACCTGTAGCGATCAGAGGACCTAGAACGTCTGCGCCTGGACCTTCGCGAGGACAGTGTCTTTTCCACTGATCTGGATTTAGACCTGTAGCGGTCTGAAGACCTGGAACGTCTGCGCCGGGACCTTCGAGAGGACAGCGTTTTTTCCACTGATCTGGATTTAGACCTGTAGCGATCAGAAGACCTGGAACGTCTACGCCTGGACCTCCCAGAGGACAGTCTGCTCTTTTCCACTGATCTGGATTTAGACCTGTACTGGTCTGAGGACTTGGAACGTCTGCGCCTGGATCTCCGGGAGGACACTCTTCTCTCTCTCTTCTCCACAGACCGGGATCTAGATTTGGAATGCTTCTTTCTCGACACGGAGTAGTTTCTGCTCCTAGAACGTGCTCTTTTAGAGGTCAAGCGTCTGGAAGTGGAACTTGACCTTGATTTTTTTTTCCTCTTCTTAGATCTGGAATGAGACTTAGAGCGACTCCTTTTTTGTTTCTTTGACTCATGCTTTTTATCACTTCTGTGGCTTTTTTCAAAAACTTTCTCAAGCCTCATGAGAGTCTCTCTCATTCGTGCTGCCACATCAGGCTGCACATCAGATGTCTCTGAATCTCTCGTTTCTTCTGCCTGTGATGATTCTTTCACAGGCTCATCATCTGGAGTTTCTTCTAACTCTCCCGCCTCCAGTTCTCGACCTCCTTCTGTAATAGTCTCAGATGCTTCTGCATCTTTTGTCTCCGTGTCTGTCCCTGCAGCTGCTTCTGAATCTTTCAGCTCTACAGCAGCATCACGTAACGGGGCAGCTTCCAGATCTTTTGTTTCTGTCACTTCAGATGGACCACGTTCTGAGTGTTTTAGGTTTCCAGTCGTTTCAGATTCTGGAGTTGCTGTTGAGTCTTTTTCAGCTGGTGCATGTAAAGCTGCTTCTGGACCTGCCACAGATGCTGCAGTAGTCTGCCCATCCTTTACTTCTGTTACAGGCTCAGATGGTACAGTCTGTTCTTTATTTTTCTTCTCAGCCTGTATCTCACGTTCCTGAGCTTGTTCTGGAACTTTCGTGGGCTCTGTTTGCTGATAGTCTGTGGCTTTTGGATATTGCACTTTTGCCGCTACTTCAGGTTCTAGCACTGTTTCCATATCTTCCACATCATCTGCTTTTGGAACTGCTTCAGAAGATTTCATTTCAGCAGGACTCAAGACTCCCGGAGTCTCTTCGGAAACTCCTTGGGGATGTTCTGTCTTTTCAGCATTCAAGGACTTTGAAACAGCTTCTGAATCCTGTTTTGCTACAGTAAATGCTTCTGGAGCACCTTGTAAAACATTCACCACCTTTACCTCTTCTGATTTTTGAGAAGTTTCCAAATCTTGACTACGCAGGCTTTCCTCAGATTCCATAACTCTCTCAGAATCTTTTCTTTCTGGCACAGCAGGTTCTTTCCTGCTTTCCAAAGAACTAATTTCTCTAGCTTCTGATGCTGCCTCTGCATCTTTCATTGCTTTCTCAGGTCCTGAAATTTCTTTCAAGTCTTTGAAACTCACCATATACGAAGAATCCACTTTTTTTATACCTGTGCTCTTTGTTGCCATTACATACTCTTCAGCAGGCCCCTGATCTCTTTCACCTGTTGAAATATTAGTTTCCAAAGTTGCTCCCAAATTTCTCACTTCTGCCTCTACTTCTGATGCCACACTTTTTTCTTGCACTTGGGGTAAAGATTCTATTGCTTCTGAACAACTCACAGTTGCAGTTGTTTCCAACTCTTCCGCATGCAGAGATTTTGAATTATTTTCCAAAGTTTTCACCATCCCTGTTTGCACAGGTTCCAGGGTTGCTTCTTTGTTCATCATCTTTGCCTTGTTCACATCTCCGGGAGCAACTTCAGAAGGTTTTATTTCTCCGGGCACCTCAGGTTTCAAGACTGCTCTCGGAGCTGTTAGCTCAGTTTGTGAGGTTACCTTCAACTCTCTGCCTGGCATGATGTCAGACTGTGAAACAACCAAACTCTCGGCTTTGCTTGTACGAAGAGGTTCTACAACTGTTTCCACATGTTTTGGTTCTGTCTCTGATACAGTTTTCAAACGTGTCACTTCTCTTGGTGCAAGCACAGATTCAGGAGTTCTTTCTGAACTTGTTAGGGACGGATGTCCTGGGCTTGCTGCCAAAACTTGGGTGCCAGTTTTGGCTTCCAAACTTGCCTGTTCTCCTGGACGCTCTGCCCCTACAAGGGGCGCAGGATGAAACACGGCTTCCACAGCTTTTGTCTTTGCCACGTGCAGAGACTCCAAATCTTTCGCAGCTTCCGCCTGCAGATGCAACGGAGACGTTTTCACCCCTGCTCTGGTTCTGTCGAGCGTTGCTTCCGAATCTTTCCCTTCTGTCTCCCCTGCAGGTAGGACAGTTGTTCTCATGGAACTTGTCTCCAGATGTTTTTCATCTCCAACTTTCACAGCTCCAGAAGCAGCACCTGAGGCCACTTCTACTCCTGCAGTACGATCTAGAGCTACTCCCAAACCCTTCACACTCGACTCACTCTCCGATCTCGATTGTCTCAGCTCCTCTGCTTGTCTTGATAATGAAGTTCCCTCTAAACTTTTTGCCTCTGCTATAATCGGAGTCTTTAGAGGTGTTTCTGGAAATTTGGAAGCATTATTTTCCAGTTGCAGAGTAGCCTGATTTGTTTCTGTAGTTTTTATTCCTGCTATTGTCCCAACTTCCATAGTTGCTTGTGGAACTTTACAACCCTCTGCCACCTGCGTTCCTGAAGCTGTGGGTTCTGAAGTTGCTTTTAAGCCTTTCGCCTCTGTGGCCGTATATTTTAGGGCTGCTCCTGAAGCTTCAGTTTGTGGAGGCTCTTGGCTCACTGTTGCTTTTAATTTTGTCACAGCTGCAGCTTGTAAATTTGTTTCCAAATTATTAGCCTCTTGGATTTTTTTCATACCTCCCATGTGCAGAGGTTCTTGAGCTACATTCACATTCGTTACTTCTACTGGAACTGCAAATACCTGGGTTGTATTCAAAGCTCTTGTTTCTGTCATTTTAGGCTCTAAAGCCACTTCTGAAGCATTTAACACTGTTGCGGAAACAAGGGTTCCTTCTACACTTTTGGTAACTTCAACTTCCATACGTTCTTGAATTACTTTGACATCTCTTGCTCCTCTCATACCCGCAGGTTCCACAACTGTTTCCAAAGCTTTCACAGTTTCTGTCTGTACAAAGCCTCTGGTTGGTTCCACATCTTTAACCTCTGCTACAGACCCTGGTGCTATGGGTATTTTGGCACTTTTCACTTCCGTCTGCATTAAAGTCGTTGCTACAGGTATTTTAGAAGAATGCTGCAAAGCCACACATGGGACTGCTTCCTTGCCTTCCATGCTCCCCATCACAGCCATAGGTTCCAAGGCTGTTTGAAAGACATGCCCACTCCTCACGGGGCTGTGCTGTGCCATTCTCAAGTCATCAGCCACAGCTGGGGGCTTTAGGGCTGGCTCCAGAGTTCCTGTCACGCTCCCTACTTCCAAAGATCTTTCTGTGCTTTTCACATTTCCCGTAAGCACAGATTCTTCAGTTGCTTCTGGAATTTTTACTTCTTCCACGGCCACAGACACGTGAGCAAAC
Source organism: Nothura maculosa (assembly GCA_032353885.1). Classification (NCBI taxonomy): domain Eukaryota; kingdom Metazoa; phylum Chordata; class Aves; order Tinamiformes; family Tinamidae; genus Nothura; species Nothura maculosa. The sequence goes on along the minus strand of JAUBOD010000279.1, from coordinate 1,860,145 downwards.
TTCACAGTTTTTGTATCTGCCTGATCTACAGGCTTAGGAATTGTTGTCAAATCATTTGCTAAAGACACGGATTCCGAGTTTGTTTCCAACTCTTTTGCTCCCATCTGCGTCACGGATTTCAGAGCTGCTTCTGGGTACTTCAACACTTCCATGGGCTCACAGTCCAGAGTTGTACCACAAGCTTCCCCAGTGCCTTTAGTCTGCAGAACACCCTCCGAACCTTTTAGTGCTCCTACTGCTTCTGAAGTTGCTTCAGGAACTTTCTGAAGTTCAGTTTTATGGGCAACTCCAGATGGGACGTTAGATGACGTATGAATTCCAGTATCAACATGAAGTCCATCTTTTCCACTGCTAGCTACAGGATAAATACTTCCATGAGACTCTTTAGTTTGTTCTTGTCTAGTGCAAATTTTAGTTTCAGTTATAGTAGTATGTTCTTGGGTATGGGATATGTTGCTTGCTAAATTAAACTGAGGACCTGCTGCACATAAATTCCCCTTCTCACTTCCAAGATCTTCTTTAGGTGGCTGAGAATCTTCTCTCACGTGAGAGCCAAGTCCTAAAGCTTGTCCACCAGGCTCCTCACTTGCTTTTAAAGAGAGTCCTTCTGCTTGCATGTGAGCAGCCAGGTTTGAATCTCCGGCTCCTCCATGCTGTACACTCAGTTTGGAGCCTGAACTGTCGGGCATCAACTGAGCTGCAGGCTGTACACCTGCATGTTCTCCATGACGTGCAGTCTGTTTTGACTCTTTTGCCTGCTTTTTATGCTTTTTCTCTTTCTTCCTTTTCTTCTTCTTTTTCTTCTTCTTCTTGCTTTTGTGCTTCTTGTTCTTCTTTGATTTTTTCCTAGGAATTTCATCTCCAACTGCGTCAGCAGAACTTCTTTTTGTAGACTTAGAACTACTTTTCACAGTACCTTTGTCTACATCTAGAAGAAAATGAAATTTTCCTTGTAAATGTTGCTAGGAGAGCCTTTAAAATATAGTTTAAACTAGTAACCAAACAATGGAAAGAGATACAAAAAAAATCTGATTTGAAACTTGTATCTTGTTTACCAAACTGTCACAACCCATAAACACTCCATATTTTGCCCTCTTTCTTATCCTTTCCTCCAATAATCATTTTGAGGGGAAAAAAAAAACTGCTTTCAAAAAGTTAATCAGGTCAATTAGGTCAGTGGCACAGTTTCAGTGGGAACACAATTCCTTCCAAGATGTACTGGATATATTTTCATCTACATTCAAGTGGGTTGTATGTTCTACTGGAAAACTTAAGATATAATTTCAAACTGTATCAAGATGCAAATGCAACTGAAAACAGGTCTCCCATCTCTCGGAGAAATCGCCTGACAGGCCTACTGCAGAGAATGTCATCAGCAGTACTATGACCTCCTACTAAACTTTAAAAAGTCCCATCCCCATACGTGTCAGAAATTATCTAAATTTGGAGTTCCTCACTCACTGATAAAGTTTTCCAGACACATCTGGGGAAACAGTATCTACTTCCCTGATCTCCAGCTGGCTTTAAGAGATGGCAAGCAACTGGCTGCTCAGACTCCGTTTGCCATGAACAACTACAAAATGATAAGCACCTAAAGAGCTTCTGCATCACACAGAAACATACTTAGTGACTTGAGGTGACTGCAGGCAACTGTGGAGTGGGAAGACAATGACTAAAGTTTGGATTTTTTTTTAATTCTATACCTCCTGACTCTGCAATCTTCTCCTTCTTTGCATCTAGTACTATGTTTTCATGAAAAAGGCACTTCCATTATAACAGTATACTAGAATCATGACCAAACACTCTTATGTCAAGACTGCTTGTCTGCCGCCATCACCATAATCATTTACACTGGCCAGCAGAGCCACGGGGATTAGAGTCACGTGGATTCTCCAGTTATAATCTGGCTGTGACTAGGAAGCGTAACGTATGAATAAATACCACAGAAAGACCTTTAAAAAAAGTTGGTAAATGCAATATGTTTACATGAACATGGCTAAGATTTCACAAACGCTTCCATGTTTCGGTTCGTTTTAAAACACACAAAGCTTTACATAACAACCTTAAGAAGTCTTCCCATCAACATTCCCTTGAATGCTATAAAAAGGAATAGTGAGCCAAATGACCTTTTCTACACACAGTAACTTCAGATAATCCCTAACTTTGTCTAACAGCAACGTAACTCCTTTTTAGATACGAACAGAAGCAATATATATCACAGGCTAAGGTTATTTATTACCACACTAATATGTCACATTTACTTACTATCAGATTACTTGTCTCACTCTTCTAAGATAGAAGAGCACACAAAAAATGGACAGTGCTGCTTATATAACATAACTGAAGGAACAGTGCTGGAAATACTAAGAATAAACAAGTCACTGTGCATAAAAGTAATCTCCGAAACTTGAAAAGACAGTCTTTGAACTAAACGATTCCTGTCACAATCTTCTATTCTACCTTTTACAAAATCACTCTGGAACTGTACTTACCAAGTATACAAATTCTGAATTTCAAAAAAATCAATAATACAATAATTAGTCTTCATTTTGCTGTCTCTACTGATTAAAGACAATAGCCACATAAATTATATTCACATGGAAATTTTGGAATGAAAATTAAGTAATTTAATGACACTGTAAGAACATTACATGCATCTTTCACTACCTTTGAATGACTTTGATGTGAATACCTACAGTTTAAAAGCATGGGCATTATTCACTATAAAAAAGAAACGAGATCACCTCACTTTGCCAAAAATAGAAAAAAATAATTATACAATTTGGAGTTCTAATAGATGTTTTTAAATTACTAAACTTACAAACCAATCAAGAACTTCACTCTAAAGTTTCCACCTGCATCAGTACCGATTTGTAATTAGAAGTTCCATACTGAAGCAACAAAGTTTATATAAAATGAAGCATAAAACAGTCTTTAACACAATGTGCCAAGAAACAACAACTTGTGTACAAGTATTGTGTAGATGCGTTAGCATTACTGTAATTAAGAGATAAGAAAAAGAGTAGCTTTTTACATGCCAAGTAACACTTTTGTATACCAACCAGTTTCAATTTTTGGATTACTCATTATCAATCTACGGCTGTAAAATACATTAAACAGGAAAAAAAATACTTAATGAACATTCCAGCAAACACACAACTTTTCAGATGAAGCTCAGTGAGCAAAACAGTACTGAAAAGTATTTTTTTCATCTCTGTAAAAATGATTAGGTGTTAAGAACCGTGACAATCTTCTGAAATAAGAACATATTTTTCCAAACATGTTTTCATTTACCTGATTTGCACTGCAGCTCTGTATCAAGGGCTCCAGAGAGCACTTCCTCTATTTTCTGCACTATCTGATCATTCTGACGACTCCCAGCACCAGCACCAGTGTCATCTGAAGGATTGGCTTGCTCAGCTGGGATTGTGTCACCATTGGGTTGGCCTTCTACCTTTCCACTAACCAAGAAAAATATCAACATAATACAGGCGATTTTGAGCTTCTCTTACCCTTATTTTAAAATGCATAAACATTTACTATAATATCGTCAAACAAAAAAAAAACCCTTCTGAAGAAGCCATAGCTTTGGTGAAACATCTACCTGCTGGTTCACTTATTCACCACAGTTAGAAATGACTGAAAAGCGGACAGAAGGGATGCGAGCATGTTTGTGCGGGAGCAAATCCCCATGCTTTACATAAAAGCACGTGGAAAATCCTCAGTTTTCTAAACTCGCAAAACCAACACCTAACGTGCAACCCTCTTCAGAATATTTTACTCATTTCAGAAGGCAAAGCTATGCGGGGAGAAAAAAAAGCAAAAAAAAAAAAAAAAAAAAAAAAAAAGGGTGGGGGGGGGGCAAGCTTAGGTACAATAGTTCCAGCAAAACTACCGAGCAAAACAGGCGCTCACTCTTAAAACAAGCCGCAAAAACGGGAAACCTGCGCGTGGAGACGGGAGCAGAGCCGCGCGCCTCTGCCCGTCCCTCCCCCCTCCCTCTCCCCCCGCCGTGTTTTCGCTCAAGGCTCCCGCAAGGGCGCGAGCCCCCGGGCCCCGCCATGTTTACGGCGGCGCGATCCGCAGGGGCCCCGTCCCGTCCCGCTGCGCGGGGCCCGCGGCCCGACCCCGCTCACGGCCCTCCCATGGCGGCGCGCTAGGCCAAGGCCTAGGCCTAGGCCTAGGTCGAGGCCGGGACGCGCGCTCCCCGCCACGCCGGGCAGGCGCGTTACCCGCCGTGCTGCTGCTCCTGCTCCTCCTGCATCTCGCGGAACTTGCTAACCACGAAGGAGCGCAGGATCTCCTCGATATTGGCCGCCATGACAGCCGCGGCGCGCGGGCCGCGCCGCCCTCCCCCTCCTCCACGCTCCGCTTGCCTTCCTGCCCAGGCGCCAAGGCCTCCGCTGGCCCACAAGGCACCGCGGCAGCGGGAGGCCGCGGGCGCCGCGCTCACGTGCTCCCCCGTGCCCCCTGCCCATTGGCTGCCGCGGCCGGCGGAATGACGTCAGCGCGCGGGGGGGAAGGGCCGGGCCACAGCCATGGAGCGCC
>JAUBOD010000279.1:1829063-1846064 GCA_032353885.1 Nothura maculosa | reverse complement strand
AAACTCTCAGTTACTGATTTCTTTTGCTTTCCTCACTTTATTTTCTGTGCTCCACAGGCCTTGATGTAGTAGAGAAGTTGCCCAGCTCCCTAGTGAGGCCACTGTCTATTTGTATGTCAGTGCCGCAGGGTGAGGTAAAGAAAGGGCTGCCCGGCCAGGTCTGGCATCCCGAGCTGGACGCGCTGCCAGGAGTTCTCTCCGGCTACATCCCTAAACAAAAGTTGCTAAGGCACCACTTGTGGGATGCACTAATAACACTGTGTTTTCGAAGCTGAAGTAATGCATAAAACACAGACTTTGACTAAATTTCTAATATAAAAATGGTTATTTTTCATTCAAACACATGATCCATGGCTTTTTCTCCTTACCTTTCCAAATTAAACTTGGTGATTTTATGTACATAGTCCTTTTCCACCTGACAACACTATTAGAATACATCACTTTGGTAAAAAGGAAACGATGCTTTGAGGAGTTGCCAGCGTGGTGAGTTACTTTGGCTGTCAACAGTATCCTGGATCTTCCGACTTGTTCTGCTATTTTTAATGGAGCATTCACACCATGCCATGCAATTCTGTCATGTTGTTGATATGCGTAGACTGTGCACAGCTGCATTTTACAATAAAGAGAGTGCATTTACAGTCTGATTAGTGAACACTTGGTAACAGCAAAAATACAAAACAGGGATGAGACAGAATTTATTTTGCATCTTTAGAAATGATGGTGGGCGGGGGGGGCGGGTCGGGATGTTCTCTGCACTCCGAGGTTTTTGCCCTCTTTCCAGGCTGTTTTGTGTGCAGGTCCCTGTGCTCTCTCCCCAGCTGGAAGGGCTGCAGTTTGCCCTTCATTGGCTGGCCCCACGCTGTCGTCAGTGGGGCGGTCATGTTGGGACGGGGCTGCCTCGTTTTAACCAGCGGCCCCTTTTCCCTTTCCTCTTTGCCCATCCGAACTCTTTGAGTGGTGCTCACAGACCACAACACACAGTAAGTATCTCTCCGTTCTGGGTTGCGTTTCCGCGTGCATTTCCAATGTAGTTGTATGAAAAAGCTCAATATTTCAGCCTATTATTGATATGCACAGACTTGACTATCTGTGATCTGCGATTTAATTATGATCGTGAACTGGAAACCTGCCTGTTGGGTTTAAGTGTAGGAGATGCAAGATGCTACACACAAGTATTTATTAGTATTCCTTTCTATGTCCTGTTTTGTCCTAGGTGTCTCTATCTAATGGATCCCTTCACTGTAACCCCCCTTATTCTTCCTTTTTCCTCGACTTTTTTGTATCAAGTTTTTATCGTAACTTGGCATACCCAATATATATAGTGTATCTGATTGTTTTAATGCCAGTATGTATTTTATTAATCACAAGGAAGCTAGGAAATTTATAACCAAAACATTTGCAAATTTGCAATGTGTGTATTTTGTCAGGCACAACTTGAGTAGAAAGTTATTGGCCATCTCCAGTTATATTTTAACTGCAGGGTAAGTCTAGTTCATAGTAAACAACTCAGGGCCTTCTTTTTATCTCTATATTAATGTTTATTTTGTCATTTTTTTCCAGTTTTTTTCACTCAACAATTCAGGGCTTTTTTTCTGTTTTGTCTTTGTATTAATGTCTGTTTTTCTTCTGTTTCCAGTTAGTATTTCCTGGCTTGGCATTTGGCTTGACAGGATCCCTATCAGAGCAGATCGTTTCTTCAATGGGGGGTTAGAACTTCCCTAGCGACTGTCCCTGCAGCCCCCTCAGAACCACGTCCCGGCTCTCGCAGTGCAGAGCCTCTTGCCGGGCGCTTGGTTAGGAGGCAGGCTCACCATATGCCTTGAATTGTGCCCTCCTTCCAAGTGCAGCTGCTTCCTGCTCCATCCAGGGCCTCAGGAAAGTCGGATTGCTCCAGGAGGCGGCTCTGGCTAAGGGGTCGGCCTCTCATGGCTTGAATCAGGGTGCAGCAGCGGAGACGGGGGCCCCATCAATCGCCCCCAAATCTCCTTTCTGCCATGCCTGTGGTGAGGTCGCTCTTCCCTGAGAAACCATTCCATTCTTCTCCCCTTTTCCCCTTTGCTTGGGGGCAGCCGCCTCCTGTGCCCATCCTGCAGCGGGAAGGCAGCGGCGCCCGGCGCGCTTCCGTGGCTCCCCTGGCCAGCGCGGGGCGAGGGCCGGAGCGCGGGGAGCGACGCGGCTGAAGCGCCGGCGTTGCGACACCGAGGGCGCCTGTTGCACCTGGCCAAAGGTCCCGTGAGCCTCCCCCGCAGGCGTGAGGCGCCAAGCTCTGCCCTGTCCCGTGGCATCGTCTGTGTGGGATTTACGTGTAGCTGGACTATTCCGGCCTATTCCTGGAATAGTTTAGGAAGCCGGCAATCACAGATTCCTGGATTTCAGTGGGGTTTTGTTGCTGTTGTTGGTTTTCTTTTTTTTTTTCGAGCTTAAATGGACTCTTCTATTCCCTGTTGGCTGTATGCTGTCATTTTGGGGATAACAAATCTGAAATGCTGTACATGAGGAAATATGTATAGAATATATATATAGAAATATACAAGGTCTTAGGTTCCTGCTTCTTCGTTTCTGTAAGAGTGGGAAGGGGTGAAAATGCAGAGATGAGAAAAGGAGGGCGAGCAGCAGGACCACCCCGTGTCAGGCCATGCTCGCATCAGGTGGCTGTGAAACTGCTGCCTGCCGTCACGGTAATTAAGGCCAATGAAGCCAGAAAGAGTGTTAATGTTTTCCTAAAACTTGGTGGGATGAGGGAGAAGAGGGAATGCCTGGAGCTCCTTGCCAGGGAGAGCTTCCTGCTTACGAGCCTCCCTGTCGCTCGCCTTGTGCTGCTTCTCGCATGGGGAGAATCGGAGCTGGAGGCTGGCTCTCCCCACCCAAGGACAATCGGAGCTGGAAGTTGGCTTTCCCCACCCAAGGAGAAACAGGGCTGGAGGTTGGCTCTCCCCACCCAAGGAGATTCAGGGCTGGAAGTTATCTCTCCCCAGCTCAGAAGAATCAGAGCTGGAGGTTGGCTTTCCTGCTTTGTTGCTCGTAAGCTTTTCTTGTCATAAAGAGTATGTGAAGTAATTTGTGAGTTTGTATGAAGTGTTCAGAGATCGTTCAGCTATTACTCTTAAGAAGTCCCAAGTTTTCACCATTTACGTCCCTAGATGCTTTAATACAGAACAACTGGTTCTTCACTAGAAGAACCCCTTGGCAGCCTTGTGTTCTCCAGGAGCTTGTATAGGCCTACAAGGCGCAACCTGCTCACTCGTAAGGCTTCCCCCTCCTCCCCATATATCACATACTTCTGTATTTTGGATTGGGAATTAGTGTCAATCTGATAAAAGGAAAGCCAGGATTACCCTGATTGTTGTTTTTTTATTCTGAAGGGGCTCTTGGATTCAGTGTTATATCACATTTATATCACACTTGATTAAGTCAGTGGTCATCATTTCCACAGGCAACATTTTTTTCCTTTCCTTCCTTCTTCCTTGCTTCCTTTCATCCTGCCCTGAAACAAAGTGATGTTCATGCCCGTTGTTCAGTGCAGTCTGTGGAGCTCTTGCCTCGCTCCTCTCATCCTGGCTGCTTTGTTCTGTTCTGGTTTCACGCAGACTAATGGCTGATCGGGTGCTTGTGATCGGCAGCGGAGGGAGAGAACACGCTCTGGCCTGGAAGCTGGCCAAGTCTCCACGTGTAAAGCACGTGTATGTTGCACCGGGAAATGCAGGAACAGCTGACAATGGGAAAATTTCAAATTCAGGTAAAATATATATATATATATATTATTTTAAAATGTTATAGTTAAATTTGTAAATTATTCCGTTAATCAATTTGAAATCTTAGCTGTTTATGTGAAAAGATATATATTTTTAAAATCTCTAAAGTTTTGGACATGTGAAATACATCTTATAGGTGTAGTGGGAAGAGGTTAAGTAGTAAAAAATGCCTGAGCCAAGCCTTGTGCAACCCAGCTGAATTTACAAGCTGAGTTGCAGTGGATAATTCTTTGGATTTGGGGTAGAGGACGCAGTCAAAATTCCATCTGTCTGTGTTGCAGATTCCCCCAGGGAGTAGCTTGGGCTTGCTCTAGTGATTCCTGCTTCCCAGACAGGGTCTGAGGTCCAACTCGCTTAGTCTTTCCTCATACAAGAGATGCTCCAGTTCCTTAATCCTATCATCATATGCGTTGAAGCCCTATGATCCCTGAAACCTGTGCTAAGAGTATCTTCTCACATAAAACATTCCAGCTTAGGAAAATGTGTCTTTTTCTGTATGTGTGTTTATGATATTTAGAGATTAAGGTTATTTTTAATAATAATACTAGTACTAGCTTCCTGTTAGGGAGCTTATAACTTTATTTATGAAGCTATGAGTGGCTGTAGTTAAAACTGCTCATATTTACCAGTTTGAAAAATCAAGCTTAAGATGTTTCACACTGAGCATCTAAAATTAGATGCCCTGTTTAAAAATACTTGTCAAAGGTGCTTGCCTGGAGGCATACAGTGAATCAATATAAAACCCAGGATAATTACTCAGAAATTCCAGTCTCATGTCCTTTATATGCCAGTTCCTGGAAGGATACTTTATACAAGGGACTTAAGTTTCCATTTAAAACATGTGTTTATGTGCAGAACCAAAGTTTATACAGCATGTATGTGAATATGAATATGCAGCTATTTTCCGCCTTTATATTTGTATGTCAGTAAAATCTCTTGTTATTACCATTTCAGGCAGAAACACAAGTCCTGTCTTCTCCAGCAGATATTTTATCATATTTAATTCCATTTGTATGTTTAATTACTAACAGTTTAAATATCCTTGTTCAGATTTTCTTTGAGTATTTGCAACAGCATAAGCAGTTGTTTGTTCCATTTGATCTCTGAGGAGACTGCGGGAGGAAGAACATCTCAGGAAAGCCAAATGGTTTCCTCTCATCCCAAGGATCAGACAAAAATCTTTGTCCTTCTGCTAAATTGGGTCAATGCCAGTTTGCACAGCCTGCAGAATGTTAATTTTTGTAGGTTTTGTCGTTGTTGTCTTTTTTTTTTCCCAAGCCTTCTAAAAAACTCTTGAGCTTTTCTCTCACCCTGTTAGGCCATAAAAATACTGCATCCTCAGAAGGCAAATATTTGAGTATGTGCATAAGAACGCTTGAGTCAGCTCCACAAAATCTATAACGTGCAGAAATCCTTTTTTTTTCTTTTTTTCCTGAGCTGTGGCCTCCCACATGCTTCAGGAGGGAAATCCACAGTCCACTGGGAGGAGGGCAGAACCTCTTGTGAAGAGGTTGATTTCTTTTTATCCGAGAGGAAGCAATTCACAGCTGCCCAGATGCTTCAGCTCTAGCACTGAGCCCTAGGTTTGTGCTCATGGCAGAAAATGGAAGAACAGTTTTAAAGAGGCTTCTGAGCCCTGTTGTATCAGGTGATGCCTGTGAAATGCTACCGAGGGTTTTGTTTTTCCCTGTGACCAAGGGGTGGCTCTGAAAGTTGATCCTCTCCTCTGGTTCACGAGATTTCCTTTAACTGGTGTTGCAGTTCTGCCTTTCAGATGATTTCCAAAACATGTGAAGGCCAACTTAAAATTTATAAATAATTCTCCACCATATAAACCTTGCCAGTGCTTCTGTTAAAAAGAGTTCTGCACTTAGTTTGAATCAGCAGTTGTTTCTGGCAATAAAGACAGATTTGGGCTGAGTGCCTAAATACAGTTTTATATTTAGTTTAAACTTAATTAGCCGGGCTGATCTTTTGTCGGAAGTGTGTGGAATGGGTTGCTGAATGAGACATTCATGCAGTGTCTGGGAATGGACAGCAGTGTTGCTGACATCTCTTTCCATTCCATTTTAGCTCTGAAATATAAGTAATACTCTGAACTTTAAGCTCCAGTTCTGAAAATCTGCATCAAATTCCCTTCTGTCTGGTTTGGAAGGAATATTTAGCTGTCTTCTTGAGAAATAAAGCACTGCTACAAAAACAAACAAACCATAAAAACTTCCCATTCGGTGTGAATCCAGAGGAAAACAGGGCTTGGGGGGAGAGTTACATGTGAACAATGTGACTTATTCCTTTTTACTTGCTACCAGGACATTTCCACATGTTGTGTCTCTTGTGCCATATTCCCTGTTCCATACCTCTTGTAGGTATGTAGGTGAAGCCCACAGGAGAAGATTATTCAGGATGAAAAGCCCAGTCAGCTTTAGGGAGACCTCCCTTTCCCTTCTCCCTTTCCTATGGATTAATTGTGCAGGGAGCAGGGATGGCCCCTCTTCTGCTGCCCAGCAAAATGCATCCTGTTCACCTGGGACCTGCCGTTCGGACCTGCTTTCACAACAGCCCCAGGGGACTGAAAAACCAACCCCTTCAATACTGACCTGTATTTTAGTCCAAATTTTAAAGCCAAGCTATGCTTATGTTCTTGCTTTCCTGTGAACCAGAAAAATTGCAGATAAAAGCCCGAAGCCTTTGTGTTTCCTTGCATATGTCGGCAAAAAGAACAATTGAACTGTTAAATAGATATCAAGGAGGTAACTTTAATACCTACCCCTGCTCTACTCGAGTAGCCTAAGTCTATAATCCAAATGCAGGTTTCAGATAGCTTTTCTGGGTGTTATTTAGAGATTCCTGCTGCTTTTGTAGAAGCAGGAATTCATTAGTGCAGGATGGCAGAAACAAAGAGGGGACCAGCATAAAACCGTGTAAATTTGTCTAAAAGGAGCCGCTTTATCCTTGCACTTGGGATAGCAAGCCCAAGTGCTTCAGTCATTTCCAGGCACACGGACTCTCCCTTCTCTCCCTTCCCGTCCTCAGGATGTAGCTGCAGCAGGGAGCCCGCTCTGCACGTGCCTGCCAGCCTGAGCTCCAGCACAGGAGCACAGGGGACACGTTAGAGCAGAGGAGCGCAGCTCCATGGAGCACCTGTACTTTACTCCCTTGCCAAACTCCTACCCCGCGGTGCCGGTCCCCTCCCCGTGCAGGCAGCCAATCCACAGCAGGCTCCACTCGCTGGATTTTGGCAGAGGCTATAAGTTCACATTGCAGTCCCCTCTAGACCTTGGCTTTGTTTATTCGTGATAAAAGCAGGGGAATTGCGCGGCCTTTGCGTAAATTTTGATCATGAGATTTGACACTACTGTCTTTCTTTCAAGATTTTTTTTTCTATGCATGTTTTCTGGCGTTTGTAGTACCATCTTATTAAATGCCTGTGTGTGAAAAGGTAACTGTCCTTGTAATATCAGATCATGCATCCTGACCAAAATCAACAGCACCCTCCCTTATTAAGTCCAGCCTACTGCAAGAAAAAGTGTCCGAGTCTCCCTTTGTTTCAGAGAGTTCATAGATTAGTGTGGCACTTTTAAGCTTATACTGCAGTGAAAAGAAGAAAAAGAAGAAAAAACAAACCAGAAAACAGGAGGAAGCCTTTGCTATCCCACCCCAAGCCACGTATTTCTGTCCCCTCTACCATACTGGCACAATCACATGTATAATCACACGTACAGCTTCATGGTGAACCTGCTCAGGGAGGAGACTGCCTGCAAAATAAGCCCTGTTTTTCACTTATGGGTTGTTTTTTTCACTTGTATCCATTACAATCCTTAGCCTGGCAAAGGAGATATTCCCAGAGATGAGAACAATTTGGGTATGTTAGTGTAGAGGAATTCAGACTTCTGTTGTTCTCCTCTGCAAGAACAAGGTGGATTTAAAATGCACGTCAAGCTGTGGCCTTTTGGAGTTGGATTTGGGGTTGTTTGCTTAGGGTATAGTGTTTCTTTGTGGACACATGCAGACCTCATGTGTAGGCCTTGCCCTTCTAGCTGCACAATGAAGAATGTGAGGCTTGTTAAAATATTGCTTCAGTGTTATAGGACAAATAAATGCTTAGTCACTTGCAGTCTCACCATCTTTTTTTTCTTTTTCTTTCTTTTTTTTTTAAATCTTTAACAGCTGTTTCAGTCAGCAATCACGCTGCCCTTGCCCAGTTCTGCAAAGAGCAGGAGATCAAGCTGGTCGTGGTTGGTCCCGAGGTTCCTCTTGCTGCTGGTAAGAGAAAGCAAAACCACAGCCCGTAGCCTTTGCATTTTAGGAAGAAAACTAAATGTTAGTGGCAGTCTTCCCACCACAGTGAACAGTATCAAAGGGTGTCTTTGATAGCAATGAAAGCAGATCCACTGAGGGACTTTCCCTTGGATTTAGGGTTGTGCAGGGATGAAAATGAATTTCTGAAGTGTGCTCTGTGAGCACTGTAGTGGAGTATTCTCAACAATTTAATTTCTTTTTAAGTTCTTTGATATAAAAAGAGGTATCATCATGTTTCCATGCTGTAAAAGAGGTAACACAGTGTTTGCATTTATGAACCTTTACCTGGGGTATTATTTTTCTATGGAGATTTCCTAAACGAAGATTTATGAATATGTTCTTAATTTCTCTCCTTTATCTTTCTATGTAATTAAGAATTATTAACTCCTTTGTCTTTATGAAAAAAAACTCATGGAGTTTTGGGCTAAAAGTTCTGGTAAGAAAAGGGAAGACTATCAGCTCTTCCCAAATGCAAGAGATCCCTTTAGCCCCAAACATTGCAGGATTAGCTGCCACTGGTTATGTAACCACTGCACCATAAGGCCTTTCTGTTAAAATATTGGCTGCAACGATGGCTTCACGTTCTTGACATATTGCTGCAGCAAATCCAAACATCCATAATTCTTATAAATCTGGTAATTTGAATAACTTTCTGTGCGTGTGTTGTTATTTTTAGGAATTGTTGATGACTTGACAGCAGCTGGAGTGAGATGCTTTGGTCCAACAGCAAAGGCAGCTCAACTGGAGTCCAGTAAGAGCTTCACCAAAGCTTTTCTGGATCGTCACGGCATCCCAACCGCAAGATGGAAATCTTTTACTGATCCTAAAGCAGCATGTAGCTTTATCAATAGGTAATTTATCTTTCCAATAGAAATCTTTTCATTAAAGCACTGTGTATGTGCTAAGTATCCAGAACTGACCAATGATTTTTAATGTATCGGTATTTCTGTCTGTGGAACATCTGTAAAGGTTTTAAAGGACAATCTGAAATAACACTGCCGCATTGCAAAATATTTGATAATTAAGCTCCATTTTTTTGGCCCTTAATGAAAATTGAACTGAGAGTTCAATTTGGAAGGTAATACATGAAAGGTTTTTTTAGGTTTTTTTTCCCCCAAATTGCTTGGTATGGAATGCAGCTTGCAGTGTGATAGTTATGGTATGTTCTGTCCTTATCACCATGAATACAAATTCTGCATCTGAGACTTACTCAGCAAATGATGATACTTATCAGAATACAATCCAGCTCATTCAAAAATGATATGGTAGTAGATTGTTAAAAATAAAGCAACCTTCTGGACAGTACTGAAATTTAACTGCGGGAAGGAAACTCCAAGTGGATGTCCTCTACAGGCATAGCCTAGCAAGAGAACCCTGGATTTTGTGTATGTGTTATTCAGTAATGCAAAGCTGTTACTGTGGAAGCTGATGAGCATTTTAATTTTGTATCCATTTAACATTCAGAATTCTTTCAAAATGTATTTGGAATACAGTGTGTTTACTACTGAATCCCTCTCTTCCTCTTCCACAGTGCAAACTTCCCCGCGCTGGTTGTAAAGGCCAGCGGCCTGGCAGCCGGCAAGGGAGTAGTTGTGGCTTCGAACAAGGAGGAGGCCTGCAGAGCTGTTGCTGAAATCATGCAGGTGAGTACAAATTCACAGAGGTACCACACAAAATAAGTACATAACCATGGCAGAGGCTCAAAGAGATTCTTGTTTTATTTTTATATAATAGGAATTTAACTATCAGAAGTGAAATCCTTTACCCAGTATTTGGACAGCTATAAAGCTGTATCGTATTTCTTGCTTAAGACAGAGTACTCTTTCTAGGCACTGTTCCTGTAGGGTCAAATAAAATATTTCTTAAATAAGACCTCTACTTATATCCATCTGGATTTTCTTTTTTACCCATCTTTTTGTGACTTTCCTATTGTAAAACAATAGTAACACTAGGATTAAGTTGGATCTTGAGAAGCAAGCTCAGCTTTAGACTTGGAGTCACACAGCACTTAAGCGTGTAGTTAAATTTCAGTAGTTTTACTCTAATATAAATATATATTTAGGTAGCATAATGAACAAATACATGAGGACCATCAAAATCTGTTTTTTTCTTACCTTGAAGAGAAGCAAAATGAACTAATTCTGTCTGAATGTTTGGAAACATAGAGCTGGAAAAAAGACACACGCAGGTCAAATCCTCAGCTGGTGTCAGCAGCACAGCATCTTACAATACTGGAGCTGGAGCTATGCTGATTTGTAGGAGATGATTATCTGACACACTTGTTACAATTCAAGGGTCAGGATATAGGGTAAGCACTCATTTTGTGTGTGTGTTTGTGTGCTTCTTGGACAAAGATATAGCTTAACGTGTGGCAACCTTGTTTGCCTTGACCAAAACACATTCTTATTCTGTTAAACAGTCATAAGACTGTTCAACAGAACACAGAATTACTTGGCAGTGTGCTGTGGTGGTTTTGGAATGCAGAAATATGTAGTCAGTGTTCCAATGTAGCACTGAAACGTGAGACTATTGCTCCCCTCCAGTGTAGTTTATATAATTGCACTTTCAGATAGAGCTAAAGTGCAGATTATGAACTTGACAGTAATTGCTATATCCTTCAGTGTCATGAGTGCAAACTGCAGAAGGTTGAGCATGAGGAATTGCTTAATAAGTCACAAGTATCATCTGCCATTTTAAAGTATTTGAGCTAAAATCTGTATTTCTTAAAGAAAAAACAAAAAAGATGAGCAAAGATTTTACCATTGCTGATGTTTCCAGAGTGGAGAATGGACCTATAGTCTCAAAACTGTGCTGTATTTTTTTTTTCTTGCTTTATCAAAATAGATTTACTTGTTGTACTTTGAATATTAAAAAGAAAATGCTGAAACACAGAACTAAAGAGGTTTTCTTCTTAATGTAGGATAAGACTTTTGGCATGGCTGGGGAAACGGTTGTTGTTGAAGAACTTCTTGAAGGAGAAGAAGTTTCTGTAAGTGTGCATCTTGGGATGGGACTTGGGATATATCTATTCCAAATGGTTTAGGAAACACCACTGAAGTATCAACAGCAGGCATATGTAAGATTTTATTATTTAATTTAAAAAGTTATCTATGTTAATTAAAACTGCAAATAAAGCAACTGTGATAAGGACAAACTGCCTGCAGTCTGTTAAAGTAAGGCACAGTATAAATGAAAATAACTCAAGCAGTAATCACTTGCTAACATGTGGGGGAAAAAATGAAGCTATTTAATTTTTTAGTGTCATTAAGGGTGCTGCTCTGTGTTATGGTGTCTCTGGCAAAGACAGTATGGGATCTTCTTTCCCTTCCCTGTTCCTCCTTTGCTGCTGTTCGCTACTGACTCAGCTACACTACTTGAATTTTCATGGGAGTGCAACTTCAAAACTTAAAAAATAGTAGTTTGCAGTTTACATTCTGCTAATGTAAAGATTGGTGGAATGTAAAAGAGAAAGAGGGAAGGAGAGCCTAGGTCTTGGGAAGGTGGCAAGGCAACTTGACCCTGGCATCACACAAACTAGCACAGCCAAGCACACTCTCAGGTTTCCCCGTCCCCGAGCTGGAATTGGCCTGTGCTAAATTCTGCACACATTCATCTTCAAGGAGGTTGTATTTATAAAGCAAGCAGCCGTCTCCAACTGCTGCCACCTTTTGCATGGTCTAATTTCCTGGCCAGTATTAAAAAAAATATTATAACTTCGGTTATTGGTCATCTTTGTTTCTTCTTGGTTAGCTTGACCTTGTAAAAAAATAAGGTATTAGCCAGATTGGTTGTCTGGTGAAAACAGTGTCGTTCTCTTAATTAGCCCTTAGAATGAAGGGCTGAATTCCTGTGATACAGCACAAGAACACAAACATGCAGCTTAAATATTTTTCCTAAGATGACTGATAACAATGAATATAAAATAATGCTCAGCTTGCCTGTCAAAATAATTCACCTGCCACAATTAGCTGTAATTTTTAATATACGAATATTTTGGCATTTTGGGACTTGGGAGGGAAGCCTTGCTTGTCTTATGAAATACAGAATGTTTCTGTGAGTACTCCTAGCATTAGTCTAAACTGTGATCCTCATCCTATTGTTTTGCCAAAGATTCCAGCCAAAGTGTATCAGAAGATACTGGTCATAAAAGCATCTATTAGATAAAATATTTAGATAAATAGATAAATATTTTGAAAGTTATTGAGATTTTATGGACAAGAAGGAAAATCTGAAAGGAATGTAATGATTCCCTCTGATGGAGGGGCGAAGGGAGGGAGAAATGCTTCTACCTTAGAGTAAGCCAAAGATTTTTTTAAAGTTTTTGAGTAGTCCTTTTCAACACAACTTTTGGTGTTATAGTGTAATTTTTGTATGTTATGTAATAGGTGATTTCTGCACAAAGGTCTTGTAAACTAAGGCAGTGCTTCCTGAGGGAGAAAAGAATGTTATTAGAGTGCTGTAGTTTGTATTACTAGGGAAACAGAATTTATACTCTTAATATCCACTTTGCAACACCAAAACCCAAATGCATTTGTTCATTATGCAGTTTCTGTCACAAACGTGGCCTGTAATTATTTTCCCTGTTTTCCAGTGCCTGTGTTTCACGGATGGCATCACGGTTGCTCCCATGCCTCCAGCCCAGGACCACAAGCGATTGAGGGATGGGGATGAAGGCCCCAACACTGGAGGAATGGGAGCCTATTCCCCAGCACCTCAGGTGAAAATGTGTTGACAAGAGGGTGATTCACTAGAGCTGTGGTATCTAAAGCACAAAAGGATTTCCAGTTTTGTGGTGATGAAGAGGAGAATAGAGAGAATGGGCTCTTGTGGGTGGCAAGGATGGGCCAAACAAAACTAATCTGGTGAAGGCCATAACTGGATTAAGGAGAGTATTTCTACTGAGTTACTTCTAATTATACAGGTGGATTTTTTAATTATTTTTTTCTTGCAACCTTTTTTTTTTTAAGTATTTTGAAATACTGATCATTAGAACCAAGTGTTTAAAACCCGTATTAATCTTGTGCTAAGCTAAGCAAAGATAAACATTTTCTGTGGCTCAGTGCAGTTGGGTGTCTGCCTGTTAAAGGACACTTGTTTACAAAAGGATTTACTTTGCTTTCTGTTAGCCAATGTCATGACCAGTGTTTTTTGTTGTTATTTTTATTTGCTTTTTTTTGAATAATATATTTTCTTAATCCTCCATGAAACTATTGATTTTTTTTATTGAATAAAATTTGGTGATTGAGCACTATCCTTTCTAACTGTGATTTGTCTTTAAAAGGCACTATTTAAATGGATCTAGTAGTATGTATTTTTACAAATGGTTTGTTCCAGTTAAACCAATGAGATAACTTGTACATATAGCATATATGTGTTTATATATATCAAGTATATTTTTCAAGAAAGGCAACATGCTGTGTTAATACTCTAGTGTGTTGTCTGAGGACAGAAAAAGATCCCTTTTTTTATTGTTTGAAGCACATGTTGAAGTGGACAAGACACCATCCAAAAGTTCTGTTTGGCTCATAAATGTGCTAACCATCACCACAGGAAAAATGATGTGCTCTGTTTTTACAAAAAAGTGTTTTCTAATATTGTTTTATTAGATTTCCAAAGATTTGCTGCTGAAAATAAAAGATACTGTTCTTCAGAAAGCTGTTGATGCCATGAAGAAAGAAGGTGTCCCCTATCTTGGTATGTACTTTTTTAAGAAAAAAATTCTTAACAGAAAGATAACTTATTTACTTTGTCCTCTTTAAAAGCCTAAGAAAATTCACAGTGTAAATTAAAGAAGGCGCTTGGATTTCTTTGGAAACTATATTTTGGCTTTTATAAAGTCTATTAAAATCCATTAATATCTTTGCATTAATAATCATAATAATCATAAAATAAGGAAGAAGAGAAAGGTCAACATTCGAAAACAGGTTTCAGAATTGTAACTACAGCTGCTTATTCCTTTTATGTTTTCAACATCTGTCAAAGAGTTTAATATTTTAGCTTTAAAAGAATGTAAGTGGCATCCCGTGTAATAGTATTATGAATAGATTAAAAACAATTGACTTGTACAGCTACTTAGATAGCTTTTAATACCACTTCTTTTTATAGGTGTGCTTTATGCTGGATTAATGCTTACCCAGGATGGACCTAAAGTTCTAGAATTTAACTGCAGATTTGGTGACCCAGAATGTCAGGTGAGTGATTTGTAACAGATATAGTTTGTTATTACGGAAGGAGAAAAGTCTGTTGCTCTCTATCAGTGTTCTTAACAAACCATGTGATGAACAGTAACCTCATCACTTTGAGATTTAAAAAGCTTGCCCTCTTTTTTCAAGACAGACACTCTGTTACTAACTTAGCAAGAGTTACTCTATCATATTAATTACTTGCTTCATTCCACAGAAAATTTTAGCGTGTTATATTCAAAGATGGGTGTTACATAGGTAAGCTTGAGAGAAACTCAGTACTTTCATACCTTTTTTAGAATGACTTTTTTTTTTTAATTAAAGAAATGAACTTCTTTAGGAATGTCTTCCCCACTCCCTGCTGATAGGTGAGGCAAACCCTTTCCCTTCCTTTCTTCAAAACACTATAAAGATTTCTGGTGTCTGCTTGTTCTCCTCCATCTGCAGCAATACCTTTATCCATAGAGTTTATTATCTTTAAGGAACAGTATTTGTAAAGGTAGATAATGTGCAGAGTAAATATCTGTGTGAAAATGCAGCATATGAAAACACTTACATTATTTTTATATCTGCATTAATCTTTTAAAATGCTAAATAAAGAATATGTGGGGAAAAAAGTGTTGTTTTACTTAATTGGCTAATCTATATTTTGTAGGTACTTCTTCCACTGTTGAAAAGTGATTTGTATGAAGTTATGCAAGCAGTCATCGATAGAAGGTTGTCTAGTTCCATGCCTGTTTGGTTTGAAGACAGTGCAGCTGTGACTGTGGTCATGGCTAGTGAAGGGTATCCAGGATCATATCCCAAGGGTTTGGAAATTACAGGTAAATATGGCAGGAGAAGCTGTAGAAGTCTTATTCCTCTCTTGAAGTACTTTTTCCATTTCTCATTTTCTCATTTGAAGATAAAGCTGAATTTGTCTAATCCTGATTCTTAGAAACTTTTGAAGCTGCTGTTCTGGGTCAGAAGGAGACAACTGATTTTCACACTAAAAAGTTCATTTGTAATGCACCCATAGCATTTTCAAATCTCCACATCCCTATTTTTTAATTTCATAGCATTTCCTTAATACATGTTATGGGGAAGTAGTTCTAAAATGATCACTGATTATTCATAATTTTGATATTCTTAGGGTTGTTGTCTTTATATCGGTGAAGTATAAAATCCAGATGGAAATAAGTGTTGTATGCAGGTGTTTCAGCTAAATACCTCTTTCCATATGTCTAAGCATATAAGCAATAGGCCGATCTCCCACAAAATGTACTTTTAAAATTTGTTCTGATTACCTGGAATGACCACAATGAATTTGCCTGGGGTTTCTGGGCATAATTCCTATGTAATGAGTTCTTCATATGTATTTTAACATTGAACATTCATTCAAGAGTTATTCATTTGTATTTTATCAGTGAAATGTTCTAGTGAACTAATTTTTTTCTTGCATTTGTGTTATTGAACAACAATCACAGGGCTTCCTAAGGCTAAACAACTGGGATTGGAGGTTTTCCATGCCGGCACGGCCCTCGCGAATGGCAGAGTGGTGACTAATGGAGGAAGAGTCCTCACAGTAACCGCTATTAAAGAGGATCTGATGATGGCACTGCAAGAAGCCAACAAAGGAGTAGCAGCCATACACTTCAAGGGTGCCATTTATAGAAAGGACATTGGTTATCGGGCTATAGCTTTCCTGAGACATTCCAGGTAGATATTTGAAATGCTTGGAGGGGAAATAACTGGTGACTGGAAGATGTCAGTAGCTTAATTAGTCCCTAAAATGATGTTAATACTCTGCAGAACTCTAGACAAATTACAACTGTCATAGAATCATAGAATCATAGAATGTGTAAGGTTGGACGGGACCTTCCTTGTGAGTGATCTAAGCAAGACCAGCCAAGGAAGGAATGGGCTTTTTGATGGCTCTTTCATCCATGATCTGATGCTCCCAATTCTCAGCTAAGCTACAGTGACAAATGTGTGGGAGCAACTTGTGCTGTTGCTGTCTGTGTTAGATCTACTCTCGGAAGGAGAACTTCTGATTCGTAGTCTAGAAACCATAACCTTAGCTCTGAATTCAGATTGTCTAAGGCTAATCATAATATCATGAAATATATGTATGAACTAAATTTGACCTTTTTAGGAGTTGATTTTAGGATCCTTAAAATGGTTTTGAACACCTACCTCACTGAGACATGGATTATAATGGAATAGCTGGCTAGCAACCTAGGTAGAATTTATCATTCCTTTGATTTTTTGTAGGAAAAGTTTCAACAGCTTTGATGGAGCTTGGGTTGTTTTTCCTTTTTTCCTTTTTTTTTCTAATATAGTGTTTTCTTCTGTTTCTCTATGTTTTCAAGAATTGCTTGCAAATTTTGAAACTTATTTTTACCTAATATAAAACATGTTTGCCTTTTCTCCAATCACTTGAAAAGATGACTTTTGATAATAGGTCATTTTGTAGTCTATAAGCATAGTGGTAAGAGCTTCAGCTTTGCTGATGTTGTGTCCTGATTAGTACATTGTAAAGCTGTGAGCAATAAACTTACTGAACGAACAAGGGTGTCAATACCTAATTTCCTTCTCCTTCAAGTACTGTTCATCCTCTGAGGAATGTATGTGGAAACAGATACCTGTTATTTGACCTGTAGCAGGAAAAAAAGAACAAAATGAAGTGATGGTGTGAGGCAAGAGAAGAAGGAGCTTTAGTGACGTTAGTGGCACATGGTCTCGGTGGCAGTGGCTTCACGAGGCCTGGTCGGCACCTTCTGGCCTGG
>JAUBOD010000279.1:1805900-1821615 GCA_032353885.1 Nothura maculosa | reverse complement strand
GTCACCTCTCCTTACCCTTTCCTTCTGGGGCTTGTACAGGAGGAGAAACGGCCGAAATGCCAGGCATGTATCCGCCCGGCGAGTACGACCTGGCGGGCTTCGCCGTCGGCGCGGTGGAGCGCGGGCAGATGCTGCCCCAGCTGGACAGGATTGCTGACGGCGACGTGGTCATCGGAGTCGCTTCCTCCGGCGTCCACAGCAACGGATTTAGCCTCGTGAGGAAGATTGTGGAGAAGTCCTCGTTGGATTTCTCCTCCTTGGTTGGCGTCGCTGGTGATCAGACATTAGGTACCCTCTCTAACGCAGTTTCTTCCCTTGGACTTCTGAGCGGGTGAATGACACACTTGTTTGGTCTGTGACTTTGTAAGTTTTCTAAGGCACTGATAAACTATTCCGTTCTTGAACATGCTCCCATTTTCCTTCTTCCCATGAATCAAATATACCAGAAGGAAATCAGGGAGAGAAAAATAAATGGCTAATTTTAAGGTGCAGAGAGGTAGAACATTGTCTTTTCTCTGTAATACAGTGTTTGCCCATTACTGTTCAGTAAATTAATATTTTGAGATTTCCTTCAATTGATATTAAATTTATTTTTCTGGATTGTAACTGGCTTTTTTTTTTCAATCTTCTTTCATTACAGGAGAGCTCCTGCTAACCCCAACAAGGATCTACAGCAAGACCCTGCTGCCCGTCCTCCGCTCAGGCCACGTGAAGGCCTATGCCCACATCACTGGAGGGGGCTTGCTAGAAAACATCCCCCGAGTCCTGCCAGAGTCACTGGGCGTTGTTCTAGGTGAGATGCAGAAAGGGACACTGTGCAACACCTCCCTGTTAACGGGGCTGGATGTGGAAGCCCGTGGACTGCAGGGCACATGGACTGACTTCCACTGCGAGAGCTGGACTTGTCTGTCTAGAAATCAGTGCTTTCTGCTTCCGTATTACTGCACTACTGTGCCTGAATCATACCTAGCTGAAGCCTTTCACAATCTGTGACAGGCTCCTGATTTCACAGTCACTTCCTCTGTCAGGCTTGTGGGTTGGATTTGTCAGGAACCTGAAATCTTTGAAAATTAACACAAAGGGAAACGGTACCATTTGCAATAACCTGCAAGGCTGTTGCTGTTTAAGTCACAATCACCCAAGTCTTTGACTGGCATTCAGATGCAGTTGATAGCCCACAAGTTATGAGGGTATCAAGGTATTTTGCATGCTGTGTTTGATCCTCATCAAGTAATTTTAAAATAGTATATACTTCCTCAAGAAAGGTAAATATGGAAAGTTAAGTGATCTGCTTTAGGTTTTATAGTATTCACTGTGTTTTAGGATAAAACAAGGGAATTTCTATCATGTCCTATGCTTCAAATAGTAAATCATATTTCCAGCTGTCAATTAGACAGGAGTCCACAAGTATCCACAGTGGATACTCACATTTAAAATAGAAATTAATACAACAAAAAAGAAGTTACTGTATTTGGGGTTCCATTACCCTGTCTTGTCCTGAAGTATTCCTCATGCTGCTTTCAGCCTTCCTCACCTTGCTAGAATTGGGAGAAAAGCTCCTTATTGTGAGAGTTAAGGCTGTCCTTTTTATACAGTAGTTCCTCTTCAGGCAGAGTTGCCAACTTCATGAAGAGGATTTTTCCAAGAGAGCTTCAGAGCCCTTTCGGAATTGCTCCTTAATGGACTGCAGTGGAGTCATGTGATTAATTTCTTCCATGAGAAGTCTCATGTTCTTTCTATTCCCAAGTCCTTTCTACTCCCAAGTCTTGCTTAGTATGGGAGGGAGAGACATCTTATTTCCATGCATGGAAACAGGCTTAGCTGAAGCTAATGTTGCTGTGGGATTAAGATTCTGTGTTTGCATCCAAATCTTCTCTCTCGACCCTCTTGTAATTTTAGTATTTGTACTGGTAGGTAGTGATTTTCACTCTTCACTTGTATTTTGAATTCTCCCCAGATGCTCTTAGCTGGAAAATCCCTGGAATCTTTAGCTGGCTCCATAAAGAAGGGAATCTGTCTGAGGAGGAGATGGCTCGGACGTTCAATTGCGGGATTGGCGCGGTCCTGGTGGTGCAGAAGGAGCTGGCCCAGCAGGTGCTCAAGGACGTTCAGAGACACGAGGCAGCCTGGTTGATTGGGAAAGTTGTCTCCCTACAAAAAGGTTACTGGATTTTCATTTTCTTTGAAATACAAAGCTAAACTTCCTAGCTGGTGGGTCTTCTCTGTGGCTTTTGTGCATCAAGTATCAAAGTGACAGTCCTGGAGACTTCTGGCTTAGTCTATAGAATATGTCAGGTGTCACATAACTGTAAGTAAATAATAAGAAGGCAGTGCCACCTGCTTGTCTTCTCCTGGGTATTTTTCTGTCCTCTCTATTTCTCCCTTTATTTAAATGTGTTTTTTCTTTTTCCCACCCTGTGCATTCAGGCTCTGCCAGTGTTAAGGTCCAGAATCTGCTTCAAGCCTTGCAAACCAATGCGTCACTGACGGTGCACAGCCAAATCCAAAGCAAAATCCAGGCAAACAAAGTGAAGGTTGCTGTCCTCATCTCTGGAACAGGTGAGGGTTTAGATTCCTCACTACATCACGACACAGCCTAGGGAAAATGGGGCTTCAACTACGAATCAGAATGCAAGTCTCCACAAAGACTTTCAGGAACTTTCTACAGGCTTTTAGTGCTCAGTAACAGGCAGAGATAATTTTGCCTTCGGGTAAATTTCAATCAGACCAGAATGATCTTTAACTTGTGCTGCAAAATGACTATGAGTTGTATCAGTCTTCAGTTAACTACAGTTTTTTGCACATCTCTGTCTTCAAGCAACCTCTCTGTTGGATTAGAGCAGAATTATCTTACTAACAGACCAGAATTTCCTCTTGCCATGCAGGCACTCTCAGAATTTCTAACAGTTTCACTTGTAAGAAGGAGCCTGTAACTTGTATTCCAGAATTGCAGTTTACAAATGTTATTGCTAGTGAAAGGCTTGTAGGTCTCACAGAGCTTCAAGGTATCAAATTTAGTTTTCAGAAAGATCAATGAAATAAAGGATCACTGTTAGAGATTTTTTTATTTGGGTCTCACCTATGTTGTTGCTTACTCAAAAGTTGTATTTATTTTCCAAGAATGAACTGATACTCATGACTTCCTATTCCACTCATAGGCACCAACCTGGAAGCTCTCATAAACAGCACGAAGAAGCCCAGCAGTTCCGCACAAATAGTTCTTGTTGTCTCCAATAAAGCTGGCGTGGAAGGGCTAAGGAAAGCTGAAAGAGCTGGTATTCCTACAAGGGTAAGTACTGCTCCCCTTTTAAAAATTGGCCTTCATTAGCTCTGATTACAAGCACTAAGATATTGGGAGGTAGTAAGAATTACTAGGGTGGGAGATGCTTTGGAAAGAGGTCTCGTGGCTGCTTTGGGTGGTTTTTTGGATTTGCCTTGGACAAACTACTAACATGGAAACTAAGTGCTCCCCTCCCCTCAGAAATGTTACTTGCAATCCTCATGGGTTTAGGATCAGTTCTTATATTAAACCAACTGCAGAACTTCTACAGTTAGTTTAAAATGAGTCATTTAATTAAGTGTAGTGCCTATGTACTAAAGTAATGATACATTTTATCTGAATTTAAAGTTACATGCTAAATATACACAATAGTTTATTTGAATGAAACAAGGAGGTCACGTGCAACACTTGCAACTCATCTCTCCAGGAATTCAAGGCAAGCCCCATTTCCCTTACTGTCGCTGCATCCAGTCGGATATTGCCCTGCCCTCTGTGTAACTATTTGCATGTCATACATGAAATGCTACTGTTGTGACTTAGGATCATTTTGCACTTGCTTTGCTTGGATAACTAAAAATTAGGTGGAAGATTTGGCCTTTGAAATGAGAATTCATGGGAGATTTCAGCCCAGTGTTGAGCTAGACTGTATTTCCAGTGCCCTCTGCCATGTTTCCTGCCAGCTCCCCTTTTCCAAAACTGTTTTGTGGTATTTAAGTGTTGCCAATGTGGTAAAGCTTGTGGAGATTAACAGATACTTTTACTTAAAGGCTAGGCATATTTTAAGTAAGTAACAGTGCCTTATTCCTGTTTAAAGATGGGAATGCATACTGGCTATAGAACTTGCTTATATTGACTTTGTACAGCTAAGGCTGTTTCATCGTTTAAACTTAGGCAATTCAAACTATTTAAAACAGAAATCTTAAATTGAATGAAATCCTTCTAAGACTTTAGCTTAAGAGCCTCTTGTTTGTAGGTTGTTCAGTTGTGCCCAAATGCTTGGGCCTAAAATTATGGGCCCAATCAGATAAAACTTTTACTTATTTTGGTACCTCTTCTGTGTTAATGTGAATAAAAATTGCAGGTTCGTTTGTGCATCTGTGAACTGCTCAGGTTGTTCCGTGTGTGCATCCCCCTCTGGGTACACATGGAGATAAAGTTGTTTCTTGCTTATTACTCCAATGTATCATTTCACTGTATTCTTAAAACCTTGAGATTCAATTAACCCCTGTCCATATTTCTTCCTTTTTGGGATTATCACAGGTTATTGACCATAAATTGTTTGACAGTCGCGTTGAATTTGACAAAGCAGTTGACAAAGTCCTTGAAGAATTCTCCGTTGAGCTGATCTGCCTTGCTGGATTCATGCGAATACTCTCTGGTCCCTTTGTCAAAAAATGGGATGGTAAGCACAGCTCTGTTAGTGCAGGCATAAAAAAGTCATTTATTTCTCACTCTCAGAAAGGAGAAAATGGACAATGCTGTAGAACAGGAGCCGTATGAATTCTGTTTGGAGGCAGATAAACTCTTCCCATGCTGCAAGGATAGGGATGGGAAAAGGCAAGACACTAACTTGCCCTTGCCTTTAGCAGGAAGGCAAAGACAAAAGCAGCTCCTATGATCTTCCAATTAGAAAACATTGTAAAATAAGGTGGGAGCATTTTTGACCTCTAGAAACGCACAGGGCAATTTGGCAAACTGTTGCTGTATCCGTAAAGGCTGCTGGTGGGCAGGGGGGCACCCAGCCACTGAGAAGCCCTTCTCAGAAACCCAGGAGATGCAGGGCAGGGATGTGGGCCTGTGCCCCGTGCTCTGGGTGTCCCTGCTGGAGCAGGGGGTTGGCCTGGATCATCCCTAGAGGCTCTTCCAACCTCAACCGATCTGGGATTCTGTGATGTGCAGGTCCTGCCGGTGGGATCCCAGGAGCTCTGTGGAGCGTCTCCCAGAGGAGATTCCGCTCCTGCCTCTCTGGAATGCCCAGAGGGTCTCAGTTCTGGTCACCCTGTACAAGTTTTCCATGTCCTTGCTGGAGGCTGTAGCCCCTCAGCCTCCTCCAGGGGCTGCTCTCCCCAGGGAATGGGCAGGGATACTTAGGCCAGCTCTTAGCCATGGCCAATTCCCTGCAGCCTTCTCTGTTCACGCGGCGACTTTTCTGTGAGCTGGGCTACGTCCCGGACCTTTCACCCCGGAGCTGGTTTTACAGCCTTTCTTTATAAGCAGCGGAGCAAAACAGGCATTCCTAGGAGGTGATTCATTTTCCACGAAAGCCATCAAATAAAAGGAGCCAGGTGAATTTTGCTCCTTTTTCTCCTCCCATTCGCTCGGGAGTCCAGAAGATGTAAATGTTTGGGATCCAGGCAGCTGCTCCGCACACAGCCGGGACGTCACTGTAGGAGCGATGCCTTTTGGGCAGCGAATCTGTGCAACAGAGGCAGGAGGATTTTTCCTGATGCAGAAACCTCATCTGTCTGCTCTGTTATCTGCCCACTGATTTCCCCACATGCTCACTCTCATGTTAACAAAGACCAGCACTATAATTTGTTCTCTTATGACTGGCATACTTCAAACACCCTGGTAAAGGCACTGACCTCATTTATTCTTTTCTAGGGAAAATCCTGAACATCCACCCCTCTCTCCTGCCTTCTTTTAAGGGAGCAAATGCCCACAAGTTAGTGTTGGAAGCCGGAGTCCGAATCACAGGCTGTACTGTTCACTTTGTAGCTGTAAGTGCTTTCTTCTCTCTCCTTAGAGTCAATGGGTCTCAAAAATGTTCACCTCAAAGCTTGTTTGGAGCACCTTCTGCTGTCATGTTTCATGTATTTTCCCCTTTGTTTGTCTGTAAAGTGATTAGGTTCATCTTGACAACATGGTGCTCTAGTTTCGTGCCCTTGTAGAACTGGAAAGGAATTGTCTGGGCAGGAGTTGGAGTGTTAGTGTAGTTAACCCTTGGAAAAAGAGAAGAAAAGGGTGTTTTTCAAGATGGAAAAGCTACGTTCCTGTCTCTGCAGTGTGACCTGGGAGGGCTCTTCGCTGCATGAGGATGCCCTGAGAGGCAGTAGCGAAGCAGCTGGGCTCGGCTTTGTTAGGAGGCAAAGGAGGCTTTGTGGCCCCTCGAGCCCAGCTCAAAGCTGCCGAATTCGCTGGGCTGAGTTAAGACATCAGCACTCCGGGAATGGTGAACGGATCCGCGGGGCGACCGCATGTTGTTAACTGCCCCGTACCGCGTCTCCTTACTCTTCCCCAGGAGGAAGTGGATGCTGGCGCTATCGTTTTCCAAGAGGCAGTGGCCGTGCGGGCGGGCGACACGGAGCAGACGCTGGCGGAGCGCGTGAAGGAGGCCGAGCACCGGGCCTTCCCCGCCGCCCTGCAGCTCGTGGCCAGCGGCGCCGTCCACGTCGGCCCCGACGGCAAGATCTGCTGGAAGGAGGAGCAGCAGCCCGGCCACGGAGCCCACGTGGGACAAGCGGCAGGAAGGGATTGATGGAGGCAGGTCACCCAAACACAAACACACAGATGTCACTTCACAAAGTTTTAAGGTTTTAAACGGTGTCCTGATCTTGTTCCAGTGCTTGAAGATTCGAAGTAAAACCCAGAGGGAGGCACCCGTGGGGACAGCGGGCAGGGGACCACCGCAGTACTCTCAGCTATGGCTCCTTTCCCGTTTTGCCAGTTATCATCACTCTCTTTGCCAGCATTTCAGTTCTCAGTCGCTTGCAGAAACAAAACCCCTTCCGTTGGTGGCAGAGAGATCCGAGCGTCTCCGAGGCTGACGCAGGAATATCGGTACGACTCTCTGCAGTGGCTGTGTGACTGGTACCCTTGCCGTGTGCTCTCAAGTGTTTGCAGGGATAATTCAGGGAAGTGGTAAACGGAGGGGGCAGCCACAGGCCTTCCTGTGGGACATTCTTCCCAAAGCCGGAGGAAGTTAGATACTGCAGAAAAAGCATTTTCCCCTGGAATAACAGTAAGGAAAACCCAGGAAATGTAGTCATTCTGAAACATTTCTTGGAGCTTTCTGCACAGCTGAACTCATGTCAAAAAACACTTGATTTTTCTTTTAATATTTTGGCGTAGCTGTGAAAATACTTTAATGCATTTACTAAAAGAGCCTCTTTGCCCCATACGAACACAAAGCGTGCGACTGAAGCTGATTGGTGAGTGTGAGAAGCCCCGTTGAACACAGAGAGCCAGTTCCGTTCTCATGTCCATTCAGTATTTCTGTAGTGCAGCGACCTCCAACTGGGTTTGAAATAAAGCCTGGCAAAATTCAAACCCCTGAGCGTGTTCCGTAGTGTTTCCTTGGAATTCCCGCCCCAGAGGCGTGAGGTGGAAGCCAGAGCCTGGGAGACACTACGTCAGCCCAGCTGCCCGTGACGCAGTGGCCGGAGCGTGGGGCCCTCCCCGTCACTGTGATCCCTGAGGATGCTCCCTCAGGAAGCCGCCTGCCGCTGGCACGTTCCTGTCACGCACTGCCGCTGAGGTTGAAGCTCCTGCCAACACAAACGTGGGTGTCATGGTCCCACTCCAGCAACTCATGAGGGGCAAGGAGTGAAGGCCAGGTGTCCAGCAGAGCGCTGCTCCTCACAACGCCCCTTCCCGCGGGGCTTGGACCGCGGCACTCGGCTCCGTGAGGGTGGGAGAGGCTCCGCACCTGCCCCTGGCACCGGCCTAAACCAACCCTATGAGCTCCATGTGCGCAGCAAGCGCAGCAGCCCCCAAGGCAGCAAACACCCCACTGCTCCAGCATGGAGTGATTACATTACACAAACAGGGCCATGGGAAGGCCATGGATAATAGTTGTTTGAGACCACAGTGATAGTGTGGAGACCACCAGAGCTCAACCACCACCACACTGGGCTCGCTTAACCTTTTATTGGTTAGGCTTGGAGTAGCTCCAAGCAGGATACAGCGTGAAGTCACTACGTGGTTACAGCAGACCAAGAGCAAAAGCAGCAATGTGTTTATCTTACAGAGGGTCCCCAAACATTTGTCCATCTCTCCTTGTGATGGTTCCTCCTGATTCCCCAACATTACTGTGAAAATGCAAGTTCTTTGCTGCAGTCACTGCAGGCCAAAGCCCAAGCACAGACTGCTGTGCACAAATGGCAGAGCCCGTGAGAAACAGCAGGGGTTTAACTGCTCCTGAAGTTAAGACAAGTACCAGTATCCATGTGTGAGGACATGGGAATTTTAAGCCTTCTTGTTGGAGCTGACTCATGCTTTCAAAGGGCCTGATAGAGCCAAGGGCCTGATACACAGTGTGCCTCTTACTAGGACAGTATTGGTAATTCAATTCTGAAACAAGAATACATTTGTGAACTGGATCTAATGGCTACTAGCGAACCATCCCCTGGAAAAAATCCTCTCCAGTTACTCCTCGAGTTTGTTCAGCTTCCAGGCTGGCTTTCTTCCCCTGACGTGTGCTGCTTGCATGCAGGGTGTTATCTGGCAGGTAACCAAATAAAGGTCTCCCACCAAATAAAGGTCTTCTTTAAAGGCAGTGGCTCTCCGGGTTAGGCCGTCAGTCAACACAGGGAAAATGGAAATTCTCCTGCCACTGCCGATCAGGCTGCGCAGGTCTCCTCCCGCTGGCTTCAGGGATGAAGAAGGAACAGGCCTGTAATCTGGAAAGCGTGTTCCTAGCCCAGCCTGTAATCTGGAAAGTGTGTTGTTCCCAGTTCCTCTCATCACTTTTCCCCACCTCGGGATCCCGAAGGTGTGACACTGAACGCTGGGATTCCGGGATACGCGAAGCGCCGCACCAGAGCCAGCAGCAGGAGCAGGAGCACTTTGGGAGCTCATGGGGCGCAGGGGCCACCACTCCAAGCCCACAAAACCTCCCTGGCTCCTCTGTGGCTTGTGCCGCTGCCATGTGCTCTCTTCCAACAGGACTCATACCCGTCTCCTCCCGAGGAAGTTGGCGCTGGGGCCGGCACGTGCACACACGTCCACCTCCCCTCCGTGCCATGAAGAGCGCCCACAGCAACGGGCCCCACAAGGACAAGCTCCTCGAGGGCTCCCATCTCTTCCCAGACCTACACAGGTCTCCCAAAGTCCCATTCGGTGCCCTCCTCCTGCCCGTCTGGGCCCAGGGCCGGCCTGCCCTGACTTGCGTGGCCAAGGAAGGAAGGAAGGAAGGAGGGAAGGGGTCACCCTCTGGCAGCAGCAGGTCCACACTGGGGTCACGTTGTAGAGCTCTGGGTGCACGACATGGCCACTGTGTACGGATCCTTCAAAAGAATTCCTTGCCCTCAGAAGCATTAGGCTATCTCGCCAGCTTAAACTCCGATTTGCAACACAATATCTCCTTTTTCCACCAAAAAAAAAGGAACAAAGAAATCCAAAATCTGCAAGGACAGCTTGGTGTACAGAGGCAGTTTTGCAGGCCAGAGTAACTAACCCTGTAAGGGACAGGACACAGGCAGCGGCTCAGGATGGAAACGCGTGGCTCTCACGGCCCAAGGCAAAGGGAAGCACTTCCAGGGCACGGAAGGAGGAGGGAAAGAGCCAGCTACATGGCGGCGGCACCTCCTGGCTCCGGGGCCTCGCCGGAGGAAGCGCCAGCGCCCTCCTCGTGCCAGGGACACGGGCCCTGGCCCTGCTGTTTCCAGCAGGCTCTGCCACCCGCTCCCAGGCGCACGGCCCCGCTGGCCACCAGCTGCAGGGCAATGGGAAAAGCCCGGCACTCGGCTTCCTTCACCCTCTCTGACAGGGTCTCCTCGGTGTCGTCCGCCTTCAGAGCCACAGGCTCCTGGTGGATCACTGCTTTGGGACTAGATTCCTCCTAAAACGGAGAAAATTGAGAGTCTCTTAGGACAGGGTTTTAACTGCGTCAGGAAAGTTAGGGATGGTTCATGCTGGGGTAGAAGAGCCCATGAGAGACGTCAGGGAGGCTGCAAGCAGGACCTGCCTCCATGGAGCAGGGCAGAGCCATGGGCTGGCATGTGCAGAGGGCAGGAGAGCCCAGGGAATGGCGGGAGAAGAGGGCTCCTCGGGGAGCCACAAGCAGCGGGGCAGGCGGGTAGAAACAGCACCAGCAAAGGGGCAGGAAGAGGCCGGGCCTCCATGGGCTGCCCCTGGCTGCACACGGAGCTTCCCTAGTGCTGCCAGCCCGGCCTCGTGTTCAGCCACCCCCGGGCCAAGGTGCCTTTCCAAATGAAGTGCAACTCCCACACCTTCCTGCTTCTACCGGGAGCCTTCCCGGGACTTGCACCCACACTCCTTCTGAACCCTTCTTGCTTCTGCGTTCAAAAAGGGGGAAAAAAAAGATCTAAAAAAGATCTTTCTCGTAACTTGCAGACCATTAGGCCAGAGGACACTTACCAGGACAAAATGCACTGTGCAGCCGGTGACTTTGAGGCCCGGTTGCAGGCCTTGCTGCTGGGCATTTCCACCTTTGTTTGCTGGGAAAAGCGATGGGGAAGCATTCAAAATTTTCCCTAGGTGTCAGTTGGGTAGGAGGAAAAAAAAACAACTATTTGAGCTGAATTTCCTTTAAAAATAAAAGTGAGATGTTATCACCTGTTCAGAACAACAGCATCTGGCACCATTCAAGGAGTTCAAATGGTCTCTCCAGCACTCAGAGCAGAACTGAGCCTGCTTGGCTGAAGAAGCCCAAGCCCAAGGAATGTGGAGGCCTCGGAGGCCTCATCCCACCAGCACGGGACATCCCTGTGCCAGGGCACAGCCAGACTCCTAGCACAGTCCCACTGGCTGGGGCAAAGCCCCACTGACCCACATGCCACCAGAGGCAGAGAAGACTTGGTGTCAGCAAAGACTGGCAGAGAGTTATCCGAGAGACTAAGAAATACTGCTGTGCACTTTGGCAAGACCAAGTGTCTGCGTCCTCCTTTCTCCCTAGACTAAGTTTCTGTGTTCTCCTTTCTCCCTTAGAGCATTTTAATTTCTTACCTTTCCATTTTCTGAGAAAAGGGCTGGACAAAATTCTCATGAATCCTGAAAGACATATCAGTTCAACAGAGAATTCCTCAAGAACATGGTCAATTGTGCTGTCAAACTCAGAGCGGCTCCCGTACAACTTATGATCGATCACCTAAAACATTAAAACACAACAAGAGCCCTATCAAGGAAAGTAACCTTATGCAAATGGCAGCAGCTACATGGGCAATAAATAGAAAACAGGAATTCCAGGACCCCTTAGGATTTCAAGAGCTGTAAGTTTGTATGTTATTTACACAACACGTATATATTCATATAACATTTGTATAAATATTTTTGGGAACACCCAAATCTCATGCTAACGAACACA
Organism: Nothura maculosa; assembly: GCA_032353885.1. Lineage (NCBI taxonomy): Eukaryota > Metazoa > Chordata > Aves > Tinamiformes > Tinamidae > Nothura > Nothura maculosa. The sequence goes on along the minus strand of JAUBOD010000279.1, from coordinate 1,810,069 downwards.
GGCTGTCCTGCACAGGATGTTTTCCAGTACATGTAGAAAGTCTGCATGAAAAGAAGCCGAGTATGAAGAGAGTTTCACATGGGCAGTGCAGCCTGGGCAGGTGAGGAGGTGGGAAATGAGAGGGAACACTGCAGAAGACACCGAGCTCTCGCTCCAGATTGTCCAGCCAAAGATTAATGTAAAATGGTAACGTCTCAACAATAGGAGCTCCAGTCCTTATAGAGTTGCTTGCTGAAATTAATGAAATCTTCAATATTCACAAAATTTTGCCACTTAAAATCTAAACTGCTCAGATGCTCCCTGTAGTGATTCAGTATGTGTGAGCTGATGATAAAAAAAGGATAGAAAATGGGTGTCTTTACCCTGGTGGGAATTCCAGCACGCGCCGCGTTTCGTAGTTCTTCTACCCCAGACTTGTTGGAGATGACGAGGACAACTTCAGCAAAGCTGCCTGGTTCCCTGGCATAACTGATGAGGGCTGCAAGGTTTGTGCCTCCAAGAAGGAGAGAATAAACAAGCATGACAGAGATGAGCATGCACATCACAGAGAAATGGCTCTCAGTTCTGTTTATATCACAAAAAAAAACCCCACACTTGGTTTCAACAACTGGACAAATGGAAGAGGACTAAGGAATTTGTGCACTATTTATTAAGCAGTACAGGACATCTTTGTGACTTCTGGATCAAATGTAGCCCTGTTTTTAGAAGGCTCCACAGGCTCCACTGAAAAGAAGTGAAGGTGGATGCACCTACATCAGGGCTAAATCCAACCTCTTCTTCGAAGGAACATTGTCCCGTGTGATGCCAAACGCAAGCTCACCTGTTCCAGAGATGAGAACAGCCACTTTAACCTTGTTCTTTCTGGGCTGCTGTGGACTCTCCACATCAGTGTTGTCCAGCAGATGCTGGGGGCTGCTCAGCTGCAGAGCTTCAAGAAGATTCTCCACTTTGACGCGAGAACCTCCTTCAAATAAGCGAGGAAAGAGTTACAAGTAAAATACTTCAGATTTTAGCCTTCTACTCTGTGCAGCTCACTAATGAGGAGCTTCTATCTAAGGAAAACTCATCAGCAATGATTTTACGTCGCGGCTAACAAGGCTACAGAGAAGCTTACTACTCAAACCAACTCACACATGTAGTTGTGCTCATCTCATTTGTGCTACTCACTCGCAGAACCGTTTGCAAGGACCTAGGGATGGCAGCAGCTTTCCAAGGACTCTCCATCTTTTACACCTACCTTCCTTCTTTCACACTGCGAAACTAAACTGAAATGATGTTGACAGAGCTGAGGTTTCCTCTGGCTGCCCAAACTGCTCCCCAAGCTGTTCAGAGACCAGAGGGCTTTTCACTTGTGGCTGAAGGCCAGACAGTGGACGTACCAGGATAGAGACTTACCATCATATATGACTATCCACAACTATGGCCTACCCTTATCTTTACACAAGATTTACGGAAAGGGCCTGCCAAGGAGGTGGGCTCATTACAGTGATGGTATAATCATGATAGAATCCACTAAACAATGCTAGAGTCCCACCTGCAGCCATCGGGGGGATCTTCCCCAGTCTCAAGCAGATACCTATGATGTAAGACACTGTTCAAGCATCATTCTGGTAACAACTTACTCACTTCGGCTCTTACGAATGAAATCTAGATTGTGAAGGGGGCCAACACGTTGCCACCCTAATGAAAGGATATGAAAATGATCTGAACTACACAAACCTTGCAATTGCAGTGCGAAGGGCGCTACGCGGCACCCGCAGAACTGAGGACAACTGGTACCTCCCAAGAAACCCTCAGCACTTACTTTATATAATCACACTCTTAAGCAACTTGCCTTACACTGACACACAACTTCATTTGTGCATCCCCATGGGTCTCATGGAAACCCTTCTGAAGAGGGGAACAGGAGAACCTGTGTCACTCTTTGCATGAAGCCATACCCCTGGACAGCTTTTTGTCTCCATGTGGAGGGACAACTCCTGCTAACCTGTGTGACAGGGGGCAACGACTCTGCCGATGAGCCAGGCTTCCTCGTGCCTCTGTATGTCCTTGAGAACGTGTTGAGCCAGCTCCTTCTGCACAACCAGCACTGCCCCGATGCCACAGTTAAATGTCTGAGCCATCTCCTCCTCAGAGAGGTTTCCCTCTTTGTAGAGCCAGCAAAATATGTCAGGAATCTTCCAACTGAGAGCATCTGAAAAGATCAACATTAGCACAGGGCCAGCACAAATGTTTATTAGACACTTTTTATTATACATTATGACAGAAGCATTGCAGAAGAGCTGATGGAGAGTAATTCTCCTTATTTTAAGAATATTGCCCAATGAGGACACTAGCCAACCTCCACTCCAGCTTATGAGTGTTGTTTAGCTAGAAGTTTCTAGATATAATCAACACAAGCTAAGACTTCCTAGGGTTTTTTATGAGAACATGTAGGAAATGATGGTGAATTAAAACACACTCATTCCTGATCAGCCAGGACTAGGTAACTAATCACTAGCCACTCTTCCACACAACATAAAGCAGCTGTGGGACAAATAATCTCTGGCTTCTTTGACCTATTGAGACAATTTGTGCTTTTCTGTTTCTAGGAATCAATAGTTAAGATAAGGTGTGTGCCCAGGTGTGTTAATGACTGGAGAACTAAAATTCAGCAGCTGAGTGGGAACAAAATTGATTGCAGAGCTGGAGGTGCTGAAAATTTCTCCAAATGCTTATGAAATTTCTCAGAGAAACCAAAATGAAAGTTTTAGCAACGGGGAAGCTACCACCTACCATAGAATTCCATTAAATGGCTCACACTTTGACTTCTGCAGAGACAGTTCTCATCTATGGGCTATCAGTGAGATAGTTTTTATGTGGGACAGATTTTTTTTCTCTCTTGGTCTTGTCACTGCTTCTTGTGCTTTTGGTTTGTTTTTGGCTTTTGTGTTTCTGCTTTTTTGGCTTGGCTGTTCAGTAGCAGAGGCAAAGTTACTATTAGCCTGGGCTGAGAGAAATTGCAAGACAGAGATGCTTGTTTTTTCCACAGTTGGATCCTGGGAAAGATATCCCCATCATGAGCCTGATTTTGAATCCCAGACTGTCAGTCTGAAATCAGTCCACCTGAAACTACACAGGAAAGCTTCTATGTCAGACTAGTTTTCCTAGAAAGTCAAGTTTCCTGGATGAGTCAAGTTTTCCTAGAAAAACTTGTTAAAATTTGGTTAGGCAACTCATTTGAGAGATACAAAGACATTTTAAGAAGTGAAGGTACCAGTCTCTGGACAATTTCTTAATGCTTATTTTAAAGAAAATTCATGACTTGAAACTGTCTTGAGAAGAGCTTCCTTGCATCCTAGAGGAGCTACCTACACACTCTTCTCAAATTCCTTTTCTCTGACAAGATGGTGGCTCCTACCAGCTCTTACTTAAAACAGGAATGATCTGGCCATGGTGCTCAGAAAGGCATCGACTTTGGGACATCCTATGGACACACACTTCCAAGTGCCCGTACAATCGAAGCTGGAAAACGCCTGGCATTCAGAAGCAGTGTCAAGGAGAAGTGCTTGTCTGTGACACCTACCGAGGAGCGCGCTGACGTGTTCTGGCAGGGCTCTGGCGATGCCCTCCAGCAAGCCCTCCTCTGCCAGGAGGGCAAAGGCCTTCACGTGCCCCGAGCGAAGGACAGCAAGCAGCGATGGGCTGTACATGTGGGCTGGAGCCAGCAGCACCTCTCCTGCAAACATAAGCAACATTGCCATCAATTTGTTTGGAAGTCGCTGAGTGGTGAGTGACGGCGCTTCTCTGAGCAGGTCTCCTTTGCTTCCTGTGGCAGACGGCCCTAGGGAGCGGCCAGGGCTCCGCGCTTCCAGACCTCAGGAAGCAGGACCATGTAGAGGCCGGGCTGGCTTGACCCACACTGAAACAGGCTACCCTTGGCAGTCAGATCCAGTCACGAAAACGTCCCGAGAACAAACCTGCAAGTGAGCTGTGTTAGACACTCTACCTAGAGTCTTGCCGCCACTTCCTCCCGGCACTGGAGAGGAGTAACGTAAGGAGGACATGAGGAGAATCTTCCTTACGATGCCGCAGCCGTGGCCGTGGAGCCCGGAGGAGGCCAGCCCGATGAGCACGTCCTCCTCAGCAGCCCTCTGGAGCCCCACGCGCCGCTGCCCTCGCTCCACGGC
>JAUBOD010000279.1:1783410-1795004 GCA_032353885.1 Nothura maculosa | reverse complement strand
GGGCTTTGTTTCCTGTTAGAAAAGTTCCACCTGATTACCCCACATGAAATACACAATAGCAAAGACAAGCAGCTCATCCACAGAGCCCCAGGCAGGTGCAGAGGCAGCTGCTCCCTCCTGCAGCACTGGAGCAGCACTGTGCTGCACCACAGCAGCCACAGCAGCCTGCTGCTCTCTCGGGGGCTCTCCATGAAGCACCACTGCTAAAGCAGGTGCTGGGACCTGCACCTACAGCTCTCCCCATGTAACAGAGATGCTGTCTGGACCCTGAAGAAAGTGTGTGATCCTTAGTGCTCCTCAAAGCACATCCCTGGTATATTATGCCATTTGTTACTGTAGAAGTGACCCTTGCTCTTGCCCAGCTACAGAAGGCTGTAAATTGTTGAAATACTTTTTTCTCTCTCTCTTTTTTTTTTGTATTATAATGGCTAAGCAGTATCCTCAAGATGATCAAATGGAAAAGGTTGTGATTTGTGAACAGAAAAAGCAACTTGCTCAGATGCCCTGCGCCTTAGCCTCCTGTCTCTTTTTAAAAACATAATTTAGTAATAATCTGAGGCTACTCAAAAAGTTCAATTGCTTGAAAATAAAATATTTCCTCTGCATTTCCAGACAATTATGACGAATGAAGGCCAAGCATACACATAACTTGACAGAGAAGGAATTTCTATTGTCAAACTATTTACCTGGTTATAAACCTGCAAGCCTCCTGGGGATTGGTGAAGGCTTTCCATCTGGCTGTTGGGATCCCGTGCCGATCCAGGAAGGCTTTGGCAAAAGTGGTATTGGACTCCAGCTGGGCTGCTTTTGCAGATGGCCCGAAACATCTAACTCCAGCTGCTCTCAAGTCGTCAACAATCCCTAATGATCACAAACACCAAAAGAACAAAGTCATTGGTTCACAGAAAGAAGCACATCTGTCTGATATAGTGAATTTCCAGCAACCTGTGACACTCTTCTTTGTCTAAAAGATCGCATTCTTCCTTAAAACAATGTTCTGAACATGCAGTGATCTGTGTCTAACCCCCTAGCTTTAGGAGGTCTTCAGCTCTTCATTTTACTAAGTACTGTCACTGTGACCACCCCATGGCTGCAGCTGGGAGGGTAAGTGGTGGGGACCTCACTGGGCTACATCCATGATAACCAATGCTAGCAGAGATTGCTGCCCGGTGGCACAGAGCAACGGCCTCGGGACGGCTCTGCACAGAGGAGGGCACAGCAGAACACACAGGGCGAGTTGGCAGCATTACAGATTCTTGCTTTTGCAGAATTTCCCCAGGCAACTTCTGTTGTATAAAAAGCAGCACGTAACTATCAAGCCAAAAGTTTAAGCTGCTTACAGCTTACATTTACAAAATACTGCAAATTTTCTCCTTGCATTTCTCAGTTTAACTATGGCTGCGTGCACCTTCTGATCTTAATAAGAACATTTTCCCAGCAGAATTCAAGGTCCGGATTTTTACCATCAAGATAATTTCTTTCAGCCTTACCAGCTGCCAGCAGAGCTTCTTGCCCAACTAACACAAGTCCAATGTTATGATCTTTGCAGAACTGGGTAACAATAGTGTGATTGCTGACTAACACAGCTGAAAAGGAAAAGGGAATATAATGAACAATATAAAGTGTAGTGCAGGACAAAGCTTAAAGCTTAGTGTAGTGCAGTGCAGGACAAAGCTTGAACAACAGATGCAAGATGAGAATGTCACGGTTCCATCGCCCCAAAGAGTAGGATTAAAATATTGAAATAGACTACGGGCCATGAAGGGCAAAGGAAAACCAACTATATTAATAACAGAGGCTAGAATGAATAGTGAACTTTTCCAGCCTGAACTGATGTTTTTAAGATACAATCACTAATTTAAATATTCTATCTGCAATATGTAATCAATATAAGTTTTTAAAAGCTACTTATCGTAAAGCACTAACACCTTTCAAAAATAATGATAAATTCATAAGGAAAAAGAGTTCAACACAGATTCATTCAATGCCACAGGATGATATACCTAAAATTAGCTGTGCCGTTGGGCAGGGTCCAGGGAAGTTTTTATCTGGAACTTAGCACCCTTCAGACATGTGATTCTCTCCTAAGTTGGGCTGAAATTGCTCAGTGAATTCAAGCACAACAGTGGGAGGAAAGTGTGGAAATAAACATAGGAGCTTCACAGCAGCCTCACTTTCCTAAGCAAATAGGCTAAAATTACATATAATATGATATTTTACTAGATAGTTCTACAATCGAAATAGTCAAAAATGAAAATTCTAGAAAAAAAAAATCTGTGGTAGCAGTATAAGGAAACAATTATTGTTATCATCTACTGACTCAATGCAAGTATGTAAAGTTTTGCTTCAATTCCCAGAACTGTACTACAGATTGCTTGCAGAACATATTTCCCCCCCCCCGTTTACCTGAGTTTGAAATCTTCCCGTTGTCAGCTGTCCCTGCGTTTCCTGGAGCGACAAACACCTGTTTGACATGTGGGGACTGGGCCAGCTTCCAGGCCAGAGCGTGTTCCCTCCCGCCGCTGCCGATGACGAGCACCCGATCAGCCATGAGCCTGTGCAAACGGACAGTGGTTACCTACAGGATACGCACTGATTTCATGGAAAAGAAACAAGCAAACACAGAGAAACAAATCTCTCTCAGCCTCTTGCATCTGGTAAGTAATCTCCACCCAGCTCTTATTAGAAAGAAGAGCTGCTATTAGGGCAGGATGGAGATGTACATGCCAATACTCCGGGTAACTCACCAGAAAAGACTACTGCAAACTGAAGGCTGTGGTCAGTCTGGGAACTTTTATGAGCACGCACATTTGCAGGATTAGATGGAAAACAGAGTTTTCAAAACAACAGGTTTTAAACTTGGACCATTGCTAAGAGAGCAAGTGCAGCAGAACAGCATGCTCAATGAATAGCAACTGCTAATTTCAGTGGCACACTGACATTTCAGAGCTCTTCGACGATACCTCTAGACAAATTATTTTGATTTATTCCAGAAACATTATCATACCCAGTGCAGTTCATGTCTGCAAACTTAATTTTTCAGTACGTGCTGAATGGGGACAAATGTCAGCAAGAAAAACAGTCTCAGAAGGTGACCTTTAATGAAGATGCTAACGGTACAAACCAGTCCCAACCCAGGAAACACGAAATGAATTACAGATCTCATAAAACAGCAGCAGGCAACTGGCCACCAGCCATTTTTCAAGAAACCATGACCATTGCTTTGGGTTAATTTTGTAGCTGCAAAAGCAAAAAAGAGAAGCTAAACATGGGGTATAGTATTTTTAAAAAGATGCTAAGGGAACTGTGATACATCAATAATCACATTTCTAGTTCCTGAAAAAGTATTCAGATGTCTTAAACTTTTATGCCCAAAATTAAATGTGATCATACATATATTCATAATTATTAAGTTGTCCAAACATGATCTAAATATTTGAAGTACTGCACACGAGAGGATTACAGCCTGCATTGGTTATCTAATAGATTAGTCTTTCTGACAGAAATTTTTGGTTTTACATATGATACTTTACATATATAAATTGCAAGATTGATTTCCTTCTGCAAGACTTTTCAGATTTCTTTTTTTTCCCTTAAATCGTGTAACTGTCTTATATGTCAGACTTTGCCTTCCTTTCTCTGTCTGCCAGAGCAGTAGTTTTAGATGAGCAGCGTCACTGAGAGCTCTCTCCTTCTAAGTGCTGTATATCTGAAGAAGACACTGAGATGCTGTCTCCAAAGCTCTAGCAGGCACTACAATCAAATCGCTAGTAATAAAAGCTAAACGATTTTAGAAGTGACTATTTCTGCGCTCAGTTTTCCGTCTCCCTACAGGCAACCTCACAATCTCCCCACGTTTTCTACAGCAGAATAAATTCAAGTTCCTGAGCAGAGCGAGACCCGGCGGAGGCTCCTGTCCTTTGGGGAAAAAAACGCAAGCCTCTGCCACCCGCTGCAAGCCCAGAAAGGGGTTTTCTGCGGAGCTGGATGGAGAGCAAGCAGGGACAGCGCTTGGGGAGGCCGGAGGGAGGCCGGTCCCGCCGCTGCCTTCTCCCTTACCGTGCAGGGCAGCCGGCTCAGGCCGCAGGGATGCTCCAGCGCTGCGCAGCCTCCCCGCTGCTCCCCCTTGTCTGCCCTTCTTATCGGGCTGTGCTGTGCGAGGGCTGCCGGCAGGGCAGAGCCCCCCAGAGAGGCGGGAAGCGGGAATCGGGAACTGTCCCCTCCGTGCGCTTCTGCCCAGCTGGCCACGAAAGCAACACCCCCCTACACACACTCCAATGGGTTTTGAAGGCTCCTAAATGTGATTTCTGTAAGAATAAAGCATAGAATAAAACACGGTCTGCAGCTATACTGGAATGCTTCAGTTAAAACCAACACGCCTAACTTCCATGAACCCGTTCTCTGTAACAGAGTAAGCCTTGGATTGGCTTTTAAAGTCTATTTTAACACCAGCTCTGAAGAAATGTGGAGATTTAATAAAACAGCAACGCGAGTATAAGGTATAAATGAGCTTTATTTTATTCTCTGTTGATTCCTGCACCTTCTTCAACCTCCTAGAGCTCGCAAGCAGCGAGCACCACTGGGCCAACGCTTGACGAGCTGGCAGTGCTGCCACTCGGTTCTGTGGGTAGAACCAACATGTGCCAACATACCACAATAAATGCAATACGTGTGCTTAAGTTTAATCACCAGGACAGCATTCTGCCCAGGCTGTATTAGCCAAAGCTGCCGGGGTATAATGTGAGTCAACTGCCCCGTACGTTTGCATCTTCCTCACAGGCTTTGATGATGCCACTTCAATGGCTGGAGCTGCGACCTGCTCAGCCTTAGCCCCATCAAACACAGTTAATATCTTAGAAACAGGTAATACTGTTGAGTGGGGATGACGCTGTAATTCGGTTCCAGGTCACACAGTCGGGCAGCCATTTCCAGTCCCAAGGACTGAGCCCACATTTCCCTTTGGAGCTTCTTTCACAGCTGGTCTCCCAGGCAGTCCCCGTGCGGAGCACAGACCATAGGCAGAAGTCCCCAGGACCCCCTGCCAAGGGAAGGGCACTGCCAAGGGCAAAGCACCCGCCAGCATCACCGCCGCGGGGAAACTGCTCCGCACGCCCAGTAACGAGGAGCTAGCTCAGGAGACGGAAGGTTAAAAAGGGGCTCATGTTCTGCAAATGCAAGTGTATAAAAAGACCCACAGAAGCAGCGCGACCGTTAACGACCGCTCTGCAACGGCCGGGCCGGCTGCACTGCCCCGCGCATGCGCCAACGGCTCCGCCCTCCCCCCCGCGACGACCCCGCGCGCACGCGCACTGGCTGCGCTCCTCCCGCCTCCCGTTCACCCCCCGCCCGCCGCCGCGTCACGTGCTCCCTCCCTCCCGCCAGGCCGTCCCGCGGCGCTCGCGCTCCCCCTGCCGGGCCAGGCTGGGCTGGGCCGAGCCGAGCCGAGCCGAGCCAGGCCAGGGTGGGGGGGGGCGGCTTTTCCCGCCCCCTGGCGCAGAGCCGCCCGCCGCTGGGACAGGCCCCGAGCGAAGGGCACCGGCGCCGCCGCCACCACCCGCTTGGCCTCCAGGTCGCGGAGGGTCTGCGCGCTCCCCGCCGCTGCGGGGCATGCGCGGTGCTGCCGCAAGGGGTGGGGGGCGGCCCAGAGCTGGCGAGGCGGGCGGGAAGCCGGGAAGGAAGGAAAGAGGGAAGGATGGAGGGAGAGGCGGCGGGTGGGAGTGGGACAGCGCTCCGCCCCCGGCTCCATTACTGCTTTGGCGTGGGGGGCGCCGAGGGGCTGGGCTCCCGGCGAGCCGTTAACCGCCACCCGCGGCCGTTGGCGCGGCGGTTGGGGGCCGTTGGGGCTCTGACGTCAGTAGGGGGGCCGTTGTTGGGGGCAGTGGGAAGAATATGCCTGGTTTTTCTTTTCCTTCCCTCATTCAAGTGGTAATTAAATGACTTTTGTTGCCATGTGGCGCAATCATCGTGATCTTTGCCCGCACTTTAAAAGCAGGAACATCCCAAACGTGCTTTATAAATTACATTAATATTCTGTTTAAATGAAATCCCCCAGAATAACTGGAAGGTGATCCCTCACCTGGATCAAAACCGATTAATGTGCAGGATAGATCCAGCCTTTCATGCAGTCCCAAGGGCTTCACTTTACTGCAGAAAGGGTTGTCTTTTTTAAAAATAATTATTAATTCATTTGACCTAAGCAGACTTTGGCTTGATCTAATTTACAATTTGGAAAGAAAATCGTCAAAGAATTGGTTGGAGTCAGTGCTGAACTTGAAAACAAGAGGCTTTGTTAGTGGAGTTTATATGGCACTTCTTACAATAATTGATATTAAAAAAGAGTCTGAATGCTTGTTTAGATGTTGCTGCACAGTACCACAGGGCTCCTTTAACTAAACCCTGTAAGAACACACAGTGTTGCACATCTTGAGTCATTCATATTTGTGGTTAGAAAATGTTTTTTACAGCTGAATGTAGTTATATAGAGGAAATGAGAGAGATGCCTATTACGTTGGCCTGAATTTGAGAAGGGCTTTTTCCTGAGAATTTTGGGGCAGAAAAAAAAATTCCCACACCGCCGTAGCTTTTTCCTGGTAATGTTGTGAATTAATCGTTTCTCTTGTAATAGTTTTGATAGTATAGGGCACAGAACTAATAAGAAATGCAGGACTCGGCCTTAGTCTCTAAAATAAAAGAGCTTTTTATGTTCTGTATTTTTGAAAGGATTTTGTTAAACTGAAAGAATGTAACAAGATAAAGACTAATGAATTTGTTTGTTCTCTTTAAAAAAAGTCTATTTGACAGTTCTTTTTAAAATGTCTTGTAGATGATTATGAAGTATGTAGCTACATCTGAAGAGCTATGAAGTGGCTTTGTGCCATGCTGACCAACGACATAGGGCATCAGTTCATCTTATGCCGAGCAATGATTCCAAGACCCCTGAAACTCCTTCCCCGTGTTTATGGCAATAGACTGTTCTCAGGTTACAAACCTAAAAGCGATGTGAAGGCCTCCTACAGAATCCTTGAGCTGCAGGAAGGATGCTCCCTTGATGATGTCAGGAATTCATACCGGAATCTCGCCAAAAAATACCATCCGGACAGCGGTTCCGGCACAGCGGACGCCGAAGCGTTCATGAAGGTGGAGGAGGCGTACCGAGTTGTGCTCGACGACGTGGCGAGCAAGGAGAAATGCCCTGAGGATGAGGAGGAGGACCAGTTCAAACGGAAATCCCTCCAGCACAGGCACTACTTGAGCTTCGAAGGGGTGGGCTTTGGAATGCCGAGCCAGAGGGAGAGGCAGTACATGCAGTTCCGAGTGGACCGGGCTGCTGAGCAAGTGCTGGAGTACCGGAAGCAGCGGCTCGAAGGCCAGAGCGCTGTCACTGACCTCATGAAAGCCAAAGATGTGAGACAGAGCAAGAAGGTGAAAATAACACAGGCCGTGGAACGGTTGGTTGAGGACCTCATCCAGGAGTCCATGGCTAAAGGAGACTTTGACAACCTCAGTGGTAAAGGGAAGCCCTTGCAGAAGTTTTCCGACTGCCCACACATTGATCCGATGACTCACAACCTCAACAGGATTCTCATAGACAACGGCTACCAGCCGGAATGGATCCTGATGCAGAAAGAGATACGGGAAACGATAGAGCAGCTAAGAAAGAGCATGGTGGCATCCAGGAGCAAGCTGGGACGGCCGATGACGCCCTCCAGGGAGAAGCAGTGGAGCCGCCTGTGTGAGCAGTTCACAGAAGATATCCGCAAGCTGAACAAACGCATCGACAACTTCAATTTAGTCGTTCCCCTTCTGAGCAGGCAAATGGTGCACTTCAGTGCAGTCAGAGAAATTGCACGAGCACAGAGCACTTACGAAGCTCTGGGGGAAAGCGGGGAGGCTTCTGCTTCGGACACGAAGGAAGCTGAGCAGAAAGATGTCAAAAGGTTTGGGTTGAAGTCTTCGTTATTTAAGTGGTTAAATCTTGGCTTGAAATAGGATAGTGTTAATCTGTCTTGTCAAGATTTTGGAATGCACTTTATTACTAAAACATTTAGGACTAGAAAGAGAGATTTCAGGTATGCTGCAAATATAAATCCCACCTGCCTATTGTTACAACTGCCAGAAGGAGTTGGGTTTTCTGATGGGCATTTACAGATGTTTAATAGGTTTCTCTGTCCATACAGCAAAGCAACAAATAAATTCTCTCTGCTACCCTCTTTCTGTTTATTTGACTTTTATTTTGATCAAAAATAGTGCTTCACTTCTGTAGCCTTGACTGTAATTACTTTTACTATACTGTTTATCCCTTCTTTCCACATTGGGCAACTTGGGCATAACGAGAACATGTTAAGGACAAATGGGAACAGGAATTTTGCTGTGTCATTTGTTTGACAGCTTTATTACATCTGATTTAAATGCTCACAGGTGATAAGAGAGGGCCAGGTTCCATGCAGTTTAAAAAGCTACACATACTAATCTCTTCAAGGTTGAGTTAAACAGGCACAAGGGAAGGGGGAGGCCTGGATGTCAATTGGGACTTTCTGAAGTCTGCTCAAGTATATTTTTGGATCTGGTATGCAAGGCATTCTCATAAAGCATCCTAACAAAAAAGGAAGACTAGCCAAAGCTCTGACCTAGCCCCTTGTTTTTCTGTGAGGTGAAAGGATATTAATTTTCAGAGGCTACTAACTGCTCTTTTTTAAAGAATTATTTTAAAGAAGATATTTTAAAGAATATATGGTGAAATGCATTAATACCCGTGTGGGAGCTGTGCAGTGCCCTGCCGCTGGAGCACAGGGTGGCTGTTGAGCCCCTTCCCACTGAGATTCCCTGAGCAGGGATGTGCTGGCAGCTCATAGTTAATGTCTGCTTCACTCTGCAGGGGCTCTCGAAGCTGCTCACAGAGCTCGGGAGGCTGCTGAGAAGTAAGGAATATGTCACGGATATGTCCAGAATTGTGTGTGGAATGTTGGTCAAGCGGGAGCAAAACGTGAGTGTGGTCTGCATCTGTGTATGAGTTCTGAGGATGAGCAGCCTGGGTCCAAACTTTCAGAAAGAAAAATGAGGTTACATGGCAGTCCTCTTGGCTCTTGGGCATTTATTTGTCTGCTGAAGTGGTAACTTTTGCTTCTTGGTATGGATATGGTTTTCTGAGATGTCAGTGGTAGACTGGGTTGCATCAGAACGTTGTGGTCTCACAAGCTGGTGCCGTCTGCTAATTTGACTTAGACTCATCTGCAGGTTCTTGCTTTTAAAGGAAACCTTAAATTAAGCCTACTTTTATGGAAATCATTTGGCTTCATAGTCTTAAAAGGTGCAGGCTCTGAATCTGATGATGACATAACAGGAATTGGATCTGAATTGTTGTTTCAAGTAACTCAGTGGCAGATTTAAAATGACTTAATTGCAAATTGGATTCACTGCACAAGACTAAATAGAACTAGATGCCAATAAATTCAGCTTTGATGGAATCTGTATTTGCTCACAATGAAGATAATTTCAGCAGTTTAAATATTTAAGTTGCTGTAATGGATGAGTCAGCGTGCTGACTATTCCTTTGGAAAGTACTTGGGTTTTAAATGGTGTGTGTGTGAGCTGACTCCCATCACTTTAAATCTTTCTTAAAATGTTTTCATGAAGAATGACACAAAATCACTGTGTTAAAGTGGCACAAAAATGGCAGAAAATCCAGTTCTACATTTTATCACTGTGTCAGTGTTGAAAAATTTTACTTGCCTTAAGCATGTAGAGAGTCTATTTTGGCAAGGGTGGTCTAATTTACGGTTGCTGTGAATTCACAATCTTAAAAGCAGAATATAATCAGGACTTCTAGACCCTGGGATATCAGGTACTGCAAGTGAATTGTAAGAATTACAGAATTATAAAGAAAATATCTCTCAAAAGTTATTTTTTCTGTCTGCTACTAGATTCTTGGTTGAATTTGAGAACAGTGCTCTTACTACTGCTCTCAAGAGGAAATGATGAGGTCACTGCTTATTCCCAGAACTCCTTATGTGTGGGTGAAATTACTGTGTGGAAAGTATCCCAGAGGTCTCGTTGGATGACATGTTGATATGAAGACAGAACATTATTTACATTTGTAATTGAAGTAATTGAAGTGTCTCTTCTTTTCCCAGGGTGAGGAATCTGTTTCTTGCCTGCCACTCCATGGATTTTTCCAGCACTGTTAGCAGGCTCTATGTTTGTACATGTTAGTGCTATGCAACACCTTACAACTACGGGCTAGCTGAACAAAAATTTCGAGCAGTCCTAGAGGATTTCCTCCGTATGTGGTAAAATTTGAGGTCCAGTGAATCTCTGATTCTTCTGGAGCAACCATGGATTTCAGATTGCAACTCTGCTGAGTTGCAGAGAACACCCTGCGAAGAATGAATTAAAGGTATGAGAAGCAGGAGCAGAGGAAACTAAGGGGAAAAAAGAAATCTATTCTCAGTTGAAGACGCTACCAGTAGAGGAAGAGGAAAAGGTGTGTGTAGTGTTTCCCTTGAGTTGTTTCCCTTCTGGTTGTGTTTTCCAGGGATCGTGAACCACGGCTAAGGGGAGGGCACTACCCCACAGCAGAGATCAGCTGAAGCTGACGTATGTACAGGACCGGGCTCCATGTGTGACATAGCGAAGGCAATGGAAAGAAGAGAGGCTGTCACAAGGAAGGGAGCGGCACTCCCAGGTGTGGGGCAGAGAGTTTAGAGAGTGCGTGAAACCTGTCCAACTGGATGAGATCCTTTCCAATGAATAGCAATGCCAGCGCCTTGCTGGAATCGGGATCTTCGTGCTGTAAGCAAGTAAGTTGCCACCCCTCTGAGCCCTGTCTCACCGGATGGCCTCTTTGGGCCAGAAAAGTGAGAAATGGGGCGCAGAGGAAAAGCACAGCCTGGTTCCAGGTGTGGAGGAGGCGGCTGGCCCTGGGATGGCGAGCTAGGGGAAGCGAGGAAGCGGGATGTGCCGGAACAACCGGAGAGTTCCGCCGGGAAATGCGGCACCCCTTGGGAGCGAGGCGGCCGCTCGCACCCGGGCAGCGTGCGGGACACAAGTGTGTGCGATGCACCGAGCCGGGCAGGCAAAACAGCAGTTTGTGGTAAAATACACACGTTAAAGTAGGGGCGCTGTGGGGAAACGGGCCGAGAAGGGTTGGGGCTGGCGCTGCAGTTAGCATGGCAAGGGCAAGGCGAGCCCGCCACGGGACTGCACGGGCCGTGCACTACAGGGCTCGGCTGCAGGGCGGCCGGTAACGCAGCTGGACTGTGTATGTATCTATAGGAGGTAAATGGTGGTGGAGCCTTAAACGGGGAGGGGGGCAGCAGGGGAGGGGCGGGGCTCTGCGCAGCCCCTCCCTGCCATTGGCCCGCGCCGGCTCGGCTCGCCCTCGTGGGCAGCGGCGCCGCCCAATGGCAGCGCTCCGCGCTGGCCCGGCCTCGCGCTGACGCGCGGCGCTCGCTCCCCATTGGCGAGCGCGGGCGTCGCTCGCGGCCGCGTCGCTGCCCGCCCGGCGGAAGAGTCTCGCGCAGGACGGGGGGTGCGTCGGGGCGCTGCGCGGGGGGCGGGGGGGCCGTTGGGAGCGACCGTTGGGGGAGCGCCCCCCC
>JAUBOD010000279.1:1760551-1783162 GCA_032353885.1 Nothura maculosa | reverse complement strand
TGGCCGGCGCGGGTGGCGGGCCCGGCGTGGGCAGCGCGGCGTGGGGGGCAGCGGGGCCCGTCGGAGCCGCTCTGCGCCGGGCGGTGCGCGGCGCTCCCTGCGCGGCGTCCGCCAAGGCGGGCAGAAAGGCGGGAAATTAGAGCGCCCGCGTTGCTTTCCCGTCCCTTTCCTTCCCTCGCTTTTTCTCTGTCACTGCCTCGTATTGCCCTGTCACGGCTTGAGCCCGTTCAGGAACTTCTGGTGCGCGTTACGTGCTCTTAGCAGCCTGCGGAAAATTCTAGGATTGATCCTGTTCTGTCCTGCCAAAGTTCTCTGGCCTTGATAGCCCCCTTGAAAGCAGCTCGCCATAAAGAGCGGTCCTGTAACCTCTAGGGCTGAGCATCGCTCTTGGATTTGTGGAGGAAGGGAGGGAGGGAGATTGCTTGTTTAATAATTTTCCTACACAGCGTTAATTTGGTGGCCTTCATTAGGTGGCCCTGGCAGTAGAGCAGTGTGCTGCACGGCGAGGGGAAAGCAAAAGCGAAACTGCCCGAAATGGGTGGGTGGTCCAGAGATTCCTCCTTTGTGTAGGGCTTGAGTAGGAAGGGCTTGATGAAAAGTATGAGCGGTACAGGATGTATGTACTGGTGTGTACAGGTCTATAAAGTGTGAGGTAAAAAAAGGTAAAAATACCTTTTCACACTATACGCATGTGGGAAAGATAAAACCTTCTAAAATGGACTCAAGTATGTGGTTTCCGTCATAATTTCTTCTCTGCCTCTTGTTTTTTGTCACCTTCTCTGGAAATAGGAGGACCAGTTTTGTTGTTAACCTGACAGTGTCTCATGGTCCCATCCAGAGCATAAGACTTTGTGCATAGTCCGTGTACCTTCTCGTGACTGCCTTGATGGTTTGTCCAAGTAGAATCACTTCATTTGGGGTTGGGAAGCCGAGTTTTAGGTGAACGTTTAGGACTCCAGCTCTTGTACTATATTTTTGCATTTAACTCCAAACATCTGAATAATCTGCCAGTTGCTTTAACTCCAAGTGCTGCCGTGTGCTGAATATGACTCCTTTCTATTTGCTAAGTCTCGAGTTTGTTCGTGCCAGTGCTCTTATGTCTCCCTTTGCTGGACGTGAGTGCAGAGTGTTTCTTGGCACCTATGGGAAGGTTTGCCTGCCCTTGGAGCAGGAGGAGAGGAGACACGGTGCAGGGAGGACACTGAAGGAGAGCTAACACGAGGCTTTTCCACCCTCTTCCTTGCTGTGCTGTATGTGCCCTCCAGGAAGAGTTGAAGTGTGGAGACTTTGACCTTTATTTAAGTAAGGAGGTGCAAATGTAAGCACCTATAAATCCCATCTATCAGAGCTTTTTGCCCATATGACAGGATGCATTTGGCTCAAAACCTATGTATGATCAGAGGTAGTGTTGTCCTGTTGCAAAGAGAGCAATCCCTAATCCCTATATATTGCTCACAGAGCATGGGTACCGTCAGTAGCAGGATGTGGAGAGGTGGGCTATGGCCACGTTTACTTGCATATATATGAATTATGTACTTATGTGGCACTATATAAGTAGCAAGAGTTTCTTTCTTATGGTGGGGAGGGCTCTGTTGAAATTCTCCTCTGAAAGACTATTTTGATCCTCTTATTTTGGAGGATTCAGGATGGCCTCAGTAGATATTTAGATCACGTTAGAACAAGTGCAATGGAATTAGCTCCTAGGCTGAAAAAGCACCGTGGAATTAGCTCCTGCCCTGGTGTTCCTGCCGATCCAAGCACTGGAGAAGGCAGGCGAGGTTAAGCTCCGCTCAGCAAATCAAAGCTGAGCGCTGGCATTAGGCTGGTGCAGAGGTAATGCTGCTGGGCTTCCCGTCTGGCTTCTCTTGCAGTTGCTCCATCCCCTGTGTCTCCAGATTTGGCATCCTTTTCCAGTAAAACAGGAAATCTGGGTTGTTGTTAGCACATTGTGGTTGCCGATAGCTGCCAGCAGATAGGGGTTATCTGACCTCTGCATCTAGGATGCTTCTGTTCAGAGCTTGAACCTCAGGTTAAAGCAAGACATGAGTTTGAGAGCCAGTGTCAGGCACCAAAAATAATAGACTTTCTGATTAAGAACAGAGTGCACATTTCTAGAGGATTTTCTTTTGTCTGAGTATAAAAAGATCATGGACTTTGTTTCAGTTTTTCCATCTTCACTTGTTTGTCACTGATGCAGTTGTGAAAGCTGCATATCTTATCTCAGTTAGCTGAAGAGTGTCGAAAGGTGGTGTGTCAGGTCTGTAGAGTGAGTAAAACACCTCAGATTTGTCACTTAAGACTTAAAAAATGCTTAAGAGCTTAGACAGCTTCTGTGCGATGCGTGATTTACATCTATCTATAATGCTTATTGCTGCGGACTTTGTGGAGTAGGAAGGGTTATACAAGGATAAGTCAGCTTGTGGTTTGGAAGTTGACTTATTTGCATTAGTTGGCACCATGAATTTTATAGCCCCTTTAAATCATAGGAGGCAGAGGATTTTTGCATTTCACATTGGCCTTTTAAACTGGAATGTTTCTATGGAGGTGAAAAGATTTCATCTATTAAGTCATCTGCAAATTGGACATGCAATTTCCAAGGTAGAGGATGAAAAAATATTTCTGTTCTTTAAAAGCATTTTATTCTTATTATGACCTGTTTTCTGAGCTGCAATATACTTTTATATTATCCTTGAAGGAAGAATTGTTATTTAGGTATGTTAATACTCTTAAAATAGTTCATTGTGGAGGGAAAAAAATCCAGAGGAAACTGTAGTGTAGGTGGCTTATTCTAAGGATGCCTGGAAGTGTATTCCCCTGCAAGGAGGTAACTGTAGATTTCACATAACCTCTGTTGCACTGGCTGGGAAAAGCCGTGTCCCCTGTTGGTGCATTTATCCCTCTTGGCTGGTAGCCTCAGGGACAGCTCAGAGTCTGTGGAGGAGATGGCAGTGGGAATTGAAAACTGTCTGGATTGGGGAAGCGAGGAGGGCAGGAAGGGGTAAGTGCAGGCTGAGGCGCCTCCTGCACTTCCAGGACAACAAACCAATTGCCCACGGAGTGGGAATTAAGGAAGTGCTACAGGAGCACTCAGTCATAAGACCCATGATAAGGAAGTGCTGCAACTCTGTGAAAAGTTCTAGAAATAATAGGAAAGTGTGAAAATGACTTGGTAAATATAAGTAAGTATAAATATGAAAGTAACCCTGTTGTCGAACACATATTTTAAAGAAGAAGAATAGTTTTTGAATCAATTACTTTTAATGCTTTAAGATAGCATTGTAACTATGGGTGGATTTCTAGTACTATGCTCAAGAGAACAATTTTTAAATCTTACTTTTAGTGTAAATGAACACTGTGTTTGTTCTGCCTTTTGACTTCTCCGCATGGACTTTTAAGTACTGCTGTTTACCAGATGTTTTACACCAGTCTTTCCTGTAATGGAATGATTATGGTCTTTTTAATTTCTTTAGCTCTTGACAGTATCCATAAATTACAGAAAATTTACAGTACTGAACCAAAACTGGTTGTCAAGAAGACTGATCACCAGTCATTGTTAACCAAAAAAAATTGTAAATAGTTCAGTTTCTGACACATGGCCTATATAGGCAAGCCATGTTACAGGCTGAGAATAGATGAGTGTAGCACAGAGTATGTTACAGATACTGGTGTCTCACCAAAGTGTTTGAGAACTGTCTACACAGGCACTGCATAGCTTTCATATTTAAATTTGCTTTTTTCTTCCTATATTTGAAGTTCTGTATGACCGATCCTCTGACTTTGAAACAAGGCCTTTTCAGCCCTTATTATTGGTAGATTCATTGGGTTGGTGCCTTTTTCCCCTGTGCTAGAAGAGCACAATTACCTGTCTTAGTTGTTGACTGAAAAGAAAGGATTCTTATTCACGATTACTTGGCCTGACTTGACACAAGTTCTTCTGTGTGTATGAAGTCTTACTGTAGGTGTCTTCCTTAATGACTAATGTTGGAGAAAGGGCTGTGGTTTGAGGGTGAGATGTAAATTAAAATGCTTGGGATTCCTGCTTGTCTGTTTTTGCTTTTTCATTTTGGGTTCCTAAACATTTGAACAAATGCTATGCTCTGTTTAATTTTGATTTGGTTTCAGCATGTTGCTTTATATGTAGATTCTAAGCTTTTGTGGTCGTGAGATCACTTTATTTTGCAATTGTCTTGATAAGCTTCTTTTTTCTTTTTTAATACAAAACTAAACATAGCTTAATATAGAATTAATAGTGAGCTACTTAGTTCTGTAAAACCACACTTTAAAGATTGCTTGTGACAGTTTGTCAAATATATCAAAATTTTACTTCTTCTGTGTTAAACATCTTGCAGCTGTGTTTCAGGTATTTAGGACGTAGCTGTTAATGGAACATTTCGTATATGCGCACAGCATAAGGAAGGCACTCTAATCCTGAAGGAAATGGCAGGATTCTTGGACAACTTCCGCTGGCCAGAATGTGAGTGTATTGACTGGAGTGAAAGAAGAAATACGGTTGCTTCGATAGTCGCAGGTGTATTGGTGAGTCTGAGACGAGGTGGATCCTAACTGTGCTGCCAAGTGGGGAAGTGTCACATAGCACAGGCAGCTCAGGGCTTTGTGTAAAGTGTGAGGATGTTTCTCTCTTAATTAGCCCTCAATCTTCAAGTCTTGAAGACTTTTTTTGCAGTGTTTTTGTTAGCCATGTTCTTTGCAAGTCTCATGAATCTGTGTGTTGCTCAGTAATGATATTCCAGTTAGGCTGTCTTAAAACAAAAAAAAGAAAAAGAAAAAAAGAAAAGAAACCCTAATGGATTTTTGTTTTAACTAGATATGTTATAGCATTCGTATTTTACATTATATATTGTATGTGTTGAGAATCTGTATTCTTTTTCTTGAATCAGACAAGAAATGTAGCTATTTTATTTTCTGATATTTAATTTTAGCCAAAAATTAGCTACATTAGCCGAAATACTTTGAAATGCTTTGAAAATGTCAACATTAAGATCTAATGACGCTAAATTATGCACCAAAAAGGTTTATACTTGATCTGAATTTAATAGCTGCCTAAAATAGTTTATACTTGTTAAACCAGGGTACATATGAACACTTGGCATATTTTGTGGGTGTGTATGCCCTTTTCAGCTCATAATATTGATTTATTTTTATTTCTAGTTTTTCACAGGTTGGTGGATCATGATAGATGCTGCAGTGGTTTACCCAAAGCCAGAGCAGATGAACCACGCGTTCCATACCTGCGGTGTGTTTTCAACACTAGCTTTTTTCATGTAAGTGTCTGTGTGTGTGTATATACATATATATATATATGTATTAGGGAAGTGTCCTCTTAAACACATTTTTTACTAAGTGATATGCTAGATGATAAAAAATTGAATTAGTTTATTATAAGTTACGTGTCGATAATTTCCCAGTATTGTGTTGAATGACAATGTAAAGGTTTTTTGGTTTAAAAAAAAACCCACAAAACTTTTTTTTTTAAAAATATATATAGTTTCTAATAATAACTTGTTCATTCATTGTTCCTTTTTCCCCATCCTCTTGTCTATTTAAGGTAAATTGCTTTTCCTGCATACTTCTTTTATGCAAGTGGCCTTTTAAAATAAGAACTCCAAAACTTGAAAACTATGTAATGCTGCTCAGTGGCTCGTCTGAATATACAAACATTAGCCTGCTTGCTGATTTTTAAGTAATTTCTCCATTTTTTTAATATGGTTCAAAACCTCATCAAATGGTAGGGATAGTAATATTGTACTTTTTCTTACAATCTAAAGATGTAAATGTGGCAACCTTAAAGGAAAAGAAATAAAGAATAAAATGCATCACGTTATGCGCTGTTACTCCTCCTATGAAGTGGCCTTAGCTGTTTTACAATCTTAAACAGATAACCAAAAAGTCACTGGGAATTTTTCAATCACTAAAAAACAGCAATTAAGCTCTTCCAGCCTACAGGTCTGTTAATCTGAAAATTCAAGTGAAACTTTTGAAAGGTTTGGGGGGGCTATTTTGAAATTCATTCGGAATCCTTCCTTTAAGGATCTGTAGTAATGGGTGGTTATACAGGAAAGACTTGCTGAGTATTTTCTCAGAATTTATTGCATCTTAAAAACTGCTTGTGTTTTGTTTTGAGTTGATTTTCTAATGAATTGAAGCATATGCACTTTGTTTTTATTACCAGGATAAATGCTGTGTCGAACGCGCAGGTGAGAGGAGACAGCTACAGTGACGGATGTTTAGGGAGGACAGGTAAATTAACTCACTTTAAAATCACGCTGATTTGAAAGATTTTTGAGTGCTGATTAAATGAGTAATAATCAGAATCTAAGGAGTAGGAGTGAATTTCTGAGAAGTTAACTTCCTTACAAATTTAGCACTTGGAGGTAGATAGATATCACCCCTCTGAAGATACTTTCCTGAAGGAAACACTGGAAGGGGGTGGGTTTTGTACCCTACTGAAAGGCGATCCCAGCCTCAGAAATGATGCAGTTTTAGTGGAGACCCTTTTAATTAGTCTCTTCCAACTTATATCAAATGATGGAAATTAGAGCTTGTGCCACAGGTCTTCATTCCAGATGAGTGGAAATACCTGCCAAGTATTTCCTCCCTAAAACATTGGGAGGCAAACCACAATTTGTTCTATTAAAGGAGGCAAACTGTGAATTATCTTGTCCTCGAGGCCGGCTTTAATCCTTTCCCTTTGCGCCTTCGGGGAGGTAGCACTGCATTGCAATGGGTCGTGTGTCATGGATAACGTGCTGTGTGGTTCTCAGTGCTTCAAATATCTCCTGCAGGTGCTCGTGTGTGGCTCTTTATTGGCTTTATGCTCATGTTTGGTTCCCTCATTGCTTCCATGTGGATTCTCTTTGGAGCATATGTTACACAGAGTAAGTCCCCTTCTTGATTAGTTGCAGTAGAGAGATGGGGTTTGCTGCTGTTCTGGAATGACCATCACACCTGATGCAAAGTGCTCTGCCCAATTAGATACGTTAGGAGTTCTTCCATTTTTTGCTTTGTGTCTTGAATCTGAAAATCTAGTGGGCCGTTTTCAGCGCTTTACTGTATGGATTTCAGGGAGTGATGTTTGAGGGGCTGACGTGAGGAACTACCACTATGAGCTCCTTCAAACAGTCCATGGATGGATTTTATATGTGTCTCTTTACCTATGCAGGCAAAAATATATTTATTAATGTATATATTATGCATGTGTTTATCTAAATGTACATAGATGTAATGTGTAGAATAGATATTTTATATATGTAAAAAAACCATATACATATGGGTAGCTAAGTGCCTAATTCAGGAATTGCTGCTGAGTTATGAGCTCTTGTGTAATATGTATGTATTTTAATGACAAATATTTAAATAAAATTCAGAAAGGCTTTTCTGAAGTCTAAAATCATTCTAAAATATTACAGATTGTGTTTTGGCCTTAAGGTTTACTTTCACACACAGAAAAAAGTTTCTGTTGTAAACTGGGAGGCAGAAGACACAAAGAATGGAAGTGTGGTCTGTTCTTTTCCCAGTAACACCATGTGGTTTTGTAGTTACTACCATGTCACACCATGGGAGTGATACTATGGACAATGTTTTGAAATATACTTTCCAGTACAAAAGAAATTAAAATTTCTTTTTCATTTAACTTGCAGACATTAATGTTTACCCTGGATTAGCAGTGTTTTTCCAGAATGCGTTGATATTTTTCAGGTAAGGTGACTGGGTACGTTTCCCTCTTTCCAAGTGAGAATTACACTTATGTGTTTCCACACATATAGGTACCCCTAGAAAATAGATGCTAAAAGCCAGAGGCTGATGTCACCCTTGTCCTTAGAAAACTGAGCTTGCTGCTTTCAGTGCAGCGCTCCCTGGGCTTGAGCTTTCCTGCAGAAGGAGAACAGCACATAACATGTACTCTTCTTGGGTCATAGAATCATAGTATCATTATGGTTGGAAAAGACCTTCAACGTCATTGAGTGCAACCCAGTAAACCCGTCACCAGCACGCCTGATACTGGCAGAGAACTGATGGGATACTATCCATTTCATAAACCAATCAGACTTTCTTAAAACTACTTCTTTTTTTTAAACTCTGTTGCTGCGTGTTTTTCCCCAATGTTGCTTTTTTGCTTCCTCCAGTGCCTAGAGCCAGTTCTTCACTTGCCCCTCTCCTCCTGCTCTTCCTTCCTGTTAGTGTAGCTCTTTCTGCTCCCACTCGATTTGCAGTCTAGAATGTGGATGGCCAAGGGTATAGCCAATGTTCTAGGGGAGATGTTGCCAGTGCTCAGGAAGAGTTCCATGTCTGCACTAGGAGCACCTTGCAGGAGCACCTTCCTGCTCCTGGTCATGGATCCTACTGACTTTTTTTCTGGACTACTTCATGACAATAGACAATGGCTTGATCTTATTTATTTACTAGATGAGCTTTCAGTTATGAAGAGTGATGAAATTATCTTGTACAAACATGGTGGGGTACTTCATAACAGAAATGGGTTTAAGTTCAATACTATTTTACATAATGGCATCCAGTGTCTTGTAAGACACTTTGAAACTCTTTATAGCTATGCTAACTCTTCTAGTGCATTCTGTAATGTGTTAGCTATGAATATTATTAGGTGAAGAGAAAACAGTGAAAGCAGAATCAATCCCATTGTCAAAAATTTGGCATAACCTCCCCTTTCGCAAGGTCCATATCCAAATTTTCCTTCTAGTACCATATCAGATGCTCTGCAGTGATCAGATAGACTGGCTCCCCCAGGGAGTCGTGGTTCTTGTTTGGCTAAGTTTGTTATCTAGGTATGAACTATGAGACTTATTTATTTGTTGCACCCGCTGTAGACCCATTTCCTCTGGGCTAGGTCATGGTCACTCAGCAACTCCTCTCTCAACGTCCTTAGCACGTTCCCCTTCTTTTAAGTGAATCAGATCAGCTTTGACGAGTGCTCTCCACAATACATGTATTCCCTACACAGTACCTCAGCGCTGAGGCCTAAGTCCTGGTTGGTATTCCACCATTTTTTTTTATTTAATGTAATGTGCTCTATTAATAGTTCTCTCCTCTCACGAGTTGCCCAAGTGTTGCTTTATTTACCATTATTTCGTTACTATTGATCTTGGTGTCAGTATTTCTCATTTCTCTGCCTACTCCTTGTCTTGCCATTTAGTGTGATTGTGCTCTCTCCCATTCATTTGTTGGTTATAAGAGAAAAGATCCCCCACAAAAAGTATAAGTTAAGGAAACCATGCTTGGTTTTGATCCTTGGACATTTCTTTTGATCCATGACAATGCTTAACTGCATCCAACCTTATGAAAGGCATTTTGGGAATCAAGCAGTAATTTGTACCTGCCTTATCCAGCACAGGGGTGTGTTCTCTCTGGTTTCCTCATACACATTTACTTGCTCACTTTCTCATCCTGACATGATGCTCTGTGCTCACCTGGTTGTTGTATTCCAGGATGAGACCTGTCACTCCACACATTTGGAATCTCTGCAACTCCACACGTCAGCCCTAGAAACTCCTGAATAGCAGAATTTGTTACTTTTATTTTCCTTTAGGAGGGCAGCTGCTTTTATTGCAAGGCCAACTATTTTTATTAGAGTTGAAGCAACTGCTCAAATATCTCATGCTTTCAGAAATGGATAGTGCATAAAATACAAACGCAAAAAAAATGTACTGACTTGAAAAAATATTAACTTGTTTTTTTTTTCTTTAGTACCCTGATCTACAAGTTTGGAAGAACAGAAGAATTATGGGGATGAGAGATGAAGGAGAGCGCTGTCTATTCCATAGTGGCTATGTTGTACTCTGTATGTAGATACATTTACATTCGTTTGTTCTCATTTTGCTTTCTCAAACATACGAACTGAGACAAATTCCGGGTCCTGTGAGAAGTTCCCTCTTTTCAGAGGAACACTTTGTGAATATGTACATACAACTGTATATATCTTAAAAAGGGAACGTCGGGCTCGCTGTCCGAACTCTTCAGGCTCATTTCTCCAAACACATGGGGTTCCGTCCATCTTCCACGCTTCCCGACTTCCACTGCAGGGGAGCTGCAAAGACATCAGCAGGATAAAGCGGCTTCCCCGTGAAAGTGGTGAATCCTCTTAGGGCTGAGCCTGCTCAAGCTCCTTTTGCAAGGGCTGCTTGTTCACCTGAAGCTGCAGAGAGTGTAGGGAAGGGGCCCAGCCAAAACTGCCCTTAATGTTGGTAAATCCTGTTGCATTCTTGAAAGTTGCTTTCAAAAATTTAACTGCTCAGAAAAACACAAAAGCAGCTTTAATTTTTGATCAAGGCCCTGTGCTGGGCAGATGCAGCTCTTGCTGATCCCTGCCTGCTCTAGCCCAAGGGAAGTCTGGCAGCAGCCCAGCCCTCGCGGGACCGAGCTGCTGCCCTTCACTCCAATAGACACTAATAAGCATTTACTGTATCTGCTAATACTAAAAACCCTGGAACTGATGCTAGTTAATCTTAAGGGAAGTAAGGAAGAAAAGAGAGTCAGACCAGCATGTCTAATGTTAGGCCAAGATCCATTTTCCTCAAGGAAAGCTTTTTGCTCATTAAGTGATTCTGCTACAAATTGAACTGGTGAGCATTTCAAGTGGGGATATAATAGAAATGTATTTATTGCTGTAGTGCTTCTAAAAAAATAATGATCTTACTGAGCATCCTGACTTCCCTGAGTTTTGGGAGTGCCACTTGCCCCAGTTAAAATTTATTTATTTCCCAAATCTGATGGACACTTTATGAAAATGCAGCCGTTACTGAAATCCAGTTTCTTCTGGCCAAAGTAGACAGGAAGGGAGCACGTTTCTATTCTGTAGCTTTGGACTGATGTTGTATATACACCTTGCTGTTGGTGGCTCCCTTCCCTTAGGAGTTCTTTGTGATCTTATAACTCCTGTGCATCAGAACAGCCCGTGAAGTGGTACTGCCCGTAAGGCCGTAACTTATGTGCATGGTTACTGTGTGCTGGTCGTCACCTAACTGCTCCCTTGGGGGAATCTTTCCAGTGGACAGAATATGAAGCAAATACTGCAGCTGAAATTGTGCTACTGGCTAGACTAACCTCTCTCCTGCTCCCACCACCCTGCAGTGGGTTACGATAGATTCACTGGGGTCACCTGCAGCGCGGCACAGGAGTGTCTGTCGGGTTGTAATTCCACCAACTGGCAATAAACTTTATCTTCTGTTCTCAAAGCAATGTGTTTATCACAGGGTACCTTTGCAGTAGGCTCTGCTTAACAACTCAAGTCATGCTGGCCTTGAAGCAAGCCTTACACCAGCTAATAATTAAACTCAAACGTTCTTGTCCTGCTGCCGGGCTCCCATCAGTGAGCTTGTGAGTGTGGGCATCGGCTTTGCACCTGAGTGAGAAACAAGCATGACCCAGCCCCACTGAGGGGCTCTGTGCCAGCTGTGCCAGATAGCCCATGGAGGCAGGAAGTGTTCAGGAGGGCAGTTGCTTTGGTGATGCCTGCTGATGGGGAGCTAAGAGCGGGGAGGGGAAAGGCAGGACTTGGAGGATCCCAAGTTTCAAAGCAGCCTGGGGCTGCAGGTTTTGTTCAGAACGTCCCCAGGTTACACTAAGTAGTTCCATCAGGTTGACAGTGCTGGCTCATTTTAAATAGTGCTTTGTCCTTTCATGGTGGGCACCTGTGGTGATAAACCTGGATAAAACTGTGACCAGAAGGTGTGTGTGTTTTGTTCTGTTTTTTAAACTTGGTCTTTGTGGAATTGTTAGAAACATCTAATATAACCACTTCAATCAGAAGTCTTCTATGTTTTTACTTAGTAGGTCAGGTTTATTCAGCAAATTGTAGGCTGCATCTGTAGTTATTCCCAGGGAATGTTTTGTATGTGGAAGCCAGTACTGGCAGCCTGTGTTACACAGACCCAAGGCTGCGCTTGCTCATTTGTTTACGGCAGTTTTGGAGGAAATACATGGGCAAAGCTAAGAGCAAGCGGAGATGCTGCAGCTCCCAGGCAGGTTGTAACTTCTTGTGAGCTCTGAAGCAGGGCTCGGCCTTCAGCTGACTCACTGCCTGGGCACGCTGAGAAATGGCAGCTGGTTCCGAGGCTTCCGTCTTCAGGGAAGCAGCTCCGTTAAGTTAGTGCCGTTCCACAGGCTGGGCTTGTGCCTTCCCAGAAGGGCTGGAAGAGCTCAACGCAGAAAACCGACAGCGATGGCTGTAACGCAGGCCCCTCAAGAGCTGACTCAGTAACTTGGAACAATTACACATAATCATTTTTATTGCATAAAAAAATTACCATGAGTGGAATAAAAACATTTTTTTTATGTACAAAAGGGGAAAATGCTTTTCCTTCAATTTTACTGGGAGTGGAAAGGGGTTCCACCTTTCCCTGTGCTTCATAGCCCTTGTTGTCACCTGAGCTTGGTCTTGCTGCTTCTGCTTTGTGCGATCCCCCAAAGGGCTTTCCTTGTTGCAGGACCACAAAAGATTTTAGTGTCTGAGAGCTGTTCAGACATTTTGTATAAATGCTGAGCAAACTCCATCGTAGAGTTCATTTTTGCTAGAAAAAAATAGCCTTGTTTCCCCCAGAAGCAAAAGATTAATGCTGCTTTTGACTGCACTGGAGGCCCGTACAGAGGTGGGAGCAGTGCATGGTGGCTGGTATGGAAGTTAGCTCCGAGGAGGTCACGTCCAGTCTGGCTTCTTTGTAGACTGCATTTTCAACGGGAGGGAAGGAGTAGAAGCCACAGAAGTGCTTAAACTGAGTCAGAAAAGGGAGACTAGTGAGTGCGAAAACAGAATTCATAAATAGGCAACCACAAGAGAAAAAAAAAAATCCACATAAAAAGTAATCCATGCTGCAATTACTCAACTAAGAGAAAACAAAACAGGGTGCATCACCTCTTAAAGTGCATGTTTTTCAAAGCTTTCTTACATCTAGGGGAAAAGCCTTATGACGTTGAACGCTGCTGTTAACTGTTTCCATCCACTCAGTCTCTGTTACTACTAGTTAGTGTTCCTGTCACCGTCCCGGCCGCCTCGTCGGTGTGTCCCGGGAAAGGCAGGCGCTTCCGTGCCGCAGCAGGAGCCTCCGCGGGGAAGGCTGAGCTGCCACCCAGAAAGCCGGGTCCGGCCCGAGCGCCGTTTTGCCCTGAGCTTGTTGCACTGCTGAGCGGCGCTCGGGGGCAGGAGGCGCCACAAGCCTGGGAAGGAAGGGAAGTCTCTCTGGAGCGCTCCTGAAAGTTCATTTGCTTTCCCTGGAGCTGCCGGGGAAAGGAGCTTTGTCCCGCATGCTGATGTCGCCTTCCGGGCTTCCTTCGCCGCTGCACACCACAGGGAGGAAGTCGCAGGGATCGTCCTCCACTGGGTTCTCCAGCACCTCAGGAAAGGCCAGACCGGGATCTTGTAGATACTGGAAGAAGCCAGAAAAGGCAGCTTGGGGACTGTGCAGGGAGCGGGTGCAATAGGAGTCACAGAGACCGGACTGTTACCAGCCCTGCTAGGCAAGCTGCGTCCCACCCGGATTCATGGAAATGGCTGATACTGTCTGGGAACTGCTGACCCAGGAGAAGTGAAGACATTAGGAATACCCAGAAAGCTTCCTCCTTGCTGCTGGGGAGGCAGAACGTGCAGACAACCATCCCTCCAAGTGAGTTAAAGCCACCTCATTTTTCATTTCTCCTTGGAAAACATTCTTGTTCCTAACAGTTGAAGCAAATGTCTTCTCTTTAAGAACAACCCCCACGAGTGAAATAAGCTGCTGGGGACAGAGCCTAGAAATGCAGGAGCCAGAGCAGCTACTAGCCTGGAACTCGCCTGGGCCTCTAGTGTCCCGCTAGAGATAGGATACAAGATAGGATAGATAGGATACAAGATCAGGCTCTGTGCAAACGGGCATTTTTTTCAGTTGTCACCAGAAATCCCTCCTGTGCCGCTCTGGAAGTTACTTTCTGCTTGGTCAGTGCCCTCCTCCCTCCACAATATCCCACCTCATCAGCTTTACATTACACATATCATTTTTTAATCAGAAAAAAAAATCTTGTTTTTGGCCAGAAAAGATGATTTCTGTTCCACCTTCCACCCCTATACAATCTCCTTATTACTAAAATGACCCTATGTTTCAAGGTGAATTAAAGCCACTTCGAGCCATTCACTCCAAGTGCTGAAACAAACAAACAAACAAAAAAAAACCCTTGGAATTAATGTTTTTTCCTCTGACTAAAAAAAAAAAAGGTCCCGAATACAGACACTTTCACGTTACTACAAGCTCCACCACAATGAATTTTACCCCGGAGCTGTTTCCCTGCTGTCGGAGGCCACATAATCTGCCTGGGACAGGGCAGCAGCTGCAGAGCAAGGTGTGGCACACGACCCAAATTGGCCCTGCTTTCCAGGAGGACAGCTCTGGATCTCACCACATTAGCAGGGATGGTGGGAACAGAGTGACTTCATCAAGATTCACACAGGAGCCTCAACTAGAGGCATTTTTGTGAGCTCTGGCCCAAGGGAACAGGGATTTGGCTTTGGGGGAAGGAGGGCCTGTGCTAGAAGGGTTTCCTGTAACTGACAGCTCAAGCGTTTCTCTAAAACAAGGAACCACGTGATGAGCTGAAAGCCTGGAGCAGGACGCATGAAACTGGCTCAGCATGAGCGCTGTTTTGTACTGGTGGGAATCACTTTAAGAGGAGAAGGCCCAGGCCTGTTGATCCCCTCTAAAAATAGATACTTTAAAAATTTCACAGATTGACTGATTTTACTTCTTTTCTTGGCAGTTATTTTCCCTGACAAGAGGTTCCCCTGCTCAGCACAACCTATTGCGTTTTTTTCCAGATTCAATCAATTACTCCAGAAACTCTGATTATAGACTCTAATGGCAGACAAATAGGAGGGGAGCTGGATTAATTCTGGATGTCCTTTGCACAAAACGTGCACTCTTTTGCTGTGCTGCAAAAGGACTTGTCTTTCTTCCATGAGCTGTATTTTGGTGTTTGCACTGGGTCCTGCTAAACTGGAAACTGAGGCAAGTACAAAGAGAGGAAAATGGTTTGCCCAAGGTTCTGCAGAGAGTGTGGCACCACTCGCTTGTGTTTCTATAAAAACTGGCCTAATGTGTAAGATTACTCCAACACAGAGACATATGCAGCCAAGAAATAAACCTCAAAAAGCCCACAAGCAACTACTAACTCAAAAAAAAATGGAAAATACACTGAACAGCAACTTTGAAATAAAAAACCCTTTCCTTAAAGGCCACTTCCTGTGTAAGTGCTAAAAAGAGGAAGATGAAGAAGACTGAAACATTGTTTAGTTCAGAAATGTGTGAGCAGCACTGAGAAAAAAAGAAGTCACGGGATGATTTTTGTATTGCAGAGTTACATAAAACTACAAAGAAGGGGAAAAAAAGAAATATGAGGAATATTAAGAGAAATATGGGGAATATCATGTCATATGAAAGCAATAGGTCACAGGAAATCAGCAACTGCATGGATCTAAATGAAAGGCTGAGGAGAGGCCTCTGGCTACAAGCAGTTTCAGTTACATTCATGTCAAGCTGACTACTGTGTGTGCAGGGGGAAGGACTGGGGAAAGGAGGGAGATGACACCTACCTCTTCGAAGTGGGAGGGGATTCTGAAAGGTGCCTGAGACCAATATTTAATTGTGCTGTGGTACCTCTGTATGAGGAACAAGCCGACTATTGCAACAATGAGGATCAACAGGATGAGTAGAAATATTAGTATGGCATATCCAGTGGTGGTTGCCTCTGGGGAAAAAAAAAAAAAAAAGAGCAAGAGAATGTAGCAGAGTCATCTTTGCACAACACCATGTGTCGAGCAAAGTGTAACACAGCTTAAATTTGCCACCCAAGCTCATGAAAGCAGAACTGCTGAGGTCTCATCCGTGCCCATGGCCAGAGGGGTTGGGAAGCGGACAAACTCTTATTCTGGAGCGCCCTTCTCCTTCCCACCCCCCATCTCATAACCTCTGCAACAACCACAGGAAGCCTCCAAGAAGGGGAAGCAGGCCAAGAAGAGGGACGTGCCTCTGCTGCAGGAAGCAGTGACGGAGGGAACATAAGATTTTGCAATAACAACTCTGTCTCCTTCACCAAAGACCAAGTGTTAGGGTGGTTGTTTGTTGTTTGCGGGACCATCTGAGCCTCCCACCCCCAACTCGTGGCAATGGAGAGAGCCAAGAGCAGTGAGCTGGGCTCGTACCGCTGCGGGCAGTGCTGAGGCAGCGCGGGGCGCTGGGCAGCCCCGACACGTTGCTGTAGAGCGTGTGCAGCTCCACGCGCGCCGCCACGCAGTACAGCGTGGACTCCCGCAGACCCGCGATCTTGAACAGCGAACTGCTCGTCTTCAGCTCCTGTTCCAAAGGCAAAGGAAAAGGTTATTTGTATAAAAAAGGGTTCAGTACAATTCCCCTTTCAATACCTAAGTTTCCTAGTTAAAAGAAAAAAACACACATTTTACTTTTATTTTTTAGCTTTCCCAACGATGCCAAGTGTATTTCAACTTTCCTATTTAATGCATTTGAAATTTCGCTGTTTTTAAATGGAACAAAGCCTGAACATTTAAAACCTCCTACGAGGAGGCACAAAGCAAAGGCCTGAAACCTGCTGCAGGGTCTTGTTTGATCCCCAGGGTGCCACCAGACACCTTGGGCGCTGCTAATGTGGCATCCCAGGCAGTGCAAGCAGCACAGAAAGGGAGAGGGAAAACAAGCCACGAGAGGCGTCCCCAGCACTGCAGGCTGCTGACACCAGCTCAGTGTTCACTGGTTCAGTGAGGTCTCTTCCTCCTCAGCAGGAAAAGGAGCTGAGCAACCAAACAAACCCCCCACCTTCTCCACAGGGTCTCCACCTTCTCCACAGGGTCCCCACACTGTTTTTGTTTTACTTGAGAGGTAAAAAGTCTCAGGGCCACCAAGCCTCAATTGCCAAACCAGTGCAGCTTCTTGTCTGAACCTCAAGCGTGAGGGTGTTCTGTGCATGTCAGAAGAACACGCCTTTTGGCAGAAGAGGAAGGAAGTCGGGGCTTTTCAGATTTAGCGAGGTCCTTTGGGACAAACAGTTTAAAAAGTAATTTTTTTAAATGAAACTTTTTCTGCTTCTGTTTGTTAAATTTTAGAATGCTCTTCTTCTGTTTTCTTTTTAAATGTAATTTGTTTTCTGCCCTGCAAGGCCAGTCTGCCAGAAGCACGTTTGCCCATTCCCAAGGGCAGCATTTGCCACCAGGGCAAAGTTCCACTTAGATCAGGGCAGCTGCTCGTCCCAGCGCTGGCCGTTGTGTTTCCAGGATCTCCTGCCTTTCTCAGCCCCAGGGGCCCCGGCCACATCAGGCCCCTGCAGGCACCTCCTGAAGCTGCTGGCACAAACCAGCCCCCCACAGGAAAGGAGGGAGGAGATTTCAGAGTCTTCCAAATTGCTCAAGCTCTGACAGCGAAATGCCGCTTTCAAGGCAGCTTTGCACTCTGGGGACACTCTCCTGATCTCTGGGGACACTCTCCTGCCCAGAGCTCTTACCTTGGCGATGGCGCGGGTCGCGTTCTCCCAGTAGGACACGCGGTACAGCAGGAGCTCCCCCGGCCTCGCCGCGAAAGGGGGCGTGAGGCTGAGGAGCAGTGAGTCCGAGGAGGCCGCGGCGGCGGCGCTGCTCACGCGCGGCGGCCCAATCGTAGCTGCAAACACAAACACAGAGGGAGCTGATTGCAAACTTCATCAGATCTAGGGAGAACATGGGAAGAAGCATTCCCAGTCGGCTTTCCCTGGAAGTTAAACAAATATCCATCCGGATCTATTTGGACTTAATGGTGATATCAGTGTGTTCATTTCCCTCCCTCCCCTCACAAACAGCAAATTCAGCCACCTCATCCCAACTTCTCTTAACACCACATTTTTGGGTCAAACCGGCCTGGAATGGGACCAGTTAGTTCCCCTTCACCACTCTCCCCCTCTCTGATTTCTCCATCTGTCCTACAGACTGATGACATCATTTTGTGAAGTGCTCTGATGCCTAAACCATGAAAAACATGCAAGTTATTAGCACTGATAGTGCAGCAGGAAACACTGATGTGGTCGCAGGTCACCTTATGATCACAAGTCATTTATCTTTTGTATCTTGTCTTCTTTCAAAGTTTGAGCTTATCAGCATTTGGGAGCCCTCTCACGTCAAAACACTCTCCCTTTGCACACTGGGGAAGGGAGGATATTAACACCAAGAGTCAGTTCTTGCGGGCAATCATTGCTCCTGTTGCCTTGTAAAGGGTAAAAAAGACAAAACCCAAACACAGCAGATGCTGCTCGCTCTGGTGTTGCTTAGAGAAAAACACGGTCCCGTGATTTTCAGGCTGTACGGAAGCCGAGGTTTCTCCCTCCTTCCTGTGTGTGCCCAGCTGCACATGCTGCCTCGGCTGCCGGAGCAGCGCGGCTCCTCCCCGAGCTCCGGCGGAGCTCCGGCACACGGGACACTGTCCTGCTCCCGCGGCAGGACGCGGCTGGCGCTCCTCCGAGTAGAGAGGCACCAGCTGCCCTCTCCCACATCAAACCTCTGCTTTGGCTGCGTTCCCATTTGCCCAGCGCTTTTCCCACAGCCCTTCAGGGATCCCCTACACACAAGCAATTCTGCAAGGCAAGCCAGGGATCCGCCAGGTGTAGCCTTCATCTCAAGACTTGGCCAATTCCTCTTGCTCCCCACGCTCTTTACTACTGGGATACTCTGAACTAAAGCATTAGCACCTCCTTCCCTCTGCTTCCTGATTATTTAAGAGGCATTTTTAACTCAACGCTTATCTCCTCCTAGGCCCGGAGCTGGCCCCACTCCCATAAAGAGCAGATCTTCACCAAGAGCAGATCTTCATCACACAAATTCCTATTTTACCAGTAGGTAACCCCTACTGGTAACACATTCCTCTTCCTGCAGAGAGGGGAGCCGCTAAGAGCGCGGCAGGGCTGCCACTGACAGCGCCTCAGAGGAAGCGAGCAGCAGCCACCCTGCAGTGACACACGCACACTCTGCAGCCCTTGATAAGCAACAGCCACGGTTCTCTCCCTTGGCTGTTGCACATCACTGTCCAAATACCCTCCACAGACATTTTTTCCAGAGTAATCTCCTCGGAAAGCCTCCCTGCGATCACAGAGGGCACTTACTGTTTCTCTCTGCCACGAAGGGCTCCGACTGCACCCAGTCGGAAACGGCTGGCCCCCGCTCGGCCCTCACGCGCAGCGTCACGGTCCAGCTCCGTTCGTTGAGCAGCTGCGGGAAGGGGCATTCGGTCCCGCTGATCCGCGTGCAGTTCATCTCATCCCACTGGTTGAAGGCTGCCCTGCAAGGCCAAAAAGCCCCCCCAACCATGAGCAAAACGGGGAGAGCAGCCAGGCTCCGAACTGCAGGCGCTCCCCCCGAGCCAAGTGCTGTCCCGCAGGCCCTTGCGAGGCAGCCGCCCGCATGTGGGTTTCACTCCTGCCCTCTCAGCCCCATTCCCTCCGCAGCAGCTAGGGAAGCTCAGAACTGGGAGAGGGAATTCAGGAATCCAAGCTGCATTACTGGGTGCTCTTGGGTGCTTCGCAGCAGCGCAAGCAAAAAAAGCCCAAATATTGTGCTTGTAGCATAGTTGAGAACAAGCTACAACATCCACTACATCCATGAAAAATACCCTCTGCACTGACTCAGGGGAAAAAAATCATACAAAAGAGGAAATACCTATTATTTCCCTTTTATTTTAGTGGAAATACTGCAGAATTCTCAAGTCTTGAGAAACTCTCCGCACATATGCATGAAAACAGCTGTAATAACTTTTTTTTTCCCATTTGTATGCTTTTTTTTTAAAAAAAAAAGCTAAATCTATTAACGTATTAAAACAAAATCATCGTGTTATTTTAGAACTATCTACTTACGTTTTAAAATGTACAGTGTACAGCAGCGGCCCTCCATCCACTTCAACGGGAGACCATCTCAACGAGCTACGGAAGTTATAGGAATAAACCAGCACACCCTGTGGGGCTGGCAGACGGACAGAAGGTTCTACAATAAGAAGGGAAACAAACATAAGATTAAAACATTCAAGTATGGAGTTAACTACCTTTTTGTTTCCCACTTTTATTACCACACATTACATTTTAGCTGCTTTGCAGGCAGTGCCATTTCTCCCCCTTATTCCATTTCTGACACCAGTTTATTTAAACCTCCCATTATCCACCAAACTGAATTGCAACTTACAACTTTTATTATTCTGTACAGGCTGCAGCAAAGAAAGTGCCAAGTTCAGCACTTTAAAGGAAGCACTTCAAAGTTTCAGGGCAAAACCCAATCCTCCCAAGCCCCATAAAAATTCCTCCTCCCCATGAGACTGTAAATCATGGTCCGCCCCCACTTGCCATTACAAACGCAGCTGCCCCTTGATAAGGTGCCTGAAGAAGCTGACGTCAGATTGCTGAAACCCTGCCCAGAACCAGCTGAGCAAAGGGTGCTAAATATTTACGTTTAGGCAGCGCTCCCGTTGCCCATTCCAGCACGGACACTGACTTCTGGCAGCGGTAGGAAGCGCAGCCGAAGCCGACCCGGTTCTGCCTGCCTCTAGCATTAGCACAGTGCTTACATATATCACAGTATAGTGCGTATAGCGCAATATATAGTGCCCAACGGGGAGTTGCCCTCCTTCCGCTGCCCAGAGGCGACGTTACAGATGGATCACGGATCGTTCTGTTTGCTACCCGGGCTTGACATCCTCCACAGGTAATTCGAGAAGCTCTGAGCTGTTCCAGGGTGTTTTCAAGGCTGCCAGGAAGCCCTTTCTTGGGGCACGTTTTTGCTTTCTAGTCAAGCAGGTTCCGTCTCGCAGAGCCGCCGCTGCTCTGGCATGTGGCGGGGTACCTCACACCATCAGCAAGTGCCCTACCCTGACACCCCATACTGCCAATCGCGCAGAATCCTAGGACACCGTCGGACCAAGATGCTCAGATCAGCATCTCCTTCTCCCTCTTACAGAACAAGCAGTGAAGAAAAAGGGCAAACAATGATCACTCAAACCACTGTATCCAGGAGAAGCCAAGAATGCTCTGTGCTCACTTTACATTTCAAACATGGTTTCAGTGCACAGCTGTTGTGCTGTACTGAACTGGCTTCCCCTATTGCCAGATGAACCCCAGAGCCTGCAAAGGGGCCCGGCAGAGCCCAGGTGCGCGGCGGTGACCCCAGCTGCAGCTCACTGTTACTCTGGGCCATGTTTTAATGTGCAGCAGCTCCCTTGGCAATGGAAGAAACGCACGTGGCCACAGAAGAGCCAAGCGGGAGGAAGCTGCACTCATTCACCAAACACCACAATGATACCCTGGAAATTCCCACTGCTGCCCAGCAGGCCAGGACAACAGGACTGGGCAGCAGCGACTACTGCATCTCCTCCAAGGCACCTTCACTGTCTGATAGTTCTTTGGACACCGAAGCCCAGACATAGACCACAGGCCTGGAAAAGCAGCCAAGGAGCTGGAGAGCCACCCACGTCTGACTCGATGAACGGCCAGGGATTGCACAGAACACGACCGCCAGTTCACAGCTGATAAACTTCCCAGGAAATCAGATAAGAGGCTGCTACTCATCCGAGAGGCGACTCGGATGGAACTGAAAAAGCTCTAAGGGCAGACATTCAATTGCTGTGCCAAAGCAGGAACAGAATAGAGTACAAAGAGGAAAACAACATGTCAGAGGGCCCCTTTCTGTGCACGCATGTCATCCACCCAGTTGTGCTATTCAGGAGGAATATCTGCTTCGGAAGCAAACACCTCAGCATTACAATTAACTGTTTCCTTGCTGCACAATGACATTTTCCACTTCTTCCAAACCTCCTATTAACCTAACCACCAAAGACACATCTTTTATCTCAAGGTTATTCAGCTTGGTACTGCAGCCCACCACCTGTGTTGCTCCTGGCCCTCTCATGCTACGCCAATACTCAGATGTGTCACTGCAGCCCCTTGGCACTTGCTAAGGACTGATGCCTGAATCCTCCAGCCAGGCACCTCTCACCCAACCTGAGCATCCAATCACTGCTAATAACAGAGCAAAACATGGCCCTGGCACTTAGCTTTGCCACGGGGATGGCTAATAGGCCTCGTGTGCCAATGCTCCGTGACTTCTCTGAGGCACACAAACCCAGACCCAGTCCAGCCCTCCAAACTCCCACACCTCTATGGAGGTGGCTCAGCCGTGGCAGAGGGGCAGCGGTGCCCTATGGACAACGGCAGCTGCACCACAAGTCCATGGGGTATCAGGCGGCACAAGGCTGACACTGCGGCAGGTTCTGCCCCTCCTCAGAGGGTCTTGGGAGGCTGCGGGGCTCCGAAACGCTCCGCGGGCACCGCCTGGGCGCCCCGCACCAGCCCAGGCCTAAAGGCGAGCCCGCGCCAGCCCCGCAGCCGGCCCCTTTCCCGGGGTTTTCCAAGCGGCGCCCGGCCCGTCGAAAGAAGCGGGGGAAGAGGAAAGGCCGTGACACGGCGGGCGGCGCCGCTGCCCCCTCCCGCCGCCCGCTTCCCCGCGCCCAGAGCCCCGCGCTCCCCACGCACCTGCCGCCGCGGCCCGGGCCGGCCCGAGGACAAGGAGCACGAGGAGCAGGACGAGGAGGAGGACGAGGAGGAGGC
>JAUBOD010000279.1:1739169-1754310 GCA_032353885.1 Nothura maculosa | reverse complement strand
GGGCTGTTCCACAAACACATTGGGAATCCTGAAGACTGGATTGAAGTGACAAAATACAGAAGTGGGAACGCCGAGAGTTCCCATCAGAGCATGAATTCCCATCAGAGCAGTTCACCTCCCGCGGGCATTTCCGGCAAGTCCTGCATACCTACCTTTTATGCACGTTGCAAAAGACCTCTTGGCACAGGATACCACAGGCACATTTATTGCAGGGTCAAGCAGGAACAAAGAGCTGAGCTTTGGGGTGACAGCCCTGCTTGAATGCTCACATGTTTGGGAGCTTAATTTATGTTTCCTTCGTGTAACATGACATGAATCATCTTGCAACTGCCCTGTCTGAAGAATCGTTGGCCACTGAGCTCAGAATGAATGCCAAGCTCAATATTATGATCCTTGGTTTCTGACAAATCTTGTTTTCCTACTCTGTACACAACTATATCTCCATTTTCCTACTATCTATATCTATAGGTGTATCTCAAGGGTTCTCAAGGCAAATGGGTTGAAAAGTCTATTACTAAAACTATTACAAATCCCCCTAACCACTGGGCCCGAACAAGCCAAAGGCACCTTCACATACAGGTGCCTTCTAAGCAATCCCAAAGAACAGAAAAATCTATGCAGCTAATAAGTTAATGGAGGAGAAAAACCTCACTGCACTCTAGCTTGGGTGTCCAAAGTGAGAACACGCTTTTATTTAATAAAATGTGTCATTTTTTCCAAAGTTCTCAGCATTCACTGACTTCTGCCAGTGCTCAGCAGAAAAAAAAAGGAGATCTGTTTTCTTTTAAATACCTACCTTGACATTTTAAGTGGTTTACGCTTCAGGAGCACATCTTCTTTGAACTTAATACATACCAGTGTCTCACCTCACTTTTGTGTCACATGGTGATTACAGTTGTGAGCACCTAAAGCCCCCACCCACCTGAAGGTGACATCAAGCAACACGGAATTAAAGCCTAACAAAACCTGTATGGAGCATCTGGCCTTTCGAGAGCACAGAGAGAGCTTTGCAGGTGGGAAAACACACGGAGGAGTCAAGGTGAGCGCATTTCCCCAGGTGAGCCCCAGGTCAGCTGGACTTCCCGCTAGCTGCAGGCCAGGGAATTGCGGGAGGGCAGCCCTGCCTTCCGCAGCCAGATCCACCCTTGTTTAACCAGGCATTAGGAGCATTTAAGCAGCATTACCTGCACTTAGCAATCACCGTAAAGAACTTTAAGGGCATCATTTGCTTTGGGGAGAGCTGAGCAAAAAGAGAAGTTTCCGAGCTAGCAGTGAGTGCCGTGTGTGGAACTTGATGCTCTGCACAAACACAGAAGTGTCACCTCGTGTCCTACTCCTGATGCACACGGAAAACTGCTCCACAAACAGCAGTGGAAAGCTTTGGAGGAACCTGCTGCTGATGTTCCTTACTGCCCTACTGGAAGACAGTCCTTTGACTGAGGGATGGTGCTGGAAGCCAGCAGGTCGAGGGAGGGCATCCTCCCCATCTACTAAGTAGGATCAAAATATTGTAGAATGTTTTCTGGAAAAAAAAAGGAAAAAAAGTAACCCCAAAATATTTTGGTAGGACTATTTGAATTTTGCACCCACTCTTCTCTCACCTTTTGGGTGAGGATTTCTAATTTGCTGTTACAAGATCAGCAGAGGGAGCTCAAAACACTAAGTCTTAGCACTGGTCATATACTCCATGCTAAAAAACACACTTCTGTGTGGTTGGGGGCCAAAAGCCCAGAGGTGTAGCAATGAAGGCAGATTGATAAAAGACAGGGAATACATTTCCTGAAAGCTGAGGAAGTTGCCCCTGGCATTATTTTCTTTTGGAAAATGCTTTGCTGGCCTAGGAACACACAAGAAAGGATCAACAAGGAGAAGGAATTCGTCTCCAAAAGAGATTTTTTTTTGCCAAAAACTCCTTCTCTAAAAAAAAGTTA
Source organism: Nothura maculosa (assembly GCA_032353885.1). Taxonomy (NCBI): domain Eukaryota; kingdom Metazoa; phylum Chordata; class Aves; order Tinamiformes; family Tinamidae; genus Nothura; species Nothura maculosa. The sequence goes on along the minus strand of JAUBOD010000279.1, from coordinate 1,752,379 downwards.
AAAGCACAGTTATTTTTGTCTTCAAATTTAAGTTTCTATCACAAAATCATGGTAGGTGGTGAGTGCTGGAAAATATTCAGCCATTAATAGGGCTGTGTGTAATACAACTGAGATTAAGAGGTCTCTCAAATATAGTTCCTCGTCAGATTTCTTCCATAGAAAATAAAGATTTTCTACTAAAAATAGTTTGGGTAAGGAAACACGTTTCAAAGGTTTTAAGCTTTGGAAAGATGTTAAAATTGCAAAACAAAACAAACAACAACCACGCACTCAAAATGACACAAACAAACAAAAATCTCTCACACACAGAGAAACTAGAAACCAAGCCCAGGAGAACCACAAAACGCATCAGAGAATGATTAAGATTGGATTGGGCCTTTCGAGATGATCCAGTCCAACTCCTCTGCTCCAGCAGAGATGCCCAGAGCACATGGCATAGGGAATCACATCCGAGTGGATGCTGAACATCTCCAGAGAAGGAGACTCCGCAGCCTCCCTGGGCAGCCTGTGCCCGGGCTCTGGCACCCTCAGTCAAGACGTTCTTCCTCAGCTTCGGGCAGAATTGCTTGTGCTTCAGTCTGTGGTCATTGCCTCTTGTCCCCTCATTGGCCACTACTAAGGACAGTTTGGCTCCATCCTCTGGACATGCTCCCTTAAGATCTATCCGTCCCCACTGAGCAGATCCCCGCTCAGCCTCCTCTTTTCCAGACTAAACAGGCCCAGCTTTCCCTCTTTCCACACGGCAGAGCCACGCCAGGTCCCTGCTCACCCTGGCAGCCCCACGCTGGACGCTCTCCCACTGCTCCCTGTCCCTCCTGTCCCAGGGAGTGCAGCCCTGGGCACGGGGCTCCACCCGTGGCCTCTGTAGGGCCGGCCAGGGGGACAGAATCCCTGCCGGGCCTGCCCGCCGAGCTCTGCTCCCGGCACCACCGGAGCCCTGGGCCTTTCGGCTGCCTCATGGGCCACGTGTCGCCCCTGGGCCCTTCTCGGCAGAGCTGCTCTGAGGCAGGTCCCCCCAGCCCCTGCTCGTGCCTGGCCTCATTCCCCTTGAATGCAGCATTTACACAAAGTTGCTGTATGCAGTACACGGACCAGATCGTGGAAGGTGAACATTTTTCTAGTATCCCCTCTGGATCCGTCTGAGCCATGTATCAGAATGAAAGCACAGGAAGTATTCAGCAACTTAATTTTTCTCGCTTAAGTGGTAGACGTTATATATATAGAATCATCATTTGCATGTTTACATTCTCGTTTTGCTGCTTCTAGCAATCCTAAAATGAGTTGATAGGAGGTTTTCTGTAAGCCATCTTCCAACCAAGCATTTTTATAGAAGTAATATTATTTGTTTGAACCCAATTGCAGCAGGGAGTCACAAATAATAAAACTCATCTTAAATTGAGGTTGTCAGGAATAAAACAACCTAGAAGTCCTGCTAAACATAAAGTGCCCCGGGGGAGCTGCACAACAGATCTCTGCTGCAGGGGAACTGGGAGCGCCGGCTAACGCGAAGGGACGATGTGAACGCAGCCCCCTCTCACGTCGCCTTTCTGGAGGCTGCGAATGTTGCAAGATACTTGTTTAGCAAAGAGCTCAGTGCTGAGGGGGGCGCTCCCTTCCGCAATCTCCTCCTAAGGCCTCGTTTAGACTATGAATCAACACTTCTTTCCGATTGCTAAATCAAGTTTAAATCCCTTCTCCAGCCTTCTTAATTTTACGCAATATTCTTCACAGCGCATTTCAGGAAGGGCAGTGGCTGAAGACATGCGGGTGACTTCCTAAGTCACAAGTTAGCTGTCAGTACATCCAAAAAAAAATATGGATACAAGAAAAGAGCTAAAGAAGTAAATGTGCAAAATTTATTATGTTCTCCAATGAACACAAGGGTATTAAATTTATAAAATTATATCACAGTTTTGAAATTAAAAAACACTAAAAATTAGAGTCACTTTTACAATAAAAAAAATGAAGTTCAAAAAGTTTACTCCATTTCTTCATTAAAAAATAAACTATTAAAAAAAGGATAAAAAAGAAAATGCAAATTGAAAAAAGTCATTGCAGCGCAGCCTTCCTCTTTGCATAAGGGAGAGTCTTGTTAGCAAGACAAGACCAAACTGGATGGCAGACATCCCCACCACTCTGTGCAAAGACATCTTCTGTATGCAACTTGAGTCCTTGTTCGAATCTCAGAAATAAGTTCCTGTTTGTTGAGAGATGCACATTCGTAAACACCAGTAATTTACAGGCAAGTATTTCATACTTGTGGCAGTCTAGCCACAGGAAAAGGAAACCAGAGGATGCCCCTTGGTGCTTTGCGCCGAGTGCTACGTGCTCTCCTGGCTGTGCACACCCGCCGTGGGCATTCCCTGCTGGGAGCTCACACGTGCCGCGGCACCTCTTCCCAAAGGGCACCGCTGCTCCGGCTTCCTTGGTGGCTGGGCAGAGTGCGGCTCCTGGGGCGCCCGTGGCCTCCCCAGGGGCAGGAGCCTGGGCCTGGGCACCTCGCCAGGGCTGCCGCGTCCTCGCGCCCACGGTGCTGCCGGAGGATGTCCCAAGGGCTCTCAGACCTGCGGCCGTTTCCTGCTGCCTGTGCAACCACACGCAGAGCCAACGCTACCAAGTGCTGAATCACCAAGGCTGCTGTCACGGAGCACGCCGGCATTCCAACCACAGCTCCTCAAGAGTAAGAACAGTTTGGCAGAACCTCAGCAGACTGTTGCTGATGTTCTCAGGTTCAAGTATATGAAGTGCACAGATCTACTCCTCTCTGGTCAGACGGCAGCCTTCTTATCATAAGCCAAGAATTCACCCAAAACAATCCACATTAGTGGAACTCAGTTGTGCCTTGACTCGAGTCCACTGGTGGCAGAGAGGAGTGTAACCTGCCACTAGCAAACTGTGGGTTTGGCAGCTTCAGCACCCAGAACCCAAAGTCCTTCTGTCTTCACTGGCACCTTCATAATAAGAAAGTTTAAGTGCCTGGTATATGGCTAGTCCTATAACTGAGTTTTATTTTCTTATGCTACACTATTTCCTTTCCTTCTGACGCTTTGCTCCCGGAATTGTCGTCATCATTAGAGTAATTGCCTGAGTCTCGACTACATGGCTTAGAATGGCGGCCCTCTCCAAAATCCGTTTGCTTGGTTTCTTCCGTGATGATACTCTCAATTATACAAAAGTTTTCTGTTGGCTCCTCAGTTAGCAGATAGGGACTGCCGAAAGGCCGGCCCCCTAGATCCTGCAAAAGAGAAGCAGAAGAGAAAAAGAGAGCACTAGTCATTTGTGATCCCTAAATAACAGCCCCAATCTACACAGCAGCGGTATGAATCCAGCTTATTTGGTAGGATTATTGTTATTCACGCTTTTTATTCATGCAAGTATTACTCATGCTTCCCCTAACAAGGTCAGCATGAAGTTTAGTTGCATGAACATAACCAAGAACGAATGACTGACACTTTATCAGCACAGAAGGTCACAGAATCCTAATTTTCCTATGTTTAGCGTTGTCAGCTATGTATATGAATTACAGAAATCTGACTCGAGAACTAAAGAAAAACGCCAATTTAGAGCATTCTCACAGAACACGCAGTAGCAAGTGGGTGACAAGGGCATGTTTGCAAGGTCTGCAATGAGGATGAGCTGAAAAGTAAAATTTAAAGGAAGCAAAAAAGAGTGATCCCCCTGCTAGAGCAGGATATTGAGCCTCTTAAGACTCTACAACTAACGCCATTCAGACATCGCCGTGTCCTGTACATCTTAAGAGCTTCAAGGAGGAGGGGATCCCCATTAGGAAGGCCATACATGGCTCAATGTTCAGAGATATCACAGCAGGGCAGGGAAGAACAGTTCCTGCTGCCTTTCAAAATTTACCACCCTAGCGTGTTGCTCTGTTCACTCTACCCTGGGAGCACTAGTGAGTAGTAAAGCAGAGCTGGAAATGGAACATCTGCCTTCTCAACAGATCTGAGCCATCCAGACCCACTAGTGGAGTCAGGAAACAACCTATCCAGCCTTATTCACCTCTCCACACTATTCATGACCTCCTATCTATGGAAGCCTTCAAACACTTGGATCTAATGCAGTAAGTGGGGAAAAAAAATAATCAATTGCTAAGTGTCAAGAATAAATCATCAGGCTGGCAGTCCAGCTTAAAGAAATGCTTAGGACACAGCCAAAGGCGAGTGTCTGGGGAACACAACGGGAAGCAAACCTGGTCTCACCTAACGGGGCAGAAGTACCTGCTCCCATTGGCGACTGAAGGTGCTCTCTGGAATGAAGCATCTTTAGCAAGAGCTTTGCTTAGACAAAAGAAAAAAGTCTTTGCCTATCCAAGAATTTCAGAAACTAATACCACCCATTTCATTTTCCATAGGAATTCCTGCACTTTATTGCTGAAGCCCATAAAGCTAATCTTGCCTATCCATGATGACATGGGATGCAGAGAAACACTTTTTCAAAATATTTTCTCTTTGTGTTTTTTTCTAAAAACAAACCTGCTCAGTGAATAAGGAAAATATCACCTTACCTCTATGTTTGAAGGAGGGTGGCACGATGGAAAGAACACATACTTGATCTTATTATAGGCTTGATACAGGACAAAAATGATGAGCACTGCAATAGCCAGGATAGCAATCAGGGCACCTAGGAATGTTGCTAGGATGATCAGAGGTAGCATTTTATCTACAAAAAAAAAAAAAAAAAAAAAAAGTGAATTAAAGTTATTAATTTACAGGCATTCATAAACTTGAAAGATTAAAGATGACCTTCACACCTATTATTTATCATAAAATTTCATGTTTTTATAGTGCTATATCAGATTTAACTATTTGACAGCTTGCACCTATATATTACACCTGATGTATGGATGTTTATTAGTCTACTACTTGTGTACAGTTTCTTATGCTAAGGAACATTATGTAATTTGGAGGTACTTGAGCCTTTGAAAACACAGAGAGGGGAGTAAATGTCTATGGGCTGTGGGCTATAAACAAGCAATGACCCCAGAGTGGGGTTGGCCCACGGTGATTCGGTGGGGAGAGGAGGAGATTGCCCAGACTCACAGGCACTCAGCTGCACAAAAACAATGACACAAGTTTCACATGGTGGAAAAAAAACAAAACCTTCTAGCAATCAACTGATGTACCCTTTTTAGCTGCTTGCTAAGGATTAGAAAAAGAAAAAAAATCTCTATTCTATGGATATTGCAGCCTCTTCTCCATCCTGATGGCCTAGGGACTAGCTCAGCCCGAGCCCGGCACGGCAGGTGCACCGAGCGAGCTGCGCTTTATTTCAGCATTCAAGTTCTGCCCTCCTGGATGGAGCTGGAGCTGTGGGAAACCCTCCACCAGGCTCAGTTCAACATCAGGACTTAGGTTTAAGGCTGTGATAGCTGGACCATACCTAACAGAACCCAGCTTTGGTCAGCAAAATATCTGAGTCATCAAGAAAGCTTTCATCACAGTGGTAAGCTAGACACTGCTTAAGTTACCGAGTCTTACAAGTTTCCTTCTCCACTCCTCTACTTTGCAATATATTTTCTTTTAAAAAATACTCCCCCCAGGAGCCTGATGATTTGTCTTCTCACATTTCAGAATATGTTTTTTTTTTAATTCATGTCATTCTCAGAAAGATCAAAATGACAACAGGATCATGAATTTGTAGCACCCTTTTTAGTGATTCCTTGCACTCTCCTAAAAATATCATTAAAGAAATTAAAGTTTGCTCATTAAAAACTCACCATGCAGAATGAAGTTGAACTTGTAGTTGTACTTTGAACTTGTAATTACAAGAAATACATCTTTCCAATAATGTGCTTATTCCATATGCTCGTTATTCACCTGAGCTAATGATTTCTAAGCTGGGGTGTGAAGAAGCTCCTACCTCGGGGTGTTTGGATGCATTCCTCCTTGCTGAAGGGGCTGCTTTTGTTGTAGGTCTCGGAGAACGCTTGGGCCTTCACACAGTAAACCGTGGAGGGTGTGAGATCAGAAACTGTCGCAATTCTCTGTTTGAGCACTTTCATTTTTGCTTCCTCCTGAGGAAAGAAAGTAAAGAAAAAAAGAAAGAAAGAAAGAAAGAAAAAGGGCACATAAATAAGAAACACTCGGCTAAATTACAGTTTTGGCCTCTGCTGAACTGAGAAAGTCATTCTGTAAGAAGTTGGACACCGTTCTGCAACTGGATTAAGTAAAAGCCACCACACAACCCCTCCAGGAAGCACATTCATAAAATAAATGTAATCAGCAAGAACAGCTGCTTGCTTCACGTAGCCCGTGTTCTTATTTTCTCAGATACGGTCATGTGCGCACACGCTCACTGGCTGCTATAAAAGCATTTGGTCTGAGAAGCATTAAGATGTGAACTAAAGTGCATACGAAGTGCATCTCCTTTAACACATACAGATATAAAACTGCAAATATGGAAAGGAAAGACCACAGTAATTAGGACAACACACACAACCACTCCCTCAGAAAGGCAACACCACAAGAACCCAACAGCCCCTGCTGAGAACTGAGCCATCTGCAGGTTTGTCCACTGAATGCTGAGGGCAGTTGTGCAAACCTTATCTCGTACAGCCACACCAACGGGGGGGATAAAAAAGACTGCTCTGTAATAAGTCTTCTTGACCAGAATTTTAAAGTACACTTTTACAAAAATGCCCAGATGAACTGCAAGATGGACACACCATATAGCTGCCTCTTCTGCAAACACACTTCCTGAGGAGAAGTGAACTACAGTATCTAAGCCATAATGAAGTTCCTTTAAACATTTACACAGTCCATACCTCGTTATTTGAGGAATTCTTCCAATACAGAACGCGGTAAGACAAGCCATAACGTCGCAAGGCCTCATTCTCAGCCCCTCCTGGAGGAGAAATCTGGATGTGGAGCAAAACATCACTGACGTCCACTTTTACATCGGGAGGGCCAATTTCATCTTAAAGCATTTTTTAGAAAGAAAATGATTAGACTGAAAGAATACAAGTAAAAATAACACAAAATATTGCAACATACATTTACAAGAAGACTATTAAAATATAAACATTGTATTAAAAGTACTTTGCCTTAAATTAGTACAGTCAATGATGTATTTCTAAATAGGGAAATGCTGACTGTTAAATTAGAAAAGACCATGAAAAACATCTGCTGAATTTGAGCCAGAGGCTCTGTACAGGAACTATGTATTTGTTCATCTGACTAGGCTATTTCTGCAAATATTAGCAAAGACAAGCAAGCTGGCTGAGAAATAAGCACATTTAAGAACATACATCTGCTTACTTGTTACCAGAGGATTTACTTCTACTTCATAGGACAAGCAGGATCTATTATGTTCACTCATTGCCTGTACACGGAGGTAATACAATCCAGGAGAAGGAGGGATGATAGAAGTGAAGTTGCATTTTGTATTAGTGATGTTTTCACAGCCAGGTACAGAGCGCCATTTTTTGGATTGATCATCAGGATTATGCTTTCTAAAGGCCCTAGAAAAGATAAGTTTTAACATTTCTTCAAGAGAATCACAGGCTAAAAAATCCAGGCTGAATGGGTCTCATTTTTCTTTATTTGGGGGAAGAATGTTCTTAAAATTTTACTTTTATAAATAACACTAAGTGCTATTATTTTTTACTGGTAATTGAAATAATGATGGCAACTGGAGCAGGATATAGAAATTAATGCTTATGCAGTTGCCACTCAATAGAAAAATTAAACAACGATTTTAAACATTCTGAAAATTAAAGATTTTTCATACAGTTCTAAGTTGATTATTTGTATGACATGGCCTAGAAATTCCAAAAGGATTCGACATTTAGCGGTCTCCCCCCTTTATTACTAGAAAGCATAGACAAACTAAATGCAAGTCAAGAATTTAGAAAAAAAGTCTACATTATGGCCACAATGTGTGTGCTACATTTAGACATTAACAGAAATAATTGCAGAGAGGGTGGTTTTTTTTTTTTTTAAATAATACACTTCTGGTTTACAATTTCCAGTTGTCTAATTTCTTAGTATTTAAAAAAAATCCAAGCAATGCAAGCTTCATATCTTACAGATACATTGTTTAATGTATATTTGGAAGTCCAAACCATTATGTATTTAACATTCTTTTAAATTAAAAGAAAGAAACCCAGTAACTTCTAGGTTACTTTACTTGCAATCTTTGTAAGTCACTCTGTGCCCAGATGAGATCCTGAATGTTTCAGTTAACGTGCTAGGTCACTTTAGAAACTGTTAGTAGAAATTAAAATACAATGAACTGTTTAAAACCACAGAACCTGTTTACACAAACACACAGAAACAGTTCAACTCACAGGAGATACTGCACAGTGTATCTCACACTTTCCTTGTACTGACTCCTCCAGTGAAGGTGAAACTTCATGTTCAAGGCAGAAACTCTCACACTTGTTGGACAAAGTAGATCTTGTACTGCATAAAACAAGAGGGAAACTCACAGTCAGTAAAAAGCTTTACATTATGTTCAACAGTTCCTCACTGTATTAAATGGGCATGGGATATTTTCAATAAGTAAAATACTCTTTTTTTGCATCACAGCCAGTGCCTTATGTGCAGCACCATTTGTTGGCACTCCTCATTTCAGGGTATGAAAGGAAACTGTTTGCAATGGATGGCTCCAGGCAGACAGGCAAGGACTGCTTGGCACAGAAACACAAGGCAGAAAGTATCTGAACTGAGAAGATGTTCTCGGGCCATCCTCTGCTTCGTGCAGGCACGTAAGAAAGGACTAAGGCAAAAGATGCAAGTAAACGTTGTAGTTGGAAATTCTGATTCAGTGGCAAATGTTTTATGGAGTGTTTTACGTTTTATGGAGTGGAGATGGGGGCATTCTGATGGAGGAGGGGGAAAAGAAAAAGGAAAAAAAAAGAGTTGATATACCCCCTGTTCAAACTGATGCCTGACTCTCTACATTCCTGCTGTACATTATTTTTACTAACACTGAAGAGTTATTAAACAGGCACCTGAGCAGTGCTCTAAGGGAAAAAAAAATACACATGCAAAACAAGCCATTAGTTACAAGCAAACTTCCACTAAGCCATTCCCCAGAGGCTGCAAGAATCAAGAAGTCAAGGCTCATGTTTTTATTTTTAAAGCTCAGCTCAACTTCATACGCATTCATATTTTAAACAGAAAATCTAATTAACTATCAAGATTGCTGTTATATCCAAATGAGTGTGATGTCCAGGCCCAGTAATCCCATTTTCCAACGAGGGGCTCTTTCTCAGTACCTTTCCGAGTGGTTTTTATGCAGTGGATGGGGCTGAACAAGCCTTCCTTTTCCAGGGGCCGATACGCCTGTACTTTCAAACAGTAGGTAGTCTCTGGTGCCAGATCATGGATTGTGTCAATAGGGAATATACTTTGCTTTCGGAGCTGCAAGAAACAATTGAGAGCAGCAGATGAAGATAAGGGTTCTTCCTCATGAGCTTATTTCTTAAACTCTTCTGCCTGTTCCAGTTCATGTACATAAAATACTCTCCAAAAGGCTAAACCAGGGCAGTTTTCTCCAGTGCAGGTGACTGAGTGCAAGATGCCACACTCCCTTACACACGTAAGCAGGAAGGGAACTTCTCTTCCTACCACCTTGACCTCCTTCCTGCCCTTTGTTCCTGCTGGCCAAGTCTGGTTCCTGTCCCTGCATATCAGAAATGCTTTTATTGCCTTCCTGCACCTGGTTTGGGTATTTATATTTATAGAAATAAAAAGCTCGTTCATAAAATACCTCATACAATTCTCTAGTTTAAAAAAAAAGTGCAGATCAACAGTTGTACATAGTTACATAACAAAACAATTATCTTTTAGAACATTAAGTAATTAAAGTATATATCTGGCAGTTATTTTAAGATCAGAAAATAAAAATCAAAGTATGATTATACCTCTGCATTTGATGAGTTTTCCCAGATAACTACATTATACCTAAAACTCAGATCATCTATCCACATTTTTTGGGCCTGATTTGCTTCTGGAGGAGAAAGCTTGATTTTTATTACTCCATTTGTAGACTGCAGCTCTATTTTTGGGGGACCAATTTCAGCTGTAAATATTAAAAGAAAATACACAAAAACACACAGTCAGGCAAAAGTGTTTAGAGAAAAAACACTCCAAATTTAGTCATATTAAAAAGATTGTATATATTATCTTATTTTTAACTCTTTCTATCAGTAACTGATAGAAATCTAATCTGTAAACTACCAGTGTTAACTGGTTCTGAGAAGAAGGAAGTTAAAATGCAATATTACTAACTAATGTTCTCTAAACCCTGTAATGAAAATCAGTATAATTTTTTTTTTTAAATGAGCAAGGAAGGAAGCCTTGCCCAACAACCAAAGGGATATTGACAGAAGCCTTCAGAATTACACAAATCCTAGCCAACAAGAGGCTGTAAGATGAGAAGATGACTTCCAGAAAAGTCCATTTTCAGGAAGATTGGCTCCAATTCCAGAGAAACACAGAGTGACGGAAAAGTCCATTTTCAGGAAGATTGTATTTCTCTGTAATTGGAGCCAGAGTGACGGAAAATTATGTCAGAAAAACAGTGTCACTTTGAATATTTTGCCCTCACCGGAAGAGGGAACTGTAGCATTCCAAGACCAGAAGTTACCTCATGCTACTTCAATGTTGAGAGCCTCGACTCAGGTTATTATGAGCTATGGAAGTTCATGCCTCTTTTCCACAATAATGTGCTCAAGGCCATTTAACTAAAAACATTACAGTGTCCAGTGAGCTCATACCCATTTCAGATGGAATCATTTCAAAATAACTGGACCATGGAGATTTGTCTTCCCTCGTTTCAGCCCTTAAACGCACGTGATATTCGACTTCGTACTCAGTTATCGCTGAAGAAAAGTCACAGCTGGTGCCAGTGACATTTTGACACCCAGCTAACTCTTTCCATTCCATTTCATTGGACTGACAGTCTTCAGAGCTGTAAAGAAAAAAAAAAAAAAGAATAATTTCACCTTTTATTTTCTTTTACTTTTCCTCTTAAGGCTAATAAAACAAACATTATGCAATTTCTAGCTTTTATCGCCGGCACTTATGTAAGCAGTATTATCTATTTAGTTAACCTGGACTTCATAGATCAACTATTTGCTTTCATTTTATTAGCCAAAGTTAACTATAACCTACAAAGTGTGATGCTGATTTCCTTGCTTCACCACGTGAGCACACAATGTCAGAAGAATGTCATTAAAGAACTGTCAAAATCCTGAATGAAATGCTGAGTGCATGATCCCAGCATGGCATTGATTTTATAAAGCTTGGGAAGAAATTAAAAATACTGGTTGCAAGAAACAGAGAGATGCACAAAACAAAGAAAATTGTTAGTGTCAGCAAGGAGCGCAGACTACGAGAATGCAAAAACACACACAAAGGTGAAAACTGGAGTTCACCAGAAAGAGGAAACGTTGGAATGGAACGGGCAGCTTCCTCGAAACTCTGTTTCATGTGTGTTAATGTGTGACTGCTAAAACACATCTCTGACATCACGAGTGAGGATCTGACTGCAAAGAGGCTGACCTGAAGAAATAATTTTATCTTCTATTCTCGTCTTTGACAGACCAGAATTATGTTTTTGAAATAATTTGCATTTTCAGAGTGACAGTTTGTCATTAAGGAAGCAGCAGCCTGGCTTTATTATTATTATTTTTTTAATCCAAAATCATACACTAGGAAATCCTAAAATAAAAAACTCCTTAAGTGATTTTATCATCTCAGAAGTGTTCTTGTGCATTTGTGTGACAGGGAAGTTCTACAAAATACCAAGTGTACTGATATACACATGTACTGGTATATAAAACAGCAGAAGAAAAACAATTAAAGTTAAATAACAACAAATAAATAATTGATGACTAAAATTTGCAGATCAGAAATCTGGGTCTATAAACACTGACAAAGTTTCTAAAATTTACACAGCAAATTTTCTCAAATTCCACATGTACTTACTGGGGGAGAGGTTGACAAAACGTAGCTCAATTAGAAATGCACCCAAAAATTTGTTGGAGTCTAAACACTAGTTTAAAATGTGGCAGTGCATTCACCCCAGGAATCGTTTCAATCCTGAACATTTAGTAGTAATGTTTTCTGCATTTATGACTTGTAACTATCAGCACATAACCTAATTTCACATATTAATTACAGATGATCCCTGCAGGGTCCAACATCAGTTCACAATTTAGCTTTCTGGCCTCTGCTTCCTGTATTCCAGAAGGATACATGGCAGCAGCAAGAACCATTGTAATTAATCAATTAATTAGCTCTTCTAACACGAAGAAGTGTCCAACTTCTCTGGCTGAGCACCAAGGCAGCACTCACCAGCAGTACTGAGCTGAAAACACCACGGGGGTGTCATCCTCCGAGTAGTTCCACCGCAGAGTGAAGTTTGTATTCACAATGTAGACCTCAATATCTTCAGGGCTCCTCAGATTAGCATGACCTGCAAGAGAGTTATGCTAAATTATGCACAAATTGGGATAGGTGATATGCTAACAATTTAAGGTAAGCTACTAGTTTGGAAAAGTCATTGAGGGTTATGACTAGAGAGTTAAACTAAAATCAATAAATGTGAGAGTTTAACCTCCTTCATCCCGCAGTGTTTAAAGAGCACTTCAATGTACAGGCTCAGGAACAGGGAGGGCGTCAAGAACTCCCTGGCCTCTCCTGACTAGGCAGCTCTCTCGAGTGCTCAAGATCTCCCTCTCACATATCTTGAAAATTGAGTTTTACAACTGCCTACTGCCCGTACATCACCATTCCTTGTGAGAGACAGATTCTAAGTGGTCTGAATGCATTTAAACCAGTATGGTTTTTTTCTTGTATCCAACACCTGTATCTCAGCAACAAGCTCTTCAAGACTGACCTAATGCTGTTACTCCCCAGGCACAGAGCAGATCTGGCATTTCAGGCCATTTCATGTCACACCCTACTGATATAAATTCAACATATAGGCCAGAAGATAATATAAATTCCTTTCAATAAAGTTTCCCCATACAGTAACTTAATTATGGTACAAAGAACAGTGCATCAAATGACTCACCATGGAAGGCAAGGGCCAAGTCTCAAGCCCTGTGTAAGAATGACAAAATATCAAAGGAAGACTAGACCAGGAAGGATGAATGCTAAACTCATCTGCTGGTAGCCATCTCCCCTTTTTTATTTTCCATTTTTGAAAACCAATTATATTAAAAAAAGAAATATCTTAT
>JAUBOD010000279.1:1723725-1737734 GCA_032353885.1 Nothura maculosa | reverse complement strand
CCCATCGCCCGTTAACGGACGCGGCGGGAGCCCCGGGCCGCCCCAGCGCCCGTTAACGGACACGGCGGGAGCTGCGGGCCGCCCCATCGCCCGTTAACGGACACGGCGGGAGCCCCGGGCCGTCCCGCTGCCCGTTAACGGACGCGGCGGGAGCCGCGGGCCGCCCCATCGCCCGTTAACGGACGCGGCGGGAGCCCCGGGCCGCTCCACTGACTGTTAACGGCCGCGCCGCGGGCCGCCCCCACCCCAGCCCGCTCCGCTAACGGTCGCGACCCCCGGGCCGCCCTGCGGGTCGCACCTGCGCAGTGCGGGGCCAGCGCGGCCAGGAGGCATGAGAGCAGCCCCGCCGCGGCCATGCCCGTGGTCCCGGCAGTGCCCGTGGTCCCGGCAGTGCCCGTGCTCCTGGTCCTGCCCGTGGTCCCGGCCGTGCCCGTGGTCCCCGTCATGTCCGCGGCTCCCGCAGCCCCGGCAGAGGCCACGGGCTCCCGGGCCCCTCCCGGAAGGCCGGGCGGCTGCGCATGCGCTGGGGGTGGAGCGGCGGGCGGGACCGCGGGGGCGTTAACGGGCGCGGCACCCCGCGGAACGGCGCCGCGGCGGCGGTTAACGGCCCTTTGGGAGCGGTTAACGGTCCGTGGGAGGTGCGGACTCCCGCAGGGCCAGTGGCAGATGTTGCCTGAGGAGGGCTCGGGGGCAGCGCGGCCGCCCTGGCCAGGAGGCGGCCGGTGCCGCCGCCGCTTCCCCCTCATGGTCCTCCCGCGCCGCGGCTGCCAGGCTGGCGGCCGCCCTTCCTGTCCGGCTCCTGCCCGCTGCTCCCCGCTGCTCCCCACGGCGGCGGGTGCCGGCGGGTCCCGCTCACGCAGCCCTGGGGGCTCGGGGAGGGGAGAACCCGGCGGGGAGAACATGAACGGCGCGGGGCCGCATGGGCGACGCGGCCCGGAGCTGCGGGCGCCGCTCCGCAGGCTGCGGCTCCCGCCTTCCCCTTTTCTCTTCCCTTTTCTGAAATCATTATTGTTGTTTTCACGAGGTTGTCCAGCTGTAGTGGAGGGGAGAAGTGAGAGGGCACCCTTCGCCTCCCACCCTCTGAAAAGAGCCTGCTCTGCAGCGGACATGACACCGTTGCATCCTCGGTGTGAGGATTTGGAAGCCTGGCAGGCCAGGGCCTGTGTTTTGTGCATCCTGGGTGCTCCAAACATTACATTATTGGCAGAATAAGGCAGTGGCGCTGGTCAGCGCCCATCTGCACGGAAGGGCTGCTGCCTGCAGCATCGTGGCCCCTTCCCCTTGCGTGTTCAGCCAGCTTGGGGCTACATGGAGACCTTGGTCCTCAGGACACAGATGTGGGACACATAGGATCAGTGTAATTAGAGCCCACATTGATTTGGCCTGTAAATGCTGTGGGATGCTTGAGGACTACTCTAGCAAGCTACAAAACCCATCAAAATCACTTTTATTTGGAGATGGAAGGTGCAGGGACCCTGCCCTGTTCATGAAGGTCTAGTGCCAATGTAATTCCACTTGAAGTCAGTCCTTAAATAAGCTCCGGAGAACTGCCTGTATCTCAGGCATATTCCCTTTCTGCCAGAAATGGGAGTGGAAGTGAAATACTATGGACTCAGTATTCCCAGCAATGTGCAATGAAAAGCTCATAATCATGTCAGAGTGGGCTAGTGAAATACAGATGCTGTTAGTCCCTGTACAGCAATGAATGCACACACAGCCTTAGACTGCTCAGCGAGATGAAAGCTGCAAACCCGTGTTACCAGAAAGAGTGATGATGAAGAGGAAGCCAATGCCACTTTTTGAAGGTTTACAAGAGGTTGTGGATAACTATGTCCTTCGAAACACCCTGTGTCTGTGGTTATTTATTTAGCATATTACAGGTGTCTAACTTAGCACAACTTCTTTAAGGAAAAAAGGTAGTTTCTGGAGTTTTACTTTCTGATTTCTGTTATGATTGGATCAACAAATATGCAATGTACTAAATGTATAATGCAGAGGTTTATTTAACATGTAATAAAATGATTAATGGAAAATTATTAGAACAAAAATGCACTGTTGAGCAGCAGGCGTTTGAAGCTGTCAAGTCTATCAGGATCCTTGCACGATGCAGTCAGCAGCACCAGGCAGGGAAAACAGCATCGTGATGAGCTCAAAACAAGCAAGTCATTACTTGCCTGCGTCATCTATTGAGCACCATCATCAGCTTCACCACTTCCTGCATCTTTTCTCTATTTTTTTTTCGGTGTAAAGAAGTTTTTCTTTAAAACAAGGGTGGTTATTTGGTGTTTATGTAGTGCACAGGCTGTGGGCTCTGATGCAGCCTTTGCTCCATGGTCGGAGGAGCGCTTGAGCAGCTGGAAATGCTGCCAGTCTTGGCTGGCGTTTTCATCTTGCTGCTCCCTTTCAAGAGGCCCTCAGGAAGAGGCCGTGGAAAAAGAGCTGTGTGGGCTGGATGAATGGTGAAGTTGTAGAGTTACCTATCTGATGCAGACAGCTGTGAAGCCCTGGAAGTCGAGGGAGGTACTCGACCCCCTTCCTGCGTGTCTGGTGGGAGGAAACCTCAGCCCTGCGACGTCAGGAGTGGGCTGTGGGAATCATGCAGGCTGCATCACTGCAGGGGGAGGCCAGGCTGGTGCGCAAAGGCTGAAGTCGGTTAAAACGTATCCTAAAGGGTGGTTGCTCGGCCGTGAGAGCATTGCCAGGGGAAAGCAAATCTGCCCTTGGCGAGTGGGCTGGTGCTGAGGGAAGTGGGGCCACTGCAGTAGGTGCTGGAGCCCCTGGGAGGTGCGTGACTCACTGTACCACTTCCCTTAGGGGAGTGTATTGCTACAGGGCGTTCCTCACCTCGAGACTCCTTTATTCTGTGGTGATTACTTACCTCGTGCTCAAACACGGTGCAGGAGCGCATTTTTACAGCAAGTTACTTAGGTAAGTCGCACTTCACAGCAGCCATTCCGCGATCCGGATCACAGAAACTCAATGGTCCCATTTATTACCGGTAGGAATAAGTGCAGACCTCTGGTGCAGCAGCAGCGTTGGCAGCTCCCTGAGGAGGAAGGCAGAGCATGGAGCGCAGTGCTGCTCGGCACGAGGGGCGCCACAGGCACCCGGAGCAGGGGCAGCTGCGGCGCCCATCTCGGCTCTCCTGGGAGCTCTGCAGCACCGTCAAGGAAGCAAAGACAGGGTTTCACCTCCCTGGGAAGACACAGAATGGCCATGCCACAAAGGAAGGGCTCTCAGGGCTCCAGTAGCTCACTGCACAGCCCCTGGGCAGTTTTTGTCCCCTTTGTGATGGGCTCAAAACAACCTTTTTTTAATTTTTTTTTTTGCTACCTCCTAGTATTAGTCCGTATTCCCAATAATTACCCGCACGCTCAACCTGGTGGTTTAAAAGCAAGCTTTATTAGCCGGCCGGTGGCGGACCTCTTACAGATTGTCCTGAGATCCGCACCGTTTGAGGAGAGGATCGTGTTTTTATAGACAACTACAACTTCTACGTTAAATGTTATTTAGGACCACCATTGTCTAACCCCCTTTTCACAATCTCCTTTCTGCTTGGCATGTTTGGAATCTTATCTCGGGGTCACGGCAAAAGCACCAAGAGCAGGGTAGGTATCCTGTTAGTCCTCATCCTCCCCTGTAGCAAGCGTTATTTACAGAAGCAGATGACAAAGTTAACTGTAATTTACCTGCTAGTCCTTATCCTCCCTTATAGCAAGCAATATTTACAGAAGCGGATGGCAAGGTTAGTTGTAAATTACATAGCCTATATCTTATACTTTTTCAGCGTGCAAGCTTGTTTACAGAAGCAGAAAGCACATTACCCTGTTAACCCCTTATAGGCCTTACACTAGCAGTAGCTTGCACATCATTTCTGTTGCCAGCATTAGAAAGCCTTTCCTCTTAAAACTGCTTGTTGCAGCCCTGTAATTTCTCTCCTGCCTCTCATGGACATATAAAACAGATTATTCATTTCCTGTTTTCAACAGCCCTTTACATATTTGAAGGCTATTATATCCTCATTAGAGTTCTCTTTATCAGCTTACATAGTAAAACACACTGCAAATAAAGTAGACATTCAAAGGAGAAAAAAAGAGCCTGCTTCCTTTTCCTTCCCAGCATTGTGCTGTGTGAAACCCCGCTGCCTTCTTCATAAATGGAGATTTTTCCCCAAAGGGGGTGTCAGCATGGTTATAGCTTAGGGATTTTCCATAAAAATGTTATGACAGAGGAAACTTTTGTCTGTGTAAACAGATCCATCTCTGTATCCTTCTAACATCATGTTACAAGCAGTTTGCTCCTGTGCTCCTTGCTGTGGCTGGAAGGAGGGGATTTCAGAGCATGGCCAGCTACATAACAGCAGACTGACTTTTCCAAAATATTCCAGCATTCCCTGTCACGCTACCTTGCGCTTCTATGTCACCAGCTGCTCGGTGGCTTTTATTACAGCTTGGTAAGGCCTAGCTGGCCTTACAACAAACGAGCTGTGCTCATTTTGGGGCTGTTTCCCAGCCTCCTGGGCCTGACTGTTGTGCCTGGCAATGCATGAACTTCCAGCTGTGACTTCCATGCCGGGGGGGGCCACGTTGCTCACAGCATCTGGTAAAGAAAAACAGCCTGAAAAACTGATTCCTGCCTGGCAAAACTGCCATGGGTTTCACTAGGATCCAGGTACCTGAGGCTCGCAGGGCTGAAAGTCTCTGTCTTTCTCTGGCATTTGCAGCCTGCTTTTTAAAAGTGTCATCTAAGCAACAGGTACTGAAAGAAGGGACAGAGACGGGCGGCAGCTTATGAGCTCCGTGGTGGCAAAAGCAATGGGGAAATGGAGGAGCAGGGAGGCCGGAAGCGGCTTCTTTGGCCTGGTGCTTTCTCCAGGGTGAAAGGCTCGCCTTAGTGATCTCAGACTAATGCAGCTGGAGCCAGATCTGCTCTGTGGTGCTTCCCTGGTGGTGCCTCATTCATCTTTTAGATACCATTATCGTTCCGAGCCTTCGCTCTTTTACAGTAATTGCTTGAGAGCAGGCAGGAGTTACTGAAGGAAACCCAATTTGCGGGGAAGAAACAGGAGAGGACTCTGCACTAGGAGCAGCTTCCCGTATATTGCATGAAGACAGTAAGCTGAGCCTGCTGATTATTCACAGTGCTTTTTACAAATTAAATTAGCTGATTTCACTTTCCTTTTTTCTTTTCATAGAAGTGCAGCAGCAAGGAACGAAGCATGGCCTTGCCCAGATGCCCTTTAACCGCCCCTGCAATAACTCCTGCATAATTGCATTTTGCTAAGTAATGGCAATGCTTCCCAAGCTACTTCAGAACAAAAATGAGGAACATAACCCCGGGAACTTTTTTACCATATTTCTTGTTAAAGGGCTGCTTACAAGCTGGGCACTGTGGTACCTGCCCATGGCCAGGCCTGGCCTCAGTGCCAGTCACAGCCCTAACTTCATCATAGAGAAAGGAGCCCATGCGGTGTGAGAGGTATCAGTACAGACTAGCTTTGCTGCAGAGGAAAGATCACCAAATCACCTGGTTTCCTCCATAGCCAGCAAGGAAAGAGAGGACAAGGATCCCAGGCAGTGCCTTCTGCAGGGTCTGAAACAGGGTAGCCCCAGGGATTGCCTTGATGAGGCTAAAATGAGAGTTTCTGACCATATCACCTCCTGTCACATAGCCCTGTCATCTGACTGGAAGTTGCCCAGCAGGCAAAACACTGGAGAAAAAAAGAAAAAAATATATATCCAATATATCCCTAGGAATAGCTGCCTAGCGGAGCCTGAGTACAAAGCTAGCTTGGCTAAGTCAATGTGGTAAAAACCAGATGAGCCAGGGTTTTTCCTGGGTGAGGGTCAGCACATGAGCCTGGCCACAGCCAGGTTGTGTTGGCTGCCTTTGGAGGGATGAAGTTAGCGACACGCTCCTAGTGGGTGAGCTTGTTGGTCTGGTGTGGGTGGGTGTATCTGGTACTGGTAATATCCTTGTGTGGATGGAGACAGCTTCACACTGGCCATGTGACAGAACCAGAGCAGGTCTCCTGTGAGTTAGTGTTCCTTGGATGCTGGAATTGGCTTTACGTGACTGTTTCCCGTCTGCATATTTCCTGGCATCCTCTTTGAAACTTAGTTTCTAAATGTAGGTAAGAGTTTTCTCTCAGCTAATGTGATTACTCATTAGTACAATGCTCTTTTTCTTTCTTTTTTTCCCCCACATAATCATAATTTCACATTGCTGTGAATCCTTCATATCTTTATTGCAGGACTTTGTGTTTGCTCTTTCTGTTGTAAATCTGAAATTTTACAATATGTTCTTGTGCCTACAGGTAGAACATAGCTTGTTCCTGGCAGGTTCTCTGTGACATTGTGGATCATGCTGGAGACCAGCACCCTTTACTGCACCATTTACCATTTACCAGCACCATTTACTGCAAAACAACCTCTCCAAGGATCGCTCCATGCCGGAGCTCTGGAAGGCAGTTTATTAGAGTCTTTCTATTCTGGTGGTAAGAGAGCCAAATTGGTGGTAGGCAGGCAAAGAAAATAGGGGTCATCCAAAAAGTAGCTTTCCTGCCTGAGCGAGCTCCATTTATCTTTTAACAGACGTGAAAAATACACAGCTCTCCCTATTCTTCTCACTCTGTGTCAAATGACCGTGTTGAACGGGACAACGAGGACCATGTGCAGCAGCTTCAGGCCTTAGTCCTCAATGCTTCCTCAGTGGGGACCAGCACTATGGCTGCCTCTTGGCCTAGGGGCTCCCATATCCCGTCCCTGCAGCACCTGGACACCCTAGGCCTCACTTTGGAGATGTGTGATGATACATACACATGCTCACACATCCGGCCATCTAACCAGACGTCAGCAGCGCAGCTTTCATCACAGTCCATCCCAAGGTCAAATTCTCATTCCAAGTCCCCCCCTTTGCACGGCGGGGCAGCTGCCATGTGAGGGGCACGCGCAGAGCCCCTTTGGCCCCAGCAGCCGCCCCGCTGCACCGGGGCGCCAGGCCCACACAACCCGGTCAGCCTCTCACGGCGCGCCTCGCTGCCCTCCCTGCAGCCAGGAATTGTCCTTATTCAGTAAGTTACTCTGTCCCAAGCCCTCATTTCTGTTCTGCATGGTGTAAAACTTTGCCGTTATGTCCCCGGTGTCCTCTGTTAGGACAGCAGCAGCAGCTGGATGTGGTGTCAGTTCATCGCTCTTGGGCAACTGGAGCATGCCAAGATTATGGCTATACAGTTGCTAGGATTATGCGAGTTTATGGACTTTTTGGAAACTCTAATGACCAGTTCAGAAGAAGAGTTGGGGATTTCATTCCTAGTTTATGCTAACAGTGGACTACCATGATTTCAACTTTGGAGTTCACCAGGTAATTTCTTTTTTGATGGTGACAGAGCCAGTGAGTTTAAGATGGGCTCATATTGACTTCAACTAGCTGCTCTTTCTAGAGAGGGTATGTTCTCATTAAAGAAAAGCTAAAGCAGAGCTATGAGGACAAATCCTTTCTTTCCCTGTGTCTGAGGACTGTGGAAGAGGAAGGAATACGCTGAGCAAGTCTGTCCCTTTCCCCCACGTGATTCTGCAACAACCAGAATCGGCAAAGACACGAGGGGAACCAGTTCCTACTTTCATGTGGGGAAGGCAGCGTCTTAAAATACCAGAGTTCTATTCATTCCTCTTGTCCCGACTGTATCCCCCAGTCCCAACAACTACTAATATATTCTTTTTTTTTTATCTTTTCCTTGTCCTATTCTCTTCTCTTTCAGTTTGTCTTTCTAATGAATCTGTAAGGAAGTGGCACTACACATGGGACTGCCTTATCTGTGTCTTATCACAACCTTTGAATTTATTGGCCAGTTCCTGCCACGTTTGATAGAGAATAAAATCCTACTCTTCCATGAAAATTACCAGCCAAGCAGACAAAAGCAGCTCTATTAAAAAAGAAGAAAAGAGACAGGAAAGTCTCAGCCCTCATCATTTATACCTGATGGCAGCTGACCAGCCAACAAGCACCCATATTGACCATTTTAGCTGTGCTAGGTGTTTTATGTCTCTCCTCAGGTCAAAATTAAAAAGACAAAAAAAGAAGAAAGAATATAGAGAAGAGGCTGCTAACATGGAAGAAGGGATAGAGAACATGCTGAGATATGAATGTTTGCAGGAGAGAGGGGTACAAAAATTTTTCTTTGAATATTACATATAGTTCAATGCCTGTTTTGCTCATGTTTTCTTCCTGTAATACTTCTCAAAAAGGTGTCTACTTATAACTAAAAAACCTTAAATCTCTTATTATAAATTTTGTAGTGCAGTTATTTTACACATATTTTCCCTTGTAGTGAGTCACTTGGTGAATTTAATCATTTACTGACATAACCCTGATATGAATAAGCAGAACTATGCAGGTGTGTGTTATGTAGCATGAGGCACCATTGCCGTTGCCCACTTCTCTTGAATGGAGACTGTACATCACTAGATGATCCTACTGTTTAGCTCCTGCTTTAGCTGCAGATGTTTCCACAGATTTCTGTGGATTAGACAAGACTCAATTAGTCATGGAAACAGCAGCAGAGATGCTTTGGGAGCTGCACTGGCAAGCAGAGGGCTATCTGTCAGTGCACACTGCTTATTACCCTTGGTGATGAAGTACAGATAACACCTTTTAATGCAAAACACTGAACATTTGTATTTGCTTTATTAAGGTGGTATGCAACTTGTTCTGAATAACTTCAGAATTCAGCACCACGTAAAAATCCAACAGAGAGATTATGCCAATAGAGCCATCTTAAGAAATACATGCAATTTCACATTACAAAAATATATGAGCTATCTTCTTGCAAAATATGATCTTCATTTACGAATCTTATACAGTAGAGCATTTTGATTAGCTTTCGCAATAAATAGTGCATCAAAATTAAATTAACTAGTAATATATTATATTTATTTAAAAGTAAATGGAGTGGTAGGTATTGCTATAACTTAAGACTGAGCCACTACGAATGGCAGCAGAAAATTACGTATCATTTAATTCCTTGTTTAGAAAAAAGAAACAGCCCAGTTTCTTGTAGTTAAGAAATTAGTACAATTCTAGGAAAAGTCTTAGTTACAAAACCTTGCTCTGTGTGAATTTTTACTGTTAGGTATGCAGGAGGTAGGAGATAAAACGTATCTGCTTTTCCTTTGGTCTGAACAAGGCACGAGGGGTGCATTTAGTCCCCTTCCGAAGCTGGCACTACTTTTAGATCAGGTGGTTTTTGCTCAGAGTCCTGACGCTGCTCTGTTGTATCACTGGCCTCATCTGCAACCCGCTCGCTTTGGCTTTTAGATTCTTCAGAAACAACTGTTAATGTGTCACACAGAAGATGTTCTTCTTGGGGCACCACAGAAAATAACTGGGAACCGTTGGCAGGCTTGCTCAGAAACTGTGGAGAAAAGAGGAAATGAGGATTAGGCTGCACCAGTCCTACCTGCTGCCCTATCTGCTTACACATATGTTTTCTAATGCTTTCTACCCCTTATTTGGCTTTCCTCATCCTTGCAAATTTTTGACAATGTGATTTTTTTCTGCTCACTCCAACATGTCATGCAAAGCTTGGAATCAACTCATAAGTCCATGTATTCACAAGACTGTATCCTGGAGATTAGTGTTCTCTTTGGAATGTAAATGCTATTTTTAAAAAACAAAGTATTTAAGTTTTGCTTGGAAATTAAGACTAAAAATGGTAAATTGACTGTAGGTGAAGGCAGAGTCCACTGAGAGATTTGTAGAGCAGCTCCAAGAGATGTGAATTGTTCCTGCCTTCTCAGAAACAGTCGCTAGCTTAGACATCAAGCAGCTTTAAATGTCAACATAAACCACGTCAGTTAATGCAAGTAAAGGAGAAGGAGATGTGCAGAGCTATGTACTTTGTTGAGAAAGCTGACCTAATTGCGCTAGTAAAACCTCACAACTTCCTCCCACTCCTTTTCCTCTTAGACAGAACAAGGCTCAAGAACCTCCACGGCCTTCGCAGGGCGTCGTGACTGCACTTTGAACACCAACACAGGAGCAACACACCCACTCAGGCCAGCAAGAGCAGGGCAGCCACTCATCCTGCAGCTCACGGGGGAGTCCGTTTCATTTGGTGGATGACGGAGGAGGCAAACGGACTTTCTTCCTATGACCTGCCCATTATGTTTTAATACATTGCACATACATTAAGCTGCTCTACCAGCAGTTCTGTTCACTGTAATTTAAAAAAAAATATAGTATTATTTCTTGTCTTAGTCTATTAAACTGTGATTTGAAATGCTCTATCAGTAACCAGCAATCTCAAACATAGTGAAACTACTGTCTGTGATTGTGTCACCTTAGTTAAGCAGGACTGACCTTTATTAGTCATAGCCAGTTTTCATTAACCAATTCCACCCAGCAGCAGTTTTCTTGAGAGAAACCTGGGAGTAAGATGAAGTTCTACCTGATCCTGTATTAACCACACCAATTTTTGGCTTCTCAACAGTTGAGCTCCAGATTCAGCAAACTGCTGCTGCTTGGGCTCAACTTAAAGCACAAGATTTGGGTGCTTGCTAAACTCGAGAACTTTGTTTCAGGGAGAAGTGTGCAATCCTAAGCCTAAAAGGACAGAGGCGACAGACCTCAGTTGTTTGTGAGCTAAAAAGAGGAACTGCGTGTTAACACCTGCACTTTGAGAAAAAGCACAAACCAAAAAAGTCCCATTTCCAAGCCATAAAAGGGTTCACATTGCAAATTATGCAATTGTTCCATGGATGAACTCTATGCCAAGTTTTGAATTATCCAGCTTTATAATATTTTGGAGTGCTCTGTGCCTAAGAATTCAGAAAGACAGTGTTTTAGAGGTTATTGTGTATCAGTATCCTTAAAAACAGAAGTCTGATTTTCAGTTCTTCCCTTCTGTCTGTGTAGTTCCACAGAACTGGAAATAGAAATGGCTGCAAAATGAAGTAACATTCATGCAAAGTTTATGACCTTGTAATGCCAGAAATTAGCCATTAAATGAACTAAATTCCAGCACCTAAATTCTCACACTGAAAAGTACCTTGCTCTCTCATCCTTTTACACCAAAGCTCACAACATTATAGTTTCTTCTTGTTTGAATGACTGTTTAGCCCAAATTGCTTGGGAAAAGAGCAAATTTTATCACACAATATTTACTATATGAACAGGTAACAGAATATTCCTCTGCCTGTCCTATCAAGCATTGACTCCATACACGTGCCATGAAAGAAGCTGTAAAAGTTCTGGCACGCAGAGCCCTTGGGAGACAGGCAGTTCTATCACAAAGGCTGATTTGAACTATGTTAGGGAGAACACAAACAAACCAACCTCTTTCAAGTGCTGTGGGAAATAATATGAAGGGCAGAACACGTGTTTGGTCTGTCGATACAGAAACAACAAGGAAAAGAAGCAAACAGGAACAAATATTACAGCAGCCAACATGGATCCCAAAAGAACAATGACAATGATCCACGTAGGGGTTACACCTGCAAGAACAGAAGAAAAATATTAAATCTGCTGTTTATTAGTTTATGAACATACTACTTTCAAAACACCACCCTTCCTAAGGAACTAAAAAAGCTTTATTAACCTTACAAAGATGTAACTTCAAATAAAAGTCGTTTTGTCTCCAAACTTTCACACACAGCAAAACAAAACAAAACAAAACAACAGAGTCACAGAGTCTATGACTGTGTTATCTGTTTGGGTTTGGCTGGCAGGCACCTCTGGGGATCACTGGGTCCAACTTTGCTGCTCAAGCAGGGTCACCTACAACAGGCTGCCTGGACGGTGCCTAGTTGAGCTCAGAGTACCTTCAAGGAAGGAGACTGCAGGGTGACCATGGGCAACCTCTCCCAGGGCTTGGCCACTCTTACAGTAAAAAAGAAAGGAAAAAAAACCAGATTTTTGTGTTGAAAGTGGAATTTCCCAAGTTTCAGTTTGTGCCCATTGCCTTTCGTGCTGTCCTTAAGAAGATGCTGGCCCTGCCCCGGTGACCATCGTATTCAGACATCTGCAGTAACACGTGCAGTAACCAGTGACTCTACTTGCAATATGAGACATACGATTAAAGAAACTAAGAGCTAGCACTGCTGGCAGCATAGGCTTTCTTTTTCTCTTAAGAAATTGCAAAAATAAAAATGCAAAAATGGAAAGAAAGCAAAGACAGCAGAGAACAAAAATGTGGGAACTCCTAAACTCCTGAACCTTTTAAAAAATCTTGCCATGCAGGAGGATTTTGCAATAGGTAATTATAATACAGATATACCAAAACATCTGTATATACTTCACTGTATAAATGTATTAAATGGCTCAGAGTTGTTAAGCACTGGCCTAGACACAAATTGTCAAGAAACAGCACCATATAAATTCCAAGGCAGTGACACAAGTTGTTTGAGGGTGCAAGCATCATGAAATAGGCTACAATGCAGGTGAAAAACATCCCTTTTAAATAGGGATAGAAAGCTCCCTGCTAAGATGACAGGATCTGACCATGGCCCTGGCTATTGCTGTATCCCCATGAGACACAACGGCAGCAACCCCCAAAATGAAGCAGGTGGCAACACAGGGCCCAATTCCTCTTGGTGATAAATGGATGGCACAAAGGCTGTGACAGTGGAACCAGCTTTTGGGAAAGGAAATTCAGACCTGCAGAAAGGAATCAGCAGAAAGCCTATGCTCTGTGTAACTCCTGCTTAGAGAATAACAATAATTCAGAGGCTTCTGCCATGAACAGACTGTTATGCAGCAGGTGCTGCACTGCCTGTAGCTTTCACTCAGCTTCAAAAACTCCCCTGTTCAAGGCTCTGTGCATGATGTGCACCGAGCAATGCAACTTTCTGCTGCAGGTTTGCACATCACACTGCCATTCCTTTGAAATCCCTGCTTCCTCATTCCCTGCAGAGCTTACAGCACTGCTCCTGTATTACTTGCCATTGTGGGTTGTCTGGTCACAAAGCTCTTGGCTCAGCTCCCCAGTCTTGTTCCACTCAGGAATAACTGCTTGCACTTGGATGCAATATTCTGTCCATGGCTCCAGCTGAGATAACATTTCCGAGTTATGCTTGGTATCTAGGTGAATTGCCTGGCAAAATGGAAGGACACACAAAAAACCTGAAAATCCTGAGTCCAGTGAATTGACCAGCTAAATAATTAATATTCCATCCAGCAGCACAAACCTCAGCATTACAGCTGGGTAAGGCTTTTAAAGGCAGAACGAAATACCCTGTGTATGAAAAATGATTGCTAACAATGTATTAATTTCCCCTCCACCTACCACGTGAGAGCCTTCACTCCGCTAACTGGATGTGGTATCAACCTGGGTGCCCTAACGAAGCCCTAGGCCAAAGAGCACTACAGAGACAGCATCAACGAGATGGGCTGGCAGACAGGAGCAGCTATCCAGCCAAGGGAGATGAGGAAAGGCAAAGAGAAAGGCAAAGGGATTGAAGCTCAGGCAGGGCGTGCAGGATGGAGGATCCA
This sequence comes from Nothura maculosa, assembly GCA_032353885.1. NCBI lineage: Eukaryota > Metazoa > Chordata > Aves > Tinamiformes > Tinamidae > Nothura > Nothura maculosa. Next base: position 1,724,246 of record JAUBOD010000279.1, on the reverse strand, counting down.
GCCTGGGAGCAAACACAGTTTCCTGCCTAGAGGCAGCCTGTGCTGCACGGGCTCCTTCTCCAAAGCAAAGTTCTCTTTGGCAGCGACGTGTCAATGCTTTGCTTGGTCACCTGCTTTAAAGACAATCTGCAGAGGTTCTGTTTCCTGGCCCTTTCCAACTTTTTCTTCCTTTTTTCTAAGTGAGAAATAAGGACCCTTTATCTCCCGGAGTGGAATGTCAGGGACTTTTGCAGGATAATGAGTACATATACATTAATACTCACTAAAGCCCTGCTGTATGAAAATTTTATTGATGTACAAAGCACTAATTACACAGTGATTGCTATCTACAGCTGAAAAGCCTTTTTTGTTTCCTCTCCATGTAATAGACCTTATGAGCCTATAATTAATACATTATTGATGACCTTTCTTCATGCATTTAATAGGGAGAAGCATGCTGAGCCGAGCAGCAGATCTGCCAGGGGAAAAGGGAGAAAGCAAATTACACCTGATGGAAGATGAAGAGGTGAAAAGCTGGCAGG
>JAUBOD010000279.1:1710451-1721586 GCA_032353885.1 Nothura maculosa | reverse complement strand
AGGAGATATTAGACAAGGCAATAGACACCAGAGAGCCCTGCCCTGCTTGGCTTTGCTGTCTAATTCCAACTTTTTTCCAAACTGTCCCTAGTCTTTCCTGATACACCCGAGGGCTGCCTGGGACCACGTGTGACCAGACAGACACTGCTTTTTGTCTCGCACCAAACGTCTCCCAGGGAACTCGCTGCTCCAGATGGGAACACTGGTTAGTGCTACCACCACTCCAAAAATCCCAACCCTGCTTTCAGCTGCAGTGGCCCACTCGCATCCCAGCTGGAATGCCTTTGGAAATATCCCCTCTGCAGCCACTACCTGTGGGTGCAATCTGCTCAGCTTGGCTTCCTGACCCTTCTTTTAATCATCCCAAAGAATTCAACCTTTCTGCAGGGCTGTGAATAAATACACAACACTATTTATGAATATATACATATTCATAAAAACACTTATGAATAAATACATAACTCTAAAGCGCAGCTCCCCCAGACTTACCTCTTGAACTGCACAGCGTAAGTCACGTTTCCCTGGGGAGCCACGGGTGGATCCCACCGCAGAACGCTGTGCAGGTTGACGGAGGCGACTCTTGCGTTTCGGGGCTTGGGCACGATTCCCAACGCTACGGAGGCAAGCGGGAAGCACAGGCGTTTCAGTATCTGTTCCTCCAGTGGCTTCTCACAAGGCCAAAAGACAAAACTGCCACCTTTCGCTTCCTGCCTTTCCCTCTAACCTCCCCACGCCTTTTCTTTTCTAATTTTTTTTAAAAAACAGAATTTTATACGGGCTAGATTCAACCCTACAATTAACTTTTGAGCCCTCGGCACCTACCATTCACGCTGAGCTTAAGCAACAGAGAAGCAAATAAATAAATAAGTGATGAGCTAACACCAGACACTTCCCGTAAGGATCCTCCTCCTCCTCCTTACGGGATCCCCGCGGCGGCACGAACGCCCTGGCACGGCCTAAACCTTCGCAGCTGGCCGGGCGCCCGCGCGAGCTTTCCCCGGGACATCCCAACGCGTTTTTGCCGTTTCGGACTGACAGAAGTTTGATAATAAATATGATTTAAAAAACCGCACAGCTTGGCACTGAGATGTGAAAAAACGGGCGTTTTGGTGGCGGGGCTTTCAAGAAGCGCGGGCTGCCGCGGCGGCAGGAGGAGGGAGCCCCCGCATCGCTCCGCTCCCAGGGGAGCAAATCCTCGGGAAGCGGCGCGGGATGGAGCCGCGGCAGCTCCCAGGGGCGCCCCTTCCCCGCCTCCCTCCCTCCCCCGGGCACCCTATTCCCGCCTCCCTGGCTCCGGGGCGCCCCTTTCCCGCCTCCCCGCTCCCGGGCGCTCCCTGCTCCCGCGGGCTCCCTCATCCCGGCGCTCCCGCCACTCACCGCCCAGCAGGAGGCAAGCGCAGAGGGCGCCGCGCAGCCCGGCGCCCATGGCGGCCCCTCAGCCCCGGCGCTGCGGCCGCGGCCTCGCCATGGCCGCGCCGCGGGGCCGCCCCGCGCCCTGCCCTGTCCTGCCGTGTCGTGTCGTGTAGTGTCGTGTCCGGCCCTTCCTTCCCGGCCCTGCCCTTCCCTTCCGCCCGCCCCGGGAGGCGGGGAAGGAGGCGGCGGCCTCGGGGACGGAGGAGGCGGCCCTGGGCCCGGGGCCGCCCCTGCTGCTGCTGCCCGCCCCGCGGCCCTGAGGAAAATAAACAAATAAATAAAACTTTTCTTTGGCGTTTTCTTTTCCTCCCGTTTTTATTTCCGTCGCCGCGCTCCCGCTGGAAGGGCAGCGTGGAGCCTCTCGAAGGAGCAGAGGGAGAAAGGACAAGGTGCCGCCGCGGTGCTTCGTGTAAAGGCACAGAGGAGGGTATGAAAACGGGAGCCTAACTCTTACAAAATGATTTTACACTGCAGGAAACGGTTGTTAAAAAGGCCTTTATGTCATTAAAATGTAGCACACTTAATAAACTGCACAGAATATAAAAAACATTAAAAAATAAAATTGATATGTATATATAATGCCTGGATTCCTATTTAGGACAACACCGCTGAGTATTTTGTTTTACTTCAGCCTCTTCAATGTCCTTTCTCAGCTGTCCCTGCACGGACACCTTGGTGCAGAAGTCACTGTGCCAGCTTGAGCAGGGGACTACCTGGCTGTCTGCAATCCCTCTGGCAAAACAGGTTTCACAGTAATGCACGAGCAGAGCTATGAAATAGCTTCATGAACCCACAACTTCCATGCTCCCTATCGTTCTTTCCAACGCTGATAATGCTTCTGACTAGGAGACCAGCCACTCATCTCTTCCTACACCATGAACTTCCGCTAGGCACCATCAAACTGCAAAATGAAATAGCTGATCTCTATTCCTGCCCCAGCTCAGCGCCTTAACAGTCATGGGTGTTTCACTGCAGGTAATAGTACAAAAGCTGGACTACATCTGCAGATACTGCCACAGCAGTACTTGTTACAAGGGAGTCTCACCTATTTTCAGTGTACAGGTATCAAGAATGTTAAAAGAGAGAAAGACCAAATCTGTGCTCTGTCCAGAAACAGTGGCAGCAGACAATATACATTTGTATGTTATAAAACAGTGGTTCTCATCTTCTCATGTATTCTCGTCTTCGTATGTAGTCAGTTTTTGGCTCCATAGCTGAGTCTGATGAATCATCTTCATCAGAACTAGAAGAACCTGGCCACTCACGAGAGACATCAGGACAGAGTGGTTTCTGCACACTTGCTGCGTCATCAAGTTCTGAGTCAAAGGCACCACCATCTGGCCAGTCACCCTTATCTTCTTGGGAAGAGAGGAGAGCAGCAGAGCCATCTGCATTCCCTTCAGACAGCCCCAGGAGCACAGTTTTTAAGTTTATGGTAAAGCAAGCACTGCTCCTTGATCCATCAGAAGGACAATTGACCTCAGACAAAGAATTAACTAACTCTCTACTTGCACCTTTCTCTTCTTCAGTGTCCGTTTCGTTGTCCGTTTCGTTCTCTTCAAACACCTCGAGGTCCGAGTCTGGGTTTGGGCTGGCCTGGCTGCCGTTGTCTCCGCAGGCACTGTCCACGCAGCACTGCACAAACACGTGGGACGCCTCCGAGGACCGAGGCACTCGGAAGATATCGCGCCTTCGGTAGTCATTATTGCTTCTGGTATCACTTTCACTGTCCTCATCGTCATCACTCTCACTGCTGTCATAGGCAATAAATTCCTTGGCCTTTTTTCTAACGTCCTTAGAGATGACCTCTACAAAGTCTATTTTTTCAGATTCAAATGTAAAAGGCGAGCTGGCTAACGCTTTGATGGATGCCTAAAAGAAAAAAAGAGAAATAAAAAAAGAACCAAATTTTCACAAACATAAAGCTATGAAAGAGTATCCGTAAGCATGAGGTCATCAAACAAAGGGTTTTCCCTGCACTGTTTTTCTGGCCTTTTCTGCGGAACTCAAAGCATGACAGTTATTCCCTCTTCTCCATTCCTGTAAACATGAAACCCTGCACTGCAAACCAAGGAACTCTCACAGAAGTGACTGTTAGTACCACGCACCTCAGACACAGTCTCTTAATTCTCACTCTTGAAATATTGAGACCAATTTGTTCTAGCTATGTTTTCAGAAAATGCTAAAGGCCTATATAAAAATCAAACAAGGAAATAATGCTCACCAAGATGAAACGTGACAGAAATCACACACGCTAGATAAAGAAGAAAGCCAGGAAACAGAGAGAAATGAGCCCCCAGTCATCTTATTCTTGCTTGGGATTTAGTGGCAATTAACTTCTTTAAGTTGTTACATGGCGCTATCTCACAGAACAAGATTTCATTAAAATACTGGGAGGAAAATTATTTTTTGCATAATAATCTTTTCTTCATTAAGGTAACTGTCCTTTCTTAAACGTGGACTTCTGGCCATTACTCTACCTGACTAAAAATAGTATGGCATCTGGAAGGTACGTGACTCTTCACGAGTAACCATTCCTTCAAAGCTGGATTGTTTTTCTTCTTTTGGCTTTTGTCTCCACTCAGCTCCAATATTCAAGTAGATTACGACAGCCTGGTCACAGTAGGTGACTTCTGAGAAACTGCATTAGCCCCACATTCCCACAGAGACACTCTGTATATAAATTTCTTCTTTTTTTTTTTCTCCTCTCTCAAGTTTCTCACTGTGTAACATCCTTTTTACTACTTCCTCTTCACAAGAAAATACACTAAGAAATCACAAGTTAGCTGAAGGAAGGTGGACATAAGGCCACACAGAAGTGATCTTCAGCTCTGCCGTGTAACTATTTGAAAGGAAGAGCCAGGATACTGTTCTGTCGGGGAAGTATCTGCAAGATGACTGCACCAATTTTATAACATCAGATACTACGTGAAACTTTAGGTTTCTTACTTAAAGCTAAACTGCTAGGTCTGTCTGTTTTCACTAGAGAGGATGTTTCCTTTGACTCAAAAGCTACTGTTGATGTTACAGAGCAGAGAGGCTTCCTGAGGAATAACAGTATTTGCAGACTGCTTCCTCAAGGCTGCAGCCTCATCGCTGCAGGGCTCTTTGAAGATCTGTCCTTTGTCTGTTTGAAGATCTGTCCATGTGAACAGCGGCGCGTGAGACCAAGTCTGAGAACTTCTTTGCAACCATCGTCTAGATGATGCTTTCTTACCAGGCTGCCAAACCACTTGTTTAGCACTTTTTGGATGCTCTCTTTGCCTCCTTTTGTGGACAATAAGGAAGAAGAAGGGTGGCTCTAGAAAGAAGGCCTTAGACCATTGACATTGGCTCTTTGCTTCTGCAGATCTGCCTAAGTAATTGGCCCATCCTTTGGGGATTCATGAGCTTCAGAGACCAAACGTCCTGATTCTAGGCTGTCCTGATGTTTCACTACAGGAACAGTAGGCTTTGACTGGGAAAAGACAAACAAAACCTTGAAAAGCAAATTTAATTCCCCTGCTTTCAATAGTACAACCTCAAATGCCTTTCTGTAACTCCAGCACCTAGGGATGAGGTTGAACAACCCTCAGAGCTTCAGGGAGATTCCCTGCACACCTCACCCAACAACTGGAATGGTTTTCATCTGGAATTGCTGCTCTGGCTCGGATGGTGGGAGGCATCTGACCGCGGCGACAAGGACTCGCATATAAGCTAATGTTCAAAGGGGCTGTTATCGCACGCGGGGCACTGCTGTGAGGACGAGCCCACATCTGCCTACTGCAGATAATTCTTTTAAAGTCAGACTCGGGAGTCTTCCTGTCATTACAGCTTGCACATCCTAACCTGCCCCAGAAGGAGCAAAAAAGGTTTTTGAAAAACAGTGAATATTTACAATGTGTAATACACAAGATTTGACAGCCTATGGACAATCTCTGAAAGTCTGGAAGATGCTAACTCCACATTTAATAACCTTAAATTCTATCTGCTTGTGCAACTTATCCACACAGCATATGATTAGAAATTATTTTTGCTCAGTCAAAATGGTAAAATTCCTTTTTCCCTGCAGGAAGGCTAAATATAAAAGGAATACATACCAAGGGATGGGGAAGGGAGTTTCGTTGAAGTATAAAGCCTCCTGCATACATACAGATGAAGATGACCATGATTGACAATGAAAAACATACAGCACCTATGATCGTGCCCACACGATAATCTGCAAGAGAAAAGAAAACAAACTTTCTAATGACCATATTTCAAAGCACACACTCAGAACATCTACTCAGAACTGCAGAACTATTTTGATTAGAAGGGACATCTAGAGTTTACCTGATCCAAACCCAGAATAAGATCAAGTTGAAGGTTAGATTCAAGCACTAAAATAAATAAATAATTCTTGATAACTATTTATGCAGCCAGTATAGATACGTACGCTTAGCAGGATTAACAATAGATGTGTAGCCCCCAAATGGAAGGGTTTTAGTATTTTATTTATAAATCCTTCAACTGCTTAAATCATGGGAGATGCTTTCTGTCTTACTATTGTCATAATTAATTGTAAATCTTGCTATGCTGAAACACAGATGATCCACCTAGATTAGAGAAGAGTTACCTTGTTGAGCTATAGAGTCTGTAGTCGCGCATTTCCAGGGGGATGCGATGGAATTTTGGTTTAGAGATGTGGAGATGGTAACGGACACACAGTAATTTCTATTTGGATACAACTCTTCCAGCACTGTATTAAACATTTCTCTAGTCGTTTTTTCAGATTGCCTCTGCTGTGAAGGACAATGTTTTAAAGTCAGCTCTTCGCTTAAGAGAGATCCCCAATCACTGATAAAACATTATGCACATTTCAGTGAAATAATACAGTAGTAAGGTAATGAAGCTTTTTACAAATAAATTAAATGTCACTTGAGGGCATCAGTTCTTTGAAATGGAACAGTTCGTTTCCAAGAAAGAAAGTCTACATGAATTCCCAGCAGATTTGCCCTGGATTCAGCAAGTAAATAACTATAAATAATAATATCTAGCATAGCTATAAAGAGTAGTTCTAAAGAAAAAAAAAAAGACTAGATCAGGAATTCTATCTATACTCTTACCCTCCACTCGTGCCCTTCTAGATGCCAGTTTCTAAGGGTCTGTTGTTCACAGTTTAGACCCTGGTCTCACTGATGGCTGCCTGGTCAGACACCTCGAGATCCCCATTCAATTCCTGGGCTATTCTTATGGTCAAGCAAGCAGAGTGTGCTTGCACTATTCAAAGCTCTGCTTTAGGGGTCATCTTAGGGGAGCCCCAACAGCCTCTCATTAATTCTGCCCAGCCCTTGAATCAGCCCTTTTCAGAAACTCAGCTCTTTCTAGGTGCCCCTACAGTGCTTCTCCTATTGAAGCCCTGTAAAGTCTTGTAGTACCATGAAACATGAGTTCTCTTACACTCTTCCAATACATCCATCTTCACAGATTGTTAAGGACTTGATAGAAAAACCTGGGAAGGGGGCTGCTTTTATCATTATTTCATTACAGGTCACAAGCTTCACTATAAGTGTGGATGGGTTAATAATTCACATCCTACAGAAGGCTATTACTAAATCTATCCTATTTCAGCAATTAGGTACTGCTGAAGAGGACTAAGTGCACAAGCTGACTGACAGACAAGCTTGCTCTAATGCAGTATTGCCAGAGAGAAGAAAAAAAGGTAAAACTAATGGAGAGAAGGAAAATTTAAAATGTTTCAGCATCAAGTTGTTACTGACACATGAAGCTGTAAGGCCTGATCTGTCAGGAAACCAGTGGTTTCCGGCTCTAGTTTAAGCTGTATCAAGTTGCCTACTTTACATCTATTTGTGAAACATTATCAAAAAGTAAACCAAGAAGAGTTTCCTTCTGCATCCAGGTGCTGGTCATCCTTGAGGCAATCTCACATAGATGAGATTGCCTCATGAATGAAACTGCCAGGCATATTCCAGCTCAGAAACCAAGGATCTCTACCCAGGCAAGCTGTGATCCTTCTCCTGCAAATCACAGCAAAACGGGCTGGATTCTTAATCTGCCTGACCTGTTGTTCAAAACTTCCAGTAGAGACAGTTTATCCCAGTGCTTTGCCAGTAGTAATGTCTCTTGCTACTGGCAAGAAGCAGGATCTTCTCTGCTACAAATCCAGTTTGCTGGGTTTTGTCTCTGTCCGAGTGCACGGTTTATTTCTCCCTTCTTTGCAGTCGACATTTACACAGCGAGACGCTCAGGTCTCTCACGTGCTTTCCTGCCACACGTCAGCCAGTTCCCTGCTCCTGCAGGGCTTCCTCCTGGGCCGTGCTTCAGGACCCCTGCACAGCCCTCACCGCTCCTCTCAGGATCCTGCTCAACCGGCCTGTGCCTCTTTTGAGCCTCGGGATGGATGCACACAGTGCTGCAGGGGGGCTTTACAAGCACTAAGAAGGTGAAAAAAACATTTCTGTTTTTTTTTTTTTTTTATAGTGTATCTCTGCTGTTCTGCTGTTGCAGAACTTAACTGGATACTTAGTTTCTGTTTCATGGAGGGTGACTCTTCGCTTTCTAAGGGTGATTTTTTCTATCCTCTATTTATACAGCTACTAGCTTAAACCTCTATTTCCCATGTCTTCCCAAAAACCAATCCCTTTAGCCAGTGCCATGCTCGACTTCCATAAAGCCAACAGGCAAATCGTGTTCTTTTTCTAGGCTGCTTCTCTGGTGCAGAAGGAAGCCAATCGTGTCTGTAACAGATTATGCTGGCTCACCTTGGTTTTCTTCTAAGTACTTTCTGTTCAAATATTTACTTTCATCAAGCTGCTAGCCATTGAGGGCAGTTTATATGTTTTCCTTTCCTTTCTTCTCTGATGCAAAAATAAAACAAAAAGTTCTTTACCTCTCCCTCAGGTGATTTCAGTCTTATCTCATAATCAAGCTCTTGGTATGTATCAATTAAAGACCGCAGCTTTCCATTCTTTCTCAAGTGAGATTTTGGCAGCTTTGCAGTGATATTTAAGCAGTTTGGACAGGAACTTATGTTAACTTCAGGGGGTCCCAGGAATGCTATTAAAAAAGAAGGAGGGGAAGGAAGAATAACATACTGCTATTGAGTTAGCCATTCAAAACAGAATTCCAGAAACTCCACTCCAGGTTGAAGCCACCTCTGGCACTGGAAAATAGCACTACTAAGTGTCTATTTGTAGGAGCAAGTAAGAAGAAAACAGCAATGTTCAAGGAAATGAACAAGGAGATAAACCTCTTCCCCAACATCTAGTATGGGCTTGATTTTTTAAAATTCCTAACACCAACTACTTACAGACATATATCTATCTATAAAATATATATTTAATACTGCTTTAAGCATCTTAGGCGCTTACTGTTCTTTACTTTGTGCTTGTGAACACTCAACATAATACTATTTCCTTCACACATACATACACACACAAAGAAGATGCATGCATGTATACTTCAAAACCAGAAACAGTGTCTGTTTATCAGCGATGCTTTTAGCCATATATGTCAGAAAACTATCTAAACATTTTTTGTTGTTATGCACTAGATTACACATCAATTCACATTATTTCACCTATAGCAGTATAGCTGGTATAGCTAAATCAGCTTGGCATGCTTTACTGTAATGTTAGTAGAGAGTCATTTAAATGCAACTAGCAACAAAAACTACCCAAACTAATAAATGCAGATAGAAAACTTACTCTCAGTAAGTGGTTCAAAATAAAGTGCAGAAGAATTGAACACTTCCTTTTCCACAAAGCTCTGAACCAATGTAACGTGACGAACATCTTTAAAGTCCTCTGTCAGATTACATGAGAGCTGCATAATATCTGAACACTGTTTAGCAGTCATCCAGTCATTTCTGTAAATTGAAATAAAAAGAAAAATGAAAATTAGTCTATAATCTGTTTTAAGAAAGCATTTCTGAAGAACATAAAAATTTACAGATGTGTTGTATCAGAAGATGACTGCTATTGCTTAATGTATGACCAAAAATAACTAATAAAATCTGAATTATTTTTGATTGCACTCTCATTCTAGGAAAGCAAGAAACACATATTTCAACCAAGCCCTTAAAAAGGCAGCAAAACCAAACTCAGGAGAACAAGGGCAGGGTAATGTGTAAATACCACCAGCTGGGTTCTGTCCCTACAGCAACCTACGTCACTGGTGTCATTCTCCTTGGAGAACCTGAACACGGGAATGGCATCGCTTACCCCTGTGCACGTTCTGTGCTGCTAGACTTGAACGATGCTACTTCTTCTCAGGACAGTCCCTCCAGCATAGCCAGTTACGTGGGAAGCTCCCTACAGCTGAAAAGACCAATCTGCTCGGCCACATTTACGCACCCAAGCACACACAAAGCTAACTTTGCTTGCATGTTACTTGGCCTTCGTCTTCTGTATTCCCATGGCACACCAGTTTAGCCAGGGCTTGTATCTCCCATTGTGCACTTCACACATTGGATCTCCTAGATTGTATTATCATCACAAACAACCCTCCTCTACTTGCAGTATAATTGAAGGTACTTCAAATCTGACTCTTTCAAGCCCTTCTCTTAAAATTTTTGTGTTAGAAAGACACAGAAGAGCTATACACACAAGGAAGACCTACGACATTAAGGAAACTGCTGACAAAGATTTTAGATAAACATCACCAAAATTTAATATAATAATTAGCAAATTGGTTCTATAGTAAATGGTGAGCCTCCTCAGCCTGCATTCCTGAATCTTCACGTGCCCCAAAGTCACAAGTTGGACAGCACATCCTTCAAAGACAAGCCCAGGGCAAGCCCCAGAAGTGGCTGTCGCGTGGGGGTAAACTGGCTCACCAAACCTCATCTCTCCACATGAGGATGGAACGAGGGCAACCAGCAGGACTGACCTCAGGAGCCACAACCCTCATTTACTCCTACAAGGAGCAGTCCTGGCTACCTTGCAGGTCTCCAGGAGGCCAGCACCAAAAGCCAAGCCACGTGTCACTCCGTGTCAGTGCTCCAAACAGGAGAGCTACTTTTGAACAAACCTCTAACTACAAACTACCTACTAGCCACACTTACAGCTGTGTATCCTGGCAAACCCTGTTTTGCCAAAAAAGACAACCTGGCTGAGCAGAGGTGTCTTCACGGGCATTAAGGCTCCTCCACTAGGTGAACTCTGCACCTCAAGTGATAATAGAGGGCAAAAAAGTTATTAATAAATTTGACCGCAAGCCTTTCATGATTTTTTTTAAGGAAATTGCTTCTTTTCCATGATACAATACACTTACAACATGAATACATAGGAAGCTTAAGCAAGACATAACTAATTATACAGTAAAATCCAATTCTTTCCTTCTTATCTAATAAATGGCAAACTACAGGAGAACCCCGAGTGGAAAGAAACAGACCAACAAGAGACACAGACTGAGCATTTTGAGTAGACAATCGCTAAAAGCAAAACTGTATAAGCCCACATGAAGTCACACATACTTGAGGTCAGTATACAGCACACGGTAGCGTGCTGGCACAGTTGGATCACTTTTTGCCTGCCAGGTCAAAATATGTTGAAAATTACGAGATTTCATTTGTAGGTTGAATGGTGGCCCTCTCACAAATGTTGCTATAAAGAAAAAAAAAAGAAAAAGAGTAAACATATGACATGAGGAGGAAAGGCAAACAAATGCAAGATTGCATGTGTTCTGATCAATAAACCCTTTTACCCTTAAAGCAGTTCAATATCAAACTCCAAATAAAGCAA
>JAUBOD010000279.1:1651232-1706221 GCA_032353885.1 Nothura maculosa | reverse complement strand
CGCCCCCTTGGCTACCATGTGTGTGGGGACCCGGGCACCGCGGGCGGCCGAGGCGCTCGCTGCCTTTGGGGAGTGTCCCCCCCCAAAGGGGGGTTTTCGGGGCCAGAGTTGGGTGACAGAGCCCTGGCACAGGCTGCCCAGGGAGACTGTGGAGTCTCCTTCTCTGGAAGTCTTCAAAACCTGCCTAGATGCTGCCCTGTGCTCTGGGTGTCCCTGCTGGAGCAGAGGGTTGGACTAGGATCTCTAGAGGTCCCTTCCAACCTCACCCATCCTTTGGTTCTGCTGTGCTCGCTCTGCATCAGCTGCACAAGGCAATACGGGAGATTGCCCAGCACTCTTAGACCCGGTGAAGCCGTCTGATTAGATATAAACACCTTGCTTTAGCCCACGAGTAGCTCGCAGGTAGTGGGGACAGGTTTTCCCCATTTCACTGCACACAAAAATAATCCTCGATCCAAGATGCAAATTGTTGGGGTGCTCCTGGAGCCAGGGGCTCCCCAGGGTGACTGGGTGCTGCTAGTGGGTCTTGGGGGCAGCTCCAGCGCTGGGGCCATGAGAGCCAGCGAGGCCCCTTGGGGCTCTCCCACAAACTGGGCAAGTTCCACCTCTAGAAGGGCACCCAGTGTTCACTGTGGGTCGGGCTATGAGTTTTCCTGACAGGACAAGTAGTCCCTACAGCGCCTTTATTTACGTTCCTTGATTTCTCAAAGGCCCTTGCCAGTGCTCAGGTGTTCAAAGCTGAAAATTCCTGGGCTAATTGTCTGCAGGCCACCACGTTTACCTGGAAGCACTGTTTGGGATGGAAGTCGTAAGGAGGGTGTGAATTTCAGCCAGGCTGGTCATGCCCTAGCGGTTCGGTGCCCTTCTGCAGGACTCCTTCTGCAAGAGTCTGGCCCTGCTGTGTTGCAGTGTACTTAGTTTCCACACCTCCAAACGTAAAGGCCTCCTAAACCTATTTGCTCTTTCCCTCACTTACCTTTTAGCATTAATTTCCCCCTCTCAATGCTGCCTCACCTGTTATCCTTTCTTTTGATAACTTTTTCGGCATTGCTTTCAGCGAGCTCACTTTCTAATTTCTCACTTTCTAATTTCCTGTTGTCTTTGCAGAAGTTCCACAAAAGTCTGTTGTTCTTCTCTGCTTATTAGGTAGCTTTCATTGTTCTCATGATCTCTCAGCAATTTTTACTGAAGACTCAGAAATTTATCTGTTCAGTCTACATTTTTTTAAATCCATTTCCTCCTTTTTTTTTTTCCCCTAGTCTTTATGCCTTTCCACTTCTCTAAACTATAAATATAGCAAAAAGTGAGATCCTTCATCAGCCTTCCCCCCACAAGTAAGATCCCCCAGGCAGTGATAACACTGTCACTTGGTCAGTGACAATGAATATTTGGAAGGGCATTTTCCAAGGAAGCCTTTCAGTAGGTGTAGTGGCAGATCCAGTGGGCCAGGTTTCCCACTTACAGGTCCCCAGCTCATGGGGCAAGTTATTTTCATCCATGCACTGCATATTCATATGCTTGGCTCTAGACCTATTATAATAAAATTTCTGCGTGTATTCCTGTGCTGGTTTTTGTGTCATCTTTAACCCATGGTCAGAGTCAACTCTATAATAACCTCCCATATGCCCTAACTTTTAGGACCTGTGGGTATTTTGTTTTTCTTTCTTTCTTTTTTTATTTTTATTTTTTTGGTTGCTTTTACTTTGTCCTTTCCATGACTACTTGCTTATTCTTTTCACTAAGCTTAAAATAAAAATACTAAGAAAATGATTTTTCTGGCTGTCATTGAGCTGCAGGCAGTGTTGCTGAATTACCTGAAGAACAGTCAATCCAAAACACAGAATCTGGTAATGTGAGTGTTTTACTCTCTTCCTTCTTGCAGGATGCTTTTCTTTCTTCCTTACCCTAGAGTCTTTTCTCAATCCTCAAATTATGTTTCTCCTGCAGAAAGAGTTGTTTATTTTCTTATAAGGAAACTGTTTCTTTATTTGAACCCAATTGCAGGCATCCAAACACAATATTTCTATTCTTAAACAGAAGATCTTTAATTTTTAATTTTATGACTGCATAAAGACATATATTTGGTTAATATTGTTTCCTTCTTTCCCACTCCTTTGCTTGTCTTTCAGTAACATGAATGTTAAATTTTTCAGGACAGGGAACACCATTTTGAAAAAAGTTGTGAGATTAAGTAATATTAGTAATACTAAATAATTACTAATAATTAGTTATATAAAATATATCATTTTATTTATATAATATATTATATAAAATATATAATTTTATTTATTATAATAATTACTAATAATTATTTATATGGAATATGAAGCTAAGCAATGCTGTAGTATGCATTATTGTTGTTTCTATTTGAGTAGGTGTGTGTATATAGAGGGATCTGTGGGTATATATGTATGTGTGTGTGCATGTGTATGTATGTATACATGCCTCCTACAATGAACTATCTGTGATTTAGAGGTAATTATACCCCAAGGGGCTGAAACACTAGTTCCATTCCCAGCTTTTCCTGGAGTCTGGGAAGACTCAGCAAAGGACTTTCTCTAGGTACTGAGCTGATGCAGACGCAGAGGAGGAGCAGCTATCAACAAGAAAAAGCAAGGATTTGACCAGTGTAAAATGTAAAGCTTAAAGCTTCTCCATTTCTGGCAGTTCAGGCATTTTGATCTTGTATTTCCCATTCAGAAAAAAATGTGCTGAAGCCACAGGCATGCTCAGCTATGTGAGGAATAACAGGCATAAAATTCTCTGTGGAGAACTCCAGTTCTCCAGTTTTTGTTTTGTTTAGTTTTATGTAGAGAATGTAGAGTATGTTGCACTTCATGTAAAATATTGGCAGTAAAACTGATCAGAAATGGCCTCCTGATCTGACATTAGTAAACCCTAGTGCTAATCTTTCCAGAAATTAAGGAAGAAATTGCACAGATCAAATATAGTGCTGTCACAGACAAGATTTTTTGTTGGTTCTCCTAATGTCTGTGTGCATGTATGTGTGTTTAAACATATATTTGTGCTTATATGCATGTTTATGTATAACTAGTTGAGCAACTGAGTGACTGTTCTCAGAAAAGTTAATCTCTTGGATTATTTGTTCAAGACCAACTCTGAAAGAAGAACAGCTGTTTATGTGTGGATCACGCTGTGTAGAACTGATCTCAAGGAAGCAGGAAGGCATTTTGAGGAAGTCACTGAGATGATGAATTTTCTATTCCCCGGAGGCCTCTCCCTTCTATTATTCTGCTGTCTTGTTGCACTCAATATAGGGCTATCTAAAATAGTCTGCAGGGTTCACAGTGATTCACCTTCAATGAGTCAGGTTTAATTTATCATAGAAGGTTTCCCTAGGATTAAGTATGCCACTCCTGAATATATGTGATTGTTTAAAGAGCAGGAAGTTTTAGTATTAGATTCAAAACTAATATGGGAAATGCAAAGCTAAATGTCGCAGTTTTTCATGAGCTCAGTTGTGGGCAGAGAGGAATGTTTGCTCTTCTATTAGGGCAATGATTACAAGACTTTCTCTTTTGATTTAACACTTCATGGCTGAACTTGAAGCAGATACTTTCACATGAGACATCTGGGTTAAAAGTTGGATTTTAACACTGCTAAAGTAATTGCCTGTTCTTTTCAATTGCCATTTTGTGGTGCTTCGTGTGTGTGTGTGTGCAGGGCTGCCTGGAAGAAGCACAACATCCATATTAAGCAGGAGAAGATCAGACTGGTTGCATAGGCCCAAAAGCTTCTGGAGATTGCACAGAAGTCATAAGCAGCCTGAGCATAACACAGTAATCCAGCCTGGGACACGACAGAAAGAGCATCCTGCTGCTCTCCTGACTGACTCTGGTAGGTAGAAGGCAAAAGGACTCCCATTAGGGGCAGCTTTCTGGATGCAAGAAATGGAGAAATTCTCCATTTCCACTGCAGAAATGGAGAGGTAAGCACAACGGTCTTCCTGCATGTTTTTGGCAGTAAGCACAGCAGTCTTATGCATGGCTATCTCCATGCGTACATTAAACGGATTAAATACTCCATTAAATGGCACTTCACAACATTTTTGGAATAACATGACTTTCCTATGGATCCTCAACCTCATTATACTCAGCTTTTTATTGTGCAAGATGATCATGTGTATGTATCATACCACAGGGTATACAAAAAGGATTCAAACTCTCTTTTCAAGATAGCTCAACAAGACAAATTCTATTCCGAAGTTACGTATTGGCATGACAGGTTTTGTTGTTGTTTGTTTTCTGGTTATGAAGGAAATAATACACATGTAGAACTTGCCTGACTGGGTCTAATTTCTCTTCACAGCTTCCTCTACTTGCACTTTCTGAAATACCCTGTTTTCTGTTATTAGGCAGCATGTTGGCTTTTCTGACTATTTCATCATAAGTGGGGAGTTTCAGGTGGCAAAATAATTCCTGTGGTAGTTGGCTACTGAGAGCTTTGTGGGAGGGATAGCTTTGTGCTCTCCCTTTTACCAAGGGAGAACAAAGCATAGGAATGATGTGCTCTTGTTTTTCCTCTGTGAATTCACGAGACACTCATTTTCTTTCTTGCATCCATTTGAGATACTCTCAACTTTTCCATATCCTCTGTTATTTCATTTCCAGTCCTTATATCCTAACTCTCTTTAACTAAGGAACTAAAGCCTCCCACTGCTGATAACTCTGTCATGGCAGGGTTACATTATTTGTAAAAATGATGGGAATTAATCAAAACTAGTAAAACGTGCTGCAAACTTGTCTTCCATCTGCTGCACTTAGCATCACTATTAATTTTGATGATTTAGTAGTTGCATTAGGAAGATTTTTGTTTTACAAATGCCAGGCTTACACACCTTTGTGTAACTTTCAATGCTTATTTACTTCTCACACAAATCTATTTATATTAAATTTTATATTAAATTTTACTTCTGGTTTTTTTTTGCTGTCTTTACTGTATTCTGAGTTCCGCTGTGTAGACCATTCCAAAATGTTAATGGAAGCAAAACCAAGGCTAGTCCCATCCTCCACCCTCCCTCCACTCAAAAAAGAGAACAGTGTAAAAGTGTAAAGGCTTTTTGCATGTTTAAATATTATATTTTGGGACCAGAATAAAAAGAAAGCACACAAGATTTGGGAAAGTGACTTTATTTTTTATTCCTGACTAAAGAAATTGGAATGTGATCCTCTGTGGCCTGAAGGTGATGCTGTTTCTCTAGGAAAAAGTATTGGAAAAGAGCTAGTGAAGAGGAGTGCTTTGGAAGTTGTACTCAAAGGGCTTACACTGTTATTAGGCATGTAGCTATTTATACTCTTTCACTTTGTGATAGTTACTTCCTACAGATGTGATTCCCAAACACTTTGGAAGACCAAGACGCCTCTTAGTGATATTCAGACATGTTTTACCAGAGTATTATGGGTTCTTCGCCAACACATGAAACAATCTGAACCATTTGAATTAATTTAAAAAATATTTTAAAAAGGTTAATTTAAAATTTAAATGATTCATACTCGTCTTTAACAGTCTTCTTGGGTTGGTACTTGCTGCTGCCATACAGAATAATAAAACCCATAGTCATGAAAAAGGGTGTGAAACTCATGGGTGGGTTTTCTACTGCAGAAGCAAAGATTCTTTTTCATGTTTGCCAGAAATGAGTTGTCCAGTAGATCTTTTCCTTTCCTCAGCCTCCATACCTGTGTTGTGTATGTCCTGGATATATAGGCTCTACCTTCTTTGTATTACAGGCCTTGCATTGCATCCTGGTTGCGGCCTGCATTGGATTGTGAGTTATTTAGGTAAGGAGATCTTTTAGTCAAGATAGTTTTCATTGCATGTTGGTATATAAAGGGCAACCACTGCAGAGCTCTGACTGGGGTTTCTAGACACTTTTATATCAGAAATAACAGATACAACTACTTAATACTATTTATTCTAGGGGGCCCGATAACTTTTATCTGAAAACTGCTGCTTTACATCATCTTGATCATTTACACAGGGGATATGCAGGTGCCAGACTGAATCCTTGCCTATTGTGAATTTAATTTGATCTCTACATGGTTTATGATGTGGAGAACCACAACTGGGAACATGATGTTCCATCCTCTCCTTGAATTAGGGGGCTGGGGAAGAAGGCTGGTGACCCCTGCCATCTAGTACACCTTTCATCTCAGAACCTGTCCTTCGCTCTTCGTTGGGAAGAAAAAGCACAATAAAGTGTGGAAACTCTTCCTCAGTTTCACGGGGAGTTATGTATGCTCTCTGAAACATTGCTGCTGTTTGAACACTGAGGGCTGAATTCACTTTTCACTGCTGGTTCAACAGGCACTGCAGGCACCTTCCACATAGTCTGTGTTGGCAGAGGTTTGGTTAAGCTTCTCTGCAGCCCCAAATGACAGATAGGAAAATAGCACTGGGCAGTACTCTGCACTACACTCCTTCTTTGGTTACTTCTGCTGAATTATAGCAAAGCAGAGGAGACCCTATGTGCTGCGTTTGGGATAGAAGCCAGTAGGGAATTTTAAACGTTGGAAAAATTTCAGAGTTGCCACTTTTTTCCTACGTGAGATGACAAAGGACATATTACCCCATGTTTTCACAAGTTACTCCAAGTCTGTTATATATAAAAAATCCAGGTCTACTGTTACTACTACTGGTACTACATGAGTGAAGACAGGTTTTGTAGAAACAAGTTGAAAGAGGAAATCTTTTCCATGCAGCCACATTCCCGCGCTTTGGATACAGCTGTTTGCACGCCACATGCACAGATCACTACTTCACATTCATTCTTTTTTAATGGTTTTAATAGCTGTAATTGAAATCATGTTCATGTTTTATTAGGTGACTGTAAACAAGATGCCCTAATAACTAACGCTTAATATAGTTATGGTACAAATAAAGAAGTTTTAAGCTAAAAAATAAAAGGACATCTCCTGTGGTTTTTTTCCTGGTGTATAGGATTTCCATCATAAAGAGCACTTCTGCAACTAAATCAAACACTGGACCATCACATAACAGCAGTGACAACTAGGGAAACATTTATACTCAGGCCCAGCCTCCATTTCTAGCTTGGGCATAAGCTGTGGGTAGAATTGTTGTACAGTTTAAATATAAATTACATGTAAAAGATAAAATTTTTAAAAGCATACTAATTGGAAAATAGATCACTGAGAATTAATTTTGGCTAATATTACTACCAAAATGATGGTTTGATGAAAATGGTTGTGCTTGGCCTTTGGTGCCTGAGTTGGGATGTGATTTGTATTGCTGGGATGGTGAATATGGTACGTGGCCCCTAATTTTCCCTGCCTGGAGTACAGTGACCCAAGCAATACAGGTGTGACTGATTAAGGCAAGTTCTGCAGAAATTCATGCCCTCCCAGCAAGGTCAATTAACTTAGTAAGGTGCAACTGGTGCAGGATTTGGTCCCTGGTGATTTATAGTCATTAAAAATTTGCAGTGTTTTGCTGAATAAATAGCACTGAGGTAGAAGACTAACAAATGCTTTCCAGGGCTGATGAACTGGCAGAAATGGTTTGATTTTTCCAAAATATTCGGTTTACTGGAAAGCTTTAATCAATCCACTGAATAGCATCTCGTAGGTTTGGAGAGCTGCAGGAACTGCACAGTCCTGGAGCATATGATAACATATTATCCCCAGTGTGGGAGCACTAGTTACACTGTTTTCTCAGGTAAATATAAACAGAGGAACATGGAATAAATGTTGCTCAAAGCGCAGCATGCCTCAGCTGGGATTTCACTGTCTGCAGGTTTTAACTTCACGGGGGTCCCCAAGGGCTAATCAATATTGATGGCAATTATTCCTAGTCCCTATAGCAAATGAATGAACATTTATCTTCTTCCTGGTTTGCTTCATCTGTTCTCTAAGATGTGATTCAGAAATATCAGAGCAATAAAAGGGACTGTGTTGGATCTGCAGCAGGCTGACAGAGTAGTTGCATTTATTCTGTGTCAGGTATTGCGGAACAACTGTCTCATTTCCTCCGCCCTTAGAAAGAGGGATAATGTGTGGAGCACTCCTCCGTGCAAAATAATGACAAAAAACCCTACCACCTTGATTTAAGGAACGTGTTAAGACTATTATCATGGGATTTTTGTTTCTGTTTTCGCTTTTGTAAACTTGAGCCCCTGGAAAGCTGGGAATTTATGTCCTGGGGAAGCTTTTCTCAGTATCTGATAGGCTCTGTAGCTGATAGAAAATTTGTGCACGCCACAGTGTGCTTGCCGAGCAGAGATATGAAACTTAGATGATACTGCAGCCCTCCAAGCATTTACATATATCCTTGGTTTTCACTTGTACAAATTGGCTCAGTGAGTTAAATACTCCACAGAAGTATACATGAGCAAAGAGCCTTAAAATTAAAGAGTGTTCAGTCTTCCATTATGTAGTAATGGGATTTTCCATTTAATCACCATATACAAAGTGTCAGGATCTGGACATTTTGCTTTCAGATGACTGGCATATGATCTAGTCTGGTGCAAAGACTTCCCCTCTCCCCCAGGTTTGACCTACTCTTTTGAGTTTTGATCGGGATAAGAATTCATTTTTTTGCCTCATTACAGTGTTTGAGTAGAAAGGAAAAGAGCAAGCGAGCAGAACTAGAAATCACGCAGCTGATAAAGGGCTCCAGGCCCCCATGCAATGTGTGGTGGACCTGGGATGCAGACTGCACAAATGTGGGTAGGAATTTCTGTTTCTGTAAGTATCTCATTGTTGAGAGAGTCACTCCTGTGGTCTCAAAGACTGAGCCCCACTGTTCTAATGTTTTCCCTCCCTTGATGCTTTCCTTCTTGCAAATAATCACTTAATGGCAAGTTAGAGCCTAGGAAAATCATTGTTAATATTATAATAGCGTAATTTGCAGCTCAGCTGGCGGTAAGCAACTGCAGACTATGTTTCCACATGAGATGATAATTTTGGGCTCACGATGAATCTCATGAAGATACATTTCATTGGCTTTGTAATAGGAATCCCAGAAAAGAGCAGAGCTGGAATAGAAGCATGACAGCGGAGAGACCCAATACAGAGACCAGGTTAGTTAGTGGTGACAGCTCAGCAGTTCCTCCTACTTGCAAATCCAGTCAACAGCAGCGATCTTAATATCCCAAGCAATATACACCTTTTGCTGCAGCTGGATAGTCCTTCCTTTCACAAAAGCATGAGTCCTTTTTCAACACTTTAAAGATGTGTAAGCTTCCAGACTTGTGGAGAACAGCACAAGTGGTGTCTCAGCAAGACTCAGGAGTGTATCCACTTCCCTCTCAGGAAGTACAAGCATGTTCTTGAACAGGGTAGGCGGAAGTTTGCCCTGTTTCACTTACAAAAATCATGTCTGGCCACGGGGCAATCACAACACTGTGGAGAGGTGCATAACAATTTGATTTTTCTTTACTTTTTTTCTGGCAAATTACAGGACCAGTTGCTACAGTCCTTGCGTGTAATATAGAGAGTGTTCAGTCTGACTCTTTAATAGTAGTGATCTTTCTCTGTGGCAAATAACATGTAGTTTTGCCAGAAAAGGACAATTGGAAACACTTGTTGTAAAGCTCCATTTACGATTTGGAATGACTTGCAATAAAAGGAACTGGGTTTGTAGTGGGGATGTGTTGGTAATCATCATTAGACCTCTGCTTTTGATTAATGCTGCTAATTAGTTTCTGTCCTTGACTTTTTCCAATTAAGGAGTAGATGCCTTGATGCTAAACACCTGGGCAGATTATCTAATTAGATGAAAGAAACATGTACTCTCTTTGTAGGTAATTATTTTAACTTTCAGCTGTTGTTTTGCGCCAAGCAGACGTGGTTATTCTGTCTCTTTGAATGACTTTACAGGAAATTATGAAATACCATGAGAAAAAAAGAAAAAAAAATGCAGACAGAGCAGGGTGGTGGGTGCAAACCATTTCCTGCCAAAAAAAGTTCACAACTTGTGCATGTGACAAATAATTGCTCTTCTGGTAGACATAGGGCTCACGAAAGAGAAAACAAAGCAAAATAAAAAGCAAGGGTAGGAAATAGAAGATGCTACAGTTCAGATTCTAAAACCAGGTTGCAGTCCAACTTGCATCAACTTGAGAAGAAGTCGGTACCTGAAGAAGAATTTCCATCACCTTCAGAGAAGTTGGCACTTTTCAGGGCTCTGATACCTTGTGGCTGATGGACATTTTTGGAAATTCTGTAATTTCCTGTGTTTGGGGGCTGGAAGCAGCAGCCCTTCATAGAAGCCCATGAGCATCTCAAAAGAAGGAAAGGTCAGCCTCGGGGAAGTAGCCTGCACCTTTCCATGGCCTGCTTCCTGAAGGAGCTGCCCAAATCCATCCGAGCTTGACATCTACCTGAGAGACCCAACAAAAGCCACCACTGTGGCGGGTGGATCCACTGGTTCCTCCTTCGTCACAGCAGGACCTTCATGTGACGTTGTGCTCCTTTACCCTCCTGTGTGGGATGCACTTCCTGATACCGTCTTGTAACTACTTGCATGATTTGCAGTGCTGCCTTTACTCTCCAAAACCTCCCTGTGGGTGGTTGAAGTCCTCCCTTTCTCAGGAAACAGGTGATCTCTTTAGTTGTGGGCTTTGCTGAGGGCTGAAATCAGTTGATAAGCTTCATCTGCTCTTCCCTACCTCAGACTCCTGACATCTCAAGCGCAGGACTCTTGGAGTGGAGGTCGAAGACACGTTCTGAAGCTCCGGCCTGGGCTGAGCCTGTGCAGTGCACATAGTGTGTAAGACAGGGCAGCCTACACCTGCAGGTGAGCATGCTACCCCGCTGCGCAGGGAAAATACGGGGCAGTTTCAGACCCTAAGAGCTTTTTATCTAACCTGACAAAACAGGGGCTACCCCACCTGAGCATTGGCGCGCATGACTTGTGTGTATGGCAGCCTTCTAAGGAAAAGAAAAAGGAGAAAAAAAAAAAGTTGTAACTATGTTTTGCACATGTTGGTGAGGACAGGGAGAAGACTCACAGATGTCAAGAAGAGATGGATGGGGAGGGAGAAAGATAACTGTGGCACAAGGGGATGGAGAGAGATGGAGGAGGCTCTGAGGAGCATTGATGCTGGCAGGCTGCACGCCACTGACTGAGGCCTGCAGTAGGGAAGGCAGAGACTTTTCAATGTCTTCTGTGATGACCTTTTTTTGCTATGTGGTTTCTAAAGCAGAAAAAAAAACAAGGTAGGTGAGGTAGCCCTAAGCTGTATTTTCTTGCTCAGAGCCCGGATATCCTTGACCTGCTTATCTCAGGCTATCACAACCTTGTAAGATACCCTCACAACCAAGCCAGGTGGAGGAATCACAATTCTCTTCATGTCATTATCACGGCTCCCAAATCACAAACATTCCCTCTCCCTGCAGAAATGGGAAGTGAACGACAGGGAAAGCCCTAGGAGGGGCAGAGGACAAGGAGCGCTCGCTGCAGACACCCGCGTGGGCGATGCAGCGCCAGCGTGCTCATGGGCGCAGAGCTAGCTGGCCCTTCCCCAGCTCTGAGGCAATGGCTTAGTGAACAAAAGGAACAAGGGCTTCTTAATTCCCAAAGGAGACAACAAACAAAAAGCCTGTTGGGCATTTTTTGGAGCGGGGGGGATTGACGGCTCGTGAGAAGCAGATGTATATCAAATCTCTGCTTGACTGAAGGTACATAAGAAGCTAGCGGGAATTAATGGTGCCTTTAGACCTTTAGCAAGACAACCCTTAATTGTAGTCTTTCTTAATATAATCCACTGAGCTATTGGGAACATCTGTAAAGTTGCAACATGCAGGGAGCTGCAGGGGAGTGCTGTACAATTAGATGTTGATTTGCATATAGCATTTGTTCAAAAGCAACAGTTTTTGGACCAGATAGAATTATAAAGTATTCACATTGTGCTAAATACAGTATATTTAACTGAGAGCAGTCGAAAGACTGCAGAAATATATATTTTTTGCTGATTTGACAATATACATTTGAATGGCAGAATGGCAATTACTTTGAAGCACTCTGAATTCCTTGTATTGAAGCCACTATAAAACTGCAAAGTATTATCATGTTAATAATATATTGTAGTGGAATGTCATGATTCTGCATATAAAATCAGAAAACTATCTTTTTCCTTGTTTGCATAAACAACTCACTTTACACTGCTAAATAATGCATGGGAATCCAGAGAGAGGATTAAGATAAATGAAGGAACAGGTCACTTCCAAAGACTAAAGCTTTACAGCTCCTGGAATTAGAAAAGAATGAACTAACCACTTTGTTACACTTTAAGAGAAACTTAAATATACATTTGCTTAGAAAATAAAACGTTATCTGGTCTACATTTGCACTTGCAGACATGATGCAACATCCCACAAAGCAAGAAACTCTATTTCTTTCTAATCCTTTCCACATGCATCACCTGAGTAAGTTGTTCACAACAGTGTGGCTTCCTTCTTCCAAAGAAAGAATGTCTTATGTCTTATTGGTTAGTACCTGTTTGATCACGGAGAATATTAGCACATATTGTGAAAGAGTAGTTTCAAAACAGTGCACCCCATACTTTATGCTTATGCTTAACATTGCAGATAACATTGCAGATGATAAGTTCTTGATGCAGGTGGTTGATGAGTCAACAAGGGGAGGGGTGCTGTTAGACCTGATACTAACAAACAGAGATAGTCTAGTGTGAAACGTGAGGGCTGGAGGCAGTCTTGGCCTCAGTGACCACAAGATCCTGGAATTCACAATCCTGCGTGGAGGAAGCTGAGCAAGAAGCAGGATTGCAGCCTTGGACTTTAGGAGAGCCAACTTTGACCTCTTCAGGGAGCTCCTTGGAGGAACCTCCTAGGTCAGGGTCCTAGAAGGAAAGGGGGTCCACTTCCTCCAAGCACCACTTCCTCCAAGCTCAGGATTGTTTTTTTCCTACAACAAAGTCTAGCAAGTGGGGCAGGAGACCTGTGTGGAGAAAAAGAGCACGTACATAACATGGAAAAAGGGCCAGGACACGTGGAAAGAATATAGGCACTGTGTGGAATGCAGGAATGCAACGAGGAAGGCCATGGCCTGTCTGGAATTAGCGTTAGCAAGGGATGTCAGGGACAACTGGAAGAACTTCTACAAATATGTCAGTAGCAAGAGGAAGACTATGGAAAATGTTAGTGTGTTGCTGAATGGGGAGGGGGCCTTGGTGTTGGAGGATGCCAAGAAGGCAGAGTTACTAAATGCCTTCTTTGCCTCTGTCTTTACTGCTAAGGCTGGTCCCCATGAACGACAGAGCCCAAGTAAAAGAGATAAACGGGAGAGAGGAAGAGAGGGAGACCTCCCACTGGTCTAGGAGAATTGGATTAGGGATTATTTAGGCAAACTGGCCACCCGTAAATCTATGGGCCCAGATGGGATGCGCCCAAGAGTGCTGAGGGACCTGGCAGAGGTTATTGCTCAGCCGCTCTCCATCATCTTTGAGAAGTCATGGAGAGCAAGGGAGGTGCCGGAGGATTGGAAGAAACCAACGTCACTGCAGTCTTCAAAAAGGGCAGGAGGGAGGAGCCAGGAAATTACAGGCCGGTCAGCCTCACCTCTGTCCCTGGAAAGGTGCTGGAGCAGCTCATGCTAGAGAGAATCTCTAGACATGTCAAGTAAAAGAAGGTGTTGAGGAATAGTCAGCATGGATTCACCAAGGGGAAGTCATATTTGACGAACCTCGTAGCCTTCTATGATAGAATGACTGGCCGATTGGAAGATGGGAGAGCTGTGGATGTTGTCTGCCTTGACTTCAGCAAGGCTTTTGGCACCATCTCCCATAATATCCTCATAGGAAAGCTCTGGAGTGTGGATTGGATGAGTGGACAACGAGGTGGATTGAGAACTGGATGGAGGGCAGAACTCAGAGGTTGTGATAAATAGGGCTGAGTCTAGCTGAGGGCCACTGACATACTGGGAGCAGGGCTGTTCAACTTGTTCATCAATGACTTGGACGAGGGCACGGAGTGCACCCAAGCAAGTTTGCAGATGATCCCAAGCTGAGTGGAGTGGCTGACACTCCGGAGGGCTGCGCTGCCATCCAGAGGGACCTGGACAGGCTGGAGAGTTGGGCAGAGAGGAACCTCATGAGGTTCAACAAGGACAAGTGCAGGGTCCTGCATCTGGGGAGGAATAACCACAGGCATCAGGACAGATTAGAGGTTGACCTGCTGTAGAGCTCTGCAGCTCTACAGAGAGGGACCCGGGAGTCCTGGTTGACACCAAGTTAACCATGAGGCAGCAGGACCCTTGTGGCCTAGAAGTCCAATGGGATTCTGGCTGCATCAGGAGAAGCGTTGCCAGCAGGTCAAGAGAGGGGATCCTTCCCCCTCTCCTCAGCCATGGTGAGGCTGCAACTGGAGTATTGGGTGCAGTTCTGGGCTCCCCAGGACAAGAGGGACATGGAGCTTCTAGAGAGGGTCCAACAGAGGACAACTGAGATGATTAAGGGACTGGAGCATCTCTTGTGTGAGGAGAGACTGAGTGAGTTGGGCCTGTTTAGCCTGGAGAAGAGAAAGTTGAGAGGAGATCTGATCAATATGTATAAATACCCGAGGGAGGAGTGTGACCAAACTCTTCTCGATGGTGGTCAGTGACAGGACAAGGGGCATTGGGTACAAGTTGAAACACATGAAGTTCCATCTCCATGTGAGGAAGAAGTTCTTCACTATGTGGGTGCTTAGAAAGGCTGCTTAGAAAGATTGTGGAATCTCCTTCTCCGGAGATCTTCCAAACCCGTCTGGATGCCGCCCTGGGCCCCGTGCTCTTGGTATCCCTACTGGAGCAGGGAGGTTGGACTAGATGATCTCTAGAGGTCCCTTCCAACCTCAACTATTCTGTGATTTATGATAAAATCAGTGCAATGCAGGATATATACTTTATTTTAGATAATACAAAAAGAAATATTGTACACCCTAACTACTTCTTTCTTGTGCTATAACCTACTTGAATACATTGTGTACAAACAGACTCTGCAATCTTCAGAATGATCCCTAACTCGGACAAGGAGGTTAGTTAAAATATGATTTACTCTATGCATTTGTTATGTTTTGGATTGGTAAATCAAATACTCTGTGTTAGCTGTAATATGCTGAATTTATCAGTGTAAATTGATAAATGTAAATTCAGAAACTGATGCAATTTCTCAAATGGCTAATTACAAGTGCCCCATATTTGGGTGTTAACAGTGAGCTCTCTGGCAATTCTTTCCAGTTCTTTCTTTGAGCATTAATTTCAAGCTACTAGTTTAAGGAGTTTAGATTACCAGTTGGTTGTAATAGGGATACTGTTTAGGGCAGTCAATATGTACGACTCCTTAAATTGAATAAGTTTCATTTGTTATGTATATTCAGATTTATTCTTGGAGATATAATTCCTTTATAGCCTTTGCTAAGTTCTGCCTCCTGCTCACCTGTGGTCAAATAAAAATTTCTAACACTTTGCCTTCCTTGGATAGGGACTGAAGATGGGGAATAGAAATGCTCATGTTGTTAAGTGAATAATCTGTCATGTCATGACTGATTATTATGGTACTTGTGAGTGGTTTAGTTATATTGCCAAGTGAAAATGAAGTATTATTTTCTTTTCTATGCTACAAATCATTTGAATGAAACAGCACTTTTTTTCCCTTAAAGATTGCCAATTTTCAATTTACAGACTGTCTGTTCACTAGGTACATTCGTCTATGACACTGATAATAGTGACTTCGGACTTCGCTCCTGGTCAGTGAGAGATGCAATGAGAGCTGTTCATGCCTGAGTGTGAAATAGGTCCTTTAAGACAAAAATACGAGGAGCTTTAACCCAAAACAGACTTGCAGTGAGTCATGACTGGAGGCATGGAAGAAATAACAATCGTGAAATGGAAGAAATAACAATCATGAAATGGAAGAAATAACGATCATGAAATGAAGTGGCAATTTTCTCTTTCTCAGGCAGGCAGGAGCACGGATGAGATGCTTTATGGACCAAGAATGCCATCATCCTGCATGCATGATCGACTAGAGTTGGCAGTTCCTATTTACAACAGCAATTCTGGCCTCAAAATAGCTCATTCCAATGTTCAGCAACACCTCCACTTTTGTGTCTTTGCAGAAATGTAGCTGTCTTAAATGTCTGCTTTTTTTTCAACCCAAAGAAGAACTTCCTAGTTTAGAATTTATAAAATAACTGTGAATCATGTTGTAACTCAGCCGCTGGGCTAGTCCCTGGGTTCCCATGCTTTTGTGTGAGACTTTTCTACTGCAAAGTACTCTGGATTAACCAGAGTAAAACATTCTCCTCTCCCAGGGTTGCAGTGCATCTGCTACAGAGAATGGGAGCATCTTTCTGTTCGAAACACAAATGTAGCTCCAGCCACATGCTAAAATTCACATCCTGCAACAAAGTCTTTATTGGTAGCAAGGGGAGAAGTCTGTAAGGCCCAGGCCCCAGCTGGTTTCATTTCTCCTCAAGTATGCACGCACATGGGGACCACACCAGCTCTCCCTGACCGGACCCAAGCCAAACCTCAGAGCGACTCGATGCAGTGGTTAATGTGCCATGAGAGCTAAGCCACAGAGCAACCTGCTGCCTTCCTTTCCGTTTGGTTAGATGCTGCTGGCAGTGTCAGCGAGTGTTAGGGAACACGAGAGTGTGTGATCATGCACGGGAGGCAAAATCCCGGAGTTCTTCTAGGATGTCTAAAGTAGGTGCTCTGCTATTCCATTCAAACCCATAGACCACCAGCTAATGGCAAGGAAAGGGAAAATGAACAAACAAACAAACAAGGAGAGAAACACAAGGCATAACTGCTAAGAATCCTTCCCCTAGTATCCCTAGCAAGTTGCAGGAAATAGAGCTTTACTGTGCCATTCTACTTTAAACTTGCTGTTTGATAAAAGGAGTTTAATGAAATTACTGGATGCCTATTTCAATGGCTTTTATGTTCCTAAAAGCAATGGCTAAGCTTTCTCTTTCCTCCAACCCCACAATGCTATTCATAATTTTATAACTTTATATACCATGCTGGAATTACACTAGAAGGAGAAGGAACCCTCAATTAGCTTAGTTTTTCCTGAAGTTTGTAGTTAGTAGGCAAAATGCTGATGCTTCATTTCTGACTAGAGGCAGTATCGAGCTTTGCAACGTGTGTGAAATTTGCACACTGCTTTGAAAATATCTTCTGTAGATGCCTACCATGTACAGGTTTCTAACACATTGCTTTCCCATGGTTCTGGAAAGTCCTTTGTGATCTTAGGATGTTGATGGTCATGCAAGGTCCCTTTTTTATGTTGTATGTCTTGAATCCATTGACATGCAATGTCCAAGCAGGCCTGGAGGCTTCTCTTTGCAACCAGGCACAGGACATGAACATGTCCTTTGGTAGTTTGCAACACGTTATTCTCATCGGCTTATATCTCTGCTTCTCCCGCTTAGGAATTTTCAGCTGCAGATAGACTTGAGCCTTTGTCCTGCCAACTAAAGCCAACCAATTACCCGATCAGTGACTAACAATGACATAAAAAGTATAGTCTGTTAAGTTGTTTGGGCTACTGGCCATGCAAATGTTAGCACCCTGCACTCTCATTATCATACACAACAGAATTAAATGTATATTTCCAAAGAGGAGTAAGCAGAAGTTTGTGCACAAATCCCCCATGAATAACGCTAGGGGATTTGCGCGGCCCTCTGAAACTGTCCCCCTTAGTGTATGTGAGAGCATTAACTCTTCATGGATGAATGTGTTATTGACTCTGAGTAAACAGCTCTTTCTAAAGGCCCTACAAAGTGTTATTGGCCAATAATGCACGGCAAATAGACAAAGAGTTACACTGTGACAGTTAGAACAAAAGAGAGAAAGCGAGGGGTACAGATAATGAATCATTAATGACCAGGAGTTGTGTGTTGCTTTTTAAGAGTCGCCCGAGGGAGGTAGGTAGGAGGGCTAAAACTCCACCATGTGCTCAGCGCGCGGGGCTCGCTGTGCAGAAGGCTAAAATAAGGTTTCCTTCAAATCTCAGAATCCACCGTGGCTCCATTCTCATATCGCCAGACCCAGACTGAGCTGCCCAAAGGTTCTAACCACAGTCTTGTGCTAAAAACTTGTTTGAAATCTGAGTAACAGAGACTTGAGGAGACAAAATGGTCCCTCAAAGACTATATCCTCCTTCCCTGCAAGTTTTCTTAATATTTTTGCCTGGTCGCAGCCTACCAGAATGTATTTGTCCTTCATGTGCTTGAGCTGAATACTTCAGGAGGAAGGATATCTGCCCATTGCCCTGCTGTTTGTGCATATATGATGTAAAAGAGAGAGCTCTGCTAGATAGTATCTAACAGAGCAGAAGTGGGAATATTGCGGATCTTTTAGCTGCTATGGAAAAGCAGAAGTTATTTAATTTCACTTAAGACAGTAAAAAAAATCCAGATGTTCACAGACTGCTGACAGTTTCTTTGTTGCAAAATTAGCTTGAAAACTAAAAATATGATTTGTAAAAACCAAACCAAAACAAAAAAACCCTCAATCAACTGAATACTGAGGGGGGACTCTACCTGAGATGCTCATAAGACACATTCTGAGATTGCCATATTCATCTTTCACACAAATTAATCCAATAATCATGCAAACTACAATACCTACCCTTAGCTTGGTTTTGGCTACAAGGATGTGAGCTTTCCAGATTGCTAAGTATAATCTATAGAGAAAGATGTACGTTGACAATTATTGTTCTGGAAACAATGGTTTCCTGCTGCTTTCGAAGGTTCCCCATCAAAAGGAATGTGACCCGTCAAATGTAACCAGACATGGCACAGAGAAACAGCCTCCACAGAGATAAACATATGGCACTTGCAGGACGACTGCACATGGTAAGGCAGAGATGGAGAGTCACCCTCATTATCTGGACTGTGTATAACTTCCGTGTAGGGCTTTGCTGGGTAAATATACAGAATAATCCAAGTGTGACCTGCAGCGTATTTATGATGATTTTCTGAAAGTCTTGGAAAATTGAGGGAGGGAATATGGGGAGAATGGAAAGATGGGATCCTTAATCTATCTATTTGAATATACATATCTTGGTAGATATGTGTGTTACAGAAATACCTGTTAAGAGATCAAATTGTCTTATTTGTGAAACAATTTGAGTCTCCAGTCTTTAACCTGTAGTTGCTCTAGGGCTGCAGCTCCCACTAGCCGACTCAACAAGAGATTATGTAATTCCCAAGAGGTCCCATGACTACATTTCATTATTTACAGTTTCACTGCATGAACCCTCCCTACTTTTTCAGTCTATCTGGTTAGAAAAGTGTGTCTAGAAAAGGTGACATGCTATCATTTTGCAGGTAAAAATACACTCGTTTCTGTGCCTGGGAATTCAAACATCTAAGGGATGCTTTTTCAGGCTGACCTAAGAATGATTTATTTTTAAGCTGAGAGAAAGTGAAGATTAAGAAAGTGAATGTGACTATGCGACTTTGAAAGCTGAACGGAGTTCAGTCTGAACTGGAGGCTCTTCTCCAGCTCTGTCTCATAGCCAGAAGCATTTATTAGTCCGAGGGGGGCACATGGAGACTCCCTAATGGCTCCTCAGCCTGGTGGGAAGAGTCACGGAGGGGGCTGGCAAATGAAGAGAAAGTCGCTAATGAGGCAAGCGCAGAAGCTTCCACAAGCATCATGGCTTTTAAAGCCAAAACAATCCCTTTGTTTTCACTCCCTCTTCCCCTCCCTGCCTGCCTGTGAGCGGCTCGGAATTAACTTTGTGACTCGTTAACTTCTCATAAAGCGGAGAAAAGGGAGGGCGCGAGGCACGCTGCGGGTGACCGCTTTGGAGCAGCCGCTGAGGGGCACTTTGCTGGCAGGCTTTTCATGCTGGAACGAGGGGCTTAAGCAGCCGCCTCGCCGCTTCCCCTCCGTGCCCTGGCAGCGATGTCCTTGGCCTTCCAGCTTGCTGCCCCTTCTCCGGGGCTCCGGCCCCGGACTGCCATGTCAGCAGCGTGATCCGGAGCTGCAGCAGGGAGAGCAAAGGACAAGTGACATCTCTGACTCGCCCCGCACCGCTGTGCTGAGCGCAGGGCTTTTCCTGGCGCTGCGCTTCGCCGGCCGTGCCGTGGCTGCTCCAGCGAGGCCGCTGCAATGGGCCTCCGCTCGAGGCTGTTAAGTTGTCTTGCTGGTTAATTAAGGCTGGCTGCCTAGGAAGGCCCATCTGTTCCCAGGTAAATTGTGCTGCTATTTCTTCCCTTTGGCAGGCGTACAAAAAGCTCCCCTCGGTCCTTACAAAGGATGGACGGGCGGTCTCCAGTGCCAGCGTTCGCATTCCTTCTCACCTTTCCCAGAGTCACAACAGTCAACGTGGAGTCACACGGACTTTGCCATGTGTTGGCATAAAAGACAGGGTAACACCCTCCCCTATGTCTGCGGGCTTAACACTCACAAAACTCCTGCTCCTCCAGCTCTACTTCTGGCAGCCCCTGTATCCTTTGCTGTCCCTGATGCCTTTTCCACCCGCAGCTGCAAGGATGCCTCCATGTTACAGCCCTGAGCTCTCATCTGCTCTAGTTCGTGGATAATTCTCTGCTTAGTGCTCCAGAGAGCGAGACTGAAAGGGAAGTGTGTGTGTAACCATGAGCTTAGGCACCTTGAAGGCAGATAAACAATTTACCCCAAATCTGCAGCGTGTGGTCATAGTCTTCCCCATATCTAGAAAAATACCTTGGTTCCCTGCCATCCTGGCTGTCACTTCTCTTACACGATGGGCACTTTCAAGGACGTAATTGTCAGGGGTGTCTGAGCATTTGTTGGCTGCCCCAATTTGAGAGAGTGTTGGAAAGGCTGTGACACATCTGGGTTTGGCTTCTTAGCTGATCTTTCCCATCCAAGTTATGGCTGATGGGAGCTGCAATTACTAATGTAGAAGGGAGACTTTAAGGAGAAACAGCTTTAGGACGTAGTGGTACTATGTAATGATTTCAATGCAACAAACTCTTCTTTAAAAACTGACTTTGTGACGCATATACGGGCATGTGGGCCTGTTTCAAAAGTAATTAAACCAAAATAACGAGGAGAAGTTAAGAAGGACAGATACAAGTCACAAGGAAGTTGGATAGAGGTTCTGGGCCTGACCGCCCCTCTACTGCCACTCTAGTATGAGGATCTTCTTTTCTTCTTTTTTTTTTTAAAATCAATATTTATTGTAAATATAAGGTAGGATAACATACAGAGATTAAATTTTTCCCACAGAACCCAAGCACATGAAAGGAACAAATTTAAAAGAACTCCACCAATACTTTGGAATAGTGAATACCGGAAACAGAGGAAAATGTGAAATGAATATTGCATGGGAGGAATAAATCTGTGGCACTGTACTTATCGAACTAACAGAAAGAAAATGTTTCCATCTTAAGAATTTAAGCAGCGCTTAACCATATATCTTTCAGAAAGACGTAGATGTGTCTTCTCCCAGACAATGCAGTTCTGGTCCAGAGTGTCATAACAGAGTTTGAGCAAGTAACAGGAGACAAAGAGATGAAGTGAACAGGGAAAGGCAAGATCTATGAGGAGGAATAGATCAGCAAGTTATCTGGATAATGCAAAATTGCACAAACCTTAAGCCCTTTTTACAATACAATTGCTTTGTATTTTGTCCAGCTTTGTGGTCCTGCTGGATGACAGACTAGGTGGCTCATGCTCTGAAGGGAATGGTTTTGTGTTGCTGAGGCATTTAGAGACATAGTGGAGACCTTTATATCATCCCTCCTGTTAAAGATGTTTTGCCCTCCTGTGCTGTATCAATACACTGCCTCAGTGTCTTCACTTGTGTCCTGGCAAGCCAGCTGTGCTTAGGATTTACAGTTTCTTAGTTTTTCCTCTTTTCCAAGTGACAAAGTACCGGCTTGAAATGCACACCCCTCTGATACACAGCTTGTCAACGAGTAATGAGCAAAAGAGGTATTAAGCTGAGATGGAAGCTAATAAAGCAAGACATGTCAAGCCTAGTTAGGAAAGATTTGAATCTGGAATTCATTTGCCCAGAAATAAAACATATGATTAAGAAAAAAAAAAAAAAGAAAAAAAAAGACTAAGGGAGCACATTTTTAAGGCTAATACAGATCACCGTTTTTCTATGGTTTGTTTCTTTCTCCTTGTAAAGAAGTTGGAGCTGACAGACACTCAGTTCTGCTGGAGGTGTGTTCAGATCACACTGGCAACAATCTGCACATGTTCTGAATGAATAAAGTAAGGACATTCTTGCCAAGCAGTTTCACAAATGCTCAAATATAGTCAAACAAAGACTTAATCTGGGCTCAAAGACACGTATCTCGGCAGATGTGTGTAAACTAAATCAAATCCCCTGGGAAGAGTACTTACGAGTTATTCTTAGGCATCGGAAGGACAACGATGGTCCATCTGTGAATTTATTACAAGAGATGAGAAGCATCATATGAAAGTCATTGCTGGACTGTAGGACAACATGGCTGATTTTTCAGGAAGTTTAGAGGTCATTTCTAAAATCTGTGCTTAATTAGAAGCAAATCCCTAAAAATCAGAACTGAACCAAACATTTGAAGGCATACATTTACCAAGGTGTGGCTGATTAGGAGGAACCTTAGGAGAGGTAATTTTTTAAATAAGGAGAGGTAATTTTGCTACTGGAATCAGTGTGACCTGCATTTTGCAGGGGCCTTTGACTCTTTTAGAAACTTTTACTGATATTTCCTCTCTTGTCAGAGTAAACCTCTTTAATTGTCAGGAGCATAACTATTTTAGGAATGTATGGTTCAAAATAGCATGAGGGGATTCTAGGGCAGAGATACCAGTTATATGCCGTGTATTACTGTTACATACCATGAATAGTGCCAAACAGAAACAGTCTGTCATTAAAAAGCATAATATAGCCCTTTAGCTGACACTAAACCTGAAGGGCCCTCACGCCTTTGGGTGATTCCAGTTTAAACGATGCAGCAGTTTGCAGCTGGAGCAACATGGACCAAGTGAAGCGGAGTGTCCTTCAAAAAGGAATGTCCCAATGCACAGAAGGTTTTACAGACTCAATTCAATACCTTAAATTTAATCTGTGTGCTCAGCAGTTGGTAGCTACAATTCTGAGGGTACTGGAGCACTTGATGCTGCTTAAAGTGTTACAGCAAACAGCAAAAACTAAGGCAATGGGCAATAATTGGAAATAGGACGCACAGACTCCAGAGAGGCATGTAAGAGTACGCGGTCATGAGCAGAGCATGCACAACCTGGTGGATTCTCCTCTGGAAAAAAAGAATCATGTTACTTTGGAAGATGAACAAAACACTAGTCTGAAAGCAGAGTAGCAAAAAGTTGGAGTTTGCTGCCTAGGTACTCATCAGTGTCACTGAGTGAAATTTGGCTCACACATGACAGTACTTACTGTCATAAAGAGAGTATCTTAGGTGATTTTGAAGAGCCATGGCATCTTGTAACTCTAATCCTGTGTTCATTCTGAACAGAAGCTCTGTTCCCTGATTAGGAAAAATGGACTTGAATTTCCATATTAAGGTAAATGTCCCCTCCAAATTACAAGAATAACTCTTGAGACACTTATTCTGCTGTGTATTTGCTTCTAGGAAATAAACTTCTCTTAATGCATGCTACTGCCTGGCTTCTGTGCAGCAGTTGTGAATGGATGACTGAAAGAGTTTGCAAATATTTTAAAAGTGAATATTCATAGCCATATTCTCAAGGGAATAATGCGAATTTACATCAGTTGAGGTTCTGTCCCCTTTAGGAGACAGCTAAATGACACATTGCTGTAATTACACAAAGAATGCAAACAAAGTTTTCCACAAAGCTGAAAGAACAGTCTTGTATAAAATCACCAGTACAAAAAACAAAACAAACAAAAAAGCTAGATACCTTTACTACCTTTTACTCTGAAAAATACTTGTTAATGGGGAAGCTGAGTTACCATACTTAGCCTTTTTCCTTCTCTATGAGATCTCTGCAATTCTGTCAAGAGAACACTTTATAACCATGGGTTCTTGTCATATTCATAGAAGCCCACAGGTTAAAGATCAGTGTGAGTGCCACTAAGGCTTCGAGTCAAGTTGCTCCTATAAGCTTCCTAGACATACCATCTTAGGCAGTCACGA
Organism: Nothura maculosa; assembly: GCA_032353885.1. Taxonomy (NCBI): domain Eukaryota; kingdom Metazoa; phylum Chordata; class Aves; order Tinamiformes; family Tinamidae; genus Nothura; species Nothura maculosa. The sequence continues at coordinate 1,682,126 of JAUBOD010000279.1, read as the reverse complement.
TGCTGCCTAATTTTGGAGTTCCTTAAATGCTGGTTTAGAAGTGTTTCTCACACTGCTCTGGCCCTAGTGAAGCTGACCCAAAATCTCTGTGTTCAGTTTGACACATTGACACATTGAGCTGAGATTTGTGAATCGATTGTTCTCTGTCAGCCTTGATTCCTAGCCATAGTTCACCCAGTTTCCTGAAATCATAGCTACCATTTCCCTTTCAGATACTCACGAGAGAAAGGTGGAACCCTTTGATAAGCAGCTCCTTGCTTAGGCCTCCTGTTCTCCAAACTGTCAGCAGTAGTTTACTCACAGGGCTATGCACTAATCATGGCTGGGACAGAAATGTTGTTGACCTGAATAAAAAGAAAGAAGCTTTCCTGTGTTTTGTGGCTTTTTTTCTTTTCCAGTTAGGTAAAAGCACCAATTGAAGCTAATCAACTTTTTCCTAAAGGCAGGGGCTCTGAAGTCAGGGTTGTCTGCAGCCAAGCTGAGGGGACGCAGTTCCATGCATTGCTGTGCTATTTTTCTAACAAAAAAAAGTTATGGAGAATCTTGGCCAAGGCCAGGGATACTCAAAGTTCATGGACCTGCAGGCAATATCAATACCTCCTTGTGGGAGGTTTGCCCCTTGCCCTTCACTTCAGCATTCCTGGGCCACTTGCATTACTGCTGTGGAGCTGTCACATAGAATCACAGGATGATTGAGGTTGGAAGGGACCGCTAGAGATCACCTAGTACACCCCGCTGCTCCAGCAGGGACACCCAGAGCATGGGGCACAGGGTGGCATCCAGGTGGGTTTTGAAGACCTCCAGAGAAGGAGACTCCACAGCCTCCCTGTGCCAGGACTCTGGCACCCTCACAGTAAAACAGTTCTTCCTCATGTGAACATGGAACTTCCTCTCAAACCTGAAGACAAAAATATTTTCTCTCAAAGGGATTGCAGCTGCCTCTAGAGGACTGAAGATGTTATGTCATGGCAGTGCGAAGCAAAAGAGGCGTTTACCAAGTGCAGTCACTTGGATCCACCATCATAAAGATGCCAGGGCAGCAAAGTCTCCTTGCGTTTTCCAGGGCAGTGCCTTTAGCAGCTTCTCCCGTGTTCCCGTTCTTTTCATATGCATTTTTTCGCCTTGCTTCCCCCCGCCCCAATCCTCTGTGAAAAGAAGCCACTGGCTTTGAGGACTTTCTGCCTCCGTCCCCCCGTGCGGCCCTCTCCTCCGCCTGGGCTGGGCGCCCTGTGGCTTGTGCGAGCCGCCATCTGAAGGCCCGCGGAGGGCCGGGGGCCTGCGGCTCGCCGCCGTCGCCGCGTGGCCAGAAGGCTGCGAGGGGCTGCGCATAAACAGCGGCAGCTGGTCACGCAGCATGGTGCGGCGGGCCCGCCGAACGCGGCAGATGCGGCTTCAGCTGCTCGCCGTGACGGAGCACCAGCCTCCGAGCCCGGGTCACACGAAGGAGCCGCTCGAACGGTGACAGTCCGGTGTCAAACTGCCACTCTCACTTGGATTTGGGTTTTTTTTTTTTTTGAAGTCTGCCAGATCTTCGGAAGAGCAAAAAAAAAGAGCTCTGGCCTCCAGTTCACAGGCCAGGGGACAAAAAGATCACAGAGAACAAGGATTGAGCCTGTCCGCCAAGCGCTGTCCTGCCGGGAGACCTCTGCTGTTCCATCTTACAGCTTCACTCCAAGCCTTTAAAAAAATTCCACTACACGATGAGTTATGTGTAAAGAGTGGCTTATTGTTATCAGTAACAATACACTCTGCAATGCAACCGAAAAAACAAAGAAATCAAAATCCTCTCTCTCCAGCCAACACCCTCTTTTTGCATCATCAGTTTATTCACTTCTTCAAAAACAAATTGCAAATTCCATCAGACAATCACAATATTTGTCAGGCAACTGCTATGTGCTGCAAAATCTGCCAGAAATTTAGGCAAAAGCATCATGCTGATAAGAAATCACACTCTGTTTTCTTCACTGCCCGTGACTGTGGGAGGTTTCACACTGTTAAATACCTTTCTCACACTGCTGCAACCAGCAGAAGCAAAAAGGAGGTAAAACCCTCTGTGGCTATCAGGATAATAGTTCAAGACTCAAATTTGCTGTGGCATAAAGCATGTGTATTTATCATTTTGTGATGTACAGGATATACACATTGCTTGTACAGATCCACAACACCCTCGGAGTTGCTTACTACTGTATAGCAGCATTGCATTATGATGAGTTTACATTTTCAAGGGAAATTTTGGAATTATTGACCAGATTTGGGCTTTACTTTACTGCTTTAAAACTTTATCTTGCAGAAGTTACTCCAGAGGCTTAAAAAAAATCCCAGTATTGTTTTTTTGATGCCGCATTTGCCCCAGAGGAATGTATACTGTAAGTATAATTTTCAGACATAAAATGATGCATCAACTCTTATACTGAAAAAAGAAATGTTTCTAAAAAATCTCTTCTTTTCCTTTGTCAGGATAATCTTTAACTGAGTAAACAAATCTACAAAAGGAAAATAAAGAGAAATCCTAGGCAAGGCACCAAGAAAAAGCATTGTGATGGACCAGCTTTAGGTCTGCAACTTAAAAGGCAATTTCTTTAGATCTTTTGCATTCAGAGGACTGTGGGTCTATTTACCGAGGGATCAGTGGTAGGCATTTGTGAATCAGTATGAATTGAAGCCCAAAGCAGCATTGCTAGCATGGGTGTCTATAGAAACAGATGTAAAAAGAAAAGGAAAAAAAGGCTAATATGGTATGATGTTCAAAGACTATCCAGTAAGAGATATTCTCGTTCTGTGCTGACCTTTTTCTGAAGACCTGGGCTCACAGAAGCTGGGGAAACTTGCACTTTGACTGTACAATTAGGGTCTGTCACAGGGATTATTTCTTAATCCTGAGTACACAAAATTAAGCACTGAAGTTGCTTATATTTTGATGCCTAAATAAAGGCTGTGTGATTTTTCAAGGTAGGGGAAGGTGTTTTTGTCTTTGCACCTCTGGAAATTGGATCTGTGTTTCAAATCACTGGCACATGTCTTTTTTAACTAAATACTGTGATTTAAGCAACTGTGGCAACCAGAGTAATGGTTTAAGAGCATTAATTCTACTGCACAGATCAAATCATGGAGTATTTTAGTTTTATTCCCTAATTAACTTCTGAGAAGTGTGCTTTTTTGTTAGCAAAATGAGCTATCATAATTGATTTTTAGAACTTGCCTGCACTTGTGAGAGTGCCCAAGCACCATGTTCAAAATCTCTTGACTTTTTTGTCTTGCTGTAAGTTGAGATACTCCTGCTGAAAAGAGTGTTCTGTCCCTTTCTGCCAGATATCTGTGGTGATTCCCATGAGTACTGGCCTGTTCAGGTGAGTGTTTTGCCAGCACGACGGCTCCAGACCAACCTGGCAGGGCAGTGACCAGGTTTGACCATAGCTGTAGTTTAGGAGAGATGGTGGTCAGAGGCAGTGGAGAGGAGAAGCCAGAAGAAACCTCATGGAATTTGTGCCAAATGGGATTCTTTACTCCCTCCAGGAACCTGCTACCCCACCACTGGACATGGCTCCCATGCAGGTATCTGGATGGTGCCCTCAGTTATGCTAATGCTCCTGGTCCTCTGAACTATATCCCAAGCTGCTCCAAGGCCTGAAGAAAAGCATGCTAGAAGCTCCCAAAGAGAGGGGATCCCTCGATCTGTTTGTGGTCTGCCTGGCTTGTAATGCCCTGGATAGATTTTTTCATGGCTTCATTCATGTTGGAAGGGACCTCCAGAGGCCTCTGGTCCTGCCCAAGCAGGGCCAGCTTGGCATCAAACCAGGCTGCTCAGCTGAAAACTTCTGTGGACAGAGCCTGCAAATCCTGCTGGGCAATGTCTAAACTAAACAAAAGAACCAAAGGGAAGAGGAATGGTGGAGAGGGAGCAAAACCTGCTGGTTGTACCAGGAATGGGGAGCACTGCCTTGGGAAAAGGAGTCTGAAGAAGAAAGTTGTAGTGCAGGGTGTACTGCCACAGGAAGGTTATTCCTGTGAGAGCAATTGTCTTGCCGCTGCTTCCCCGGCTGTTTTGTGGGAGAATTCCCTTGTTCTCCAAGCTGCTGGATCCCTACAGAGAGGTCTGAACATGGATGCACAGAAAACCCTGAACCCATGTGCAGGGGTAACTGATGGGGAGAAATTGATCCCAGTGAGTACAGGGAATCTTTATTGGGGAATGTCAATTTGGGGGCATGCAGGACTGATTTCCAAGCCAGACTCTGTGCTGTAAACGTATATCAGATGGTGACAAAGTTCAAAAATTGGATTTTAGCATCATCAAAATACAGTCTTGCATCTATAGATGTAGCTCAGAAATAGCCTAAGCTTTTATATTATATATGTAAAGCTATATATATATATATATAAGCTAATACATTATATATGTATTCTTTAAAAAATAAAAATCTTAGGATATGTTTAATATGTTTAATTTATAAATATTTGTAAATAAATATTTGTAATTATTTGTAAATCATGCACTAAGTGGTTTTTTTTTACGACTCATGCCACTGATGTACTTGACCAGAACAACTCACAAATCTTGCTTTTCCTTTGTTCACTCTCTCCAGGATTCTTTCCAGCCTTATCTACTCTTATAATTTATTTGCTCTTATAAGACGAGCCGTCCTTCGGACAGCGATCTGTTTTGCCGCATGTGGACATCCTACATATTCAAAAGACCTTTGGAAACGTGCAGCTTTCCCCTTACACTCTCTGCTCCTCCCGGGTTAACGAACACATCCATTTTATATATGCTCAAAATAAAATCCGGAGCAGCTCTGTTTTATACGTAATATGACAGAGATATTGAATACACCATAGGCCGATGAATCCGCTCCCTGTCACGAGCCAGTCCCTCCGGAATACCTTTTTTTTTCCTTAGTGCTTTGTCCTGTCTAGCTGCGGCAAATGAGGAGACTTCTGCTGTGGGATTTATGCAGTGGATTAACGAGCCGCAAAACTCCCCATATGTTTAAATCATCGCACTCACTGCCCCCTGTTCATTCCTCAGTTCCTAGTGTAAGGGGAGAGCAGTGGGCCGCTCACCGAGGAGGCCGGCGCGCGAGCGGCCGCAACGCCAGCGGCGGTGGCGGCAGGCGCCGCGGCGGCAGCACCTGATGTTGCTGCAAGGTGCCTTTCCTCTCCCAACATCTGCTCCCTCGGTAAATTGTTCCACTGGCCGCGCCGCTGCTCCCCAGGTTACTGTGGAGCCCCGGCCGGCGCGCGCTGCTCGGGGTCTGTTCTCAAGTTGTCGCGGCGCGCCGGCCGTATGATGGCAATTAGAAGCAGTTAGCACCCAGATGAGGCTCGCGAGTGGCAGGTGGCGAGAACGGGGCTCAATTAACCAACACGCGCCAAAGCCTCCGCTAATGAGGCTGGGCCAGCCCGGCCGCGCCGGGAACCATGTGGCCCTGACAGCAACAGCGGATCTGGAACGGAGAGGCAGGGAAATCGGTCAACAGGTATCCTGGGCCAGCAGAGTGGCCTTTCTGCTGCCGCCGCCGCCAGATTAAGCGGCACGCCCGCGTTTGCACGTCCAGAAGTTGGCCGAGGAGGCAGCTGCTCTGACAGAGCACTGGGAAGAATGTCCTTTTCCCCGGCTTTTAAATCTGCTGCCCTCTCTCCTCCTCTCTTTTCCCGCTGTCCTTTCTAGGCTAACCTGCTCTTTTGTGCAAGCTGGGGCAACAATTGAACGGTCAATGTAAATTTAAGGATCATCTGTGTTGTCAATATGTTGTCGTGAAAGGCAATGAAGGTCAGAAAAACAATTAATTTGCTTCGCTGTCAAATCAGATCATGTTAAAACAATGCAAAAGCTGTGCTGGGGGCGTGCGTTATTTAGCCCCTGGCCACGTTATACTGTGAACTCTGTTATTCTTTGTCTTCTGCGTGAAACAGCAGTTTACATTTAGAGAACATAGTCACAGATGACCCCATAGGTGATTTTTCTTTAGCAACTCGTATGTCAAAGTTTTTTCTTCTGGCTGACACTCTCAGAAGCTGTCACTGAACGTTATACCACTTCTACCGCCATGCCTCCAAATCCTACTTACTTTATCACTGTTCCTTTTAAAGCAGTTTGAAAGGGAAGCTAGAGCTGCGAGTTATTATTTGAGTGCATTTTGTACGATATCTTAAATTCTGCAACCTCTCATTTTTTGATAAGCTGTTCTTTTCCGCAGAAATGTTCTTAAATTAGAATTCCAAGTCTCCAGAAAACTTAACACAGCACACGATATACAAGGTCATCCCTTACGCTTGTACACTAGTCAGTTGTCATAAACTTATTGCAATGGCCATTCAGTATTTGGAAGAAAAATAATCCTGCTCTTTAACTGCCATGCCAGAAATGAATGATATAATTACATAAATTACCCCTATGCTTGCATTTGTAGCTAGATTTTGCACATTTCAAAGTATTCTGAAAAAAAATATCATGCCATCTGGAAGATGATCTCTGCAATTTTACAATGTACATTGCTATGCTGATATACTCAAGGAATACCCCCCAGGTCTGTACACTGTCCAGCACAGCCTTAGTAGGGAGCTATAATTACTGAAACCTCAGTTTTGAAAGTTCCTAGAAGTAGCTTAGAAGCAGCTTCTAAGGAAGCTGGAATATATCTAAAAATAGATATATTTATTTTCAGATTTCTATCTCTCTGGCCTCTGCCTAAGATATTTCACTTCATTGAGCTATTAAGAGCTGAATAGCTTCTTTAATCAGTGTGAATAAACTTTGCTTGTTAATAAACAATTGGAGTGTGAGTATATATATCTATGTATATATATTTATATATTTATGTATATATATTTATATATGTTTTTGGAGGTAGTGCTTAAAGCTTCTATTTCCTTAGGTCTATTTCCTTAGGGAGATTCTGGCTACTCTTTAAATGGCACACCAAAAAAATTTCTTGTGTGGTAAGCCCTGCAGGCCTGGGAAGCAGGAAAAGCTGTAAAAAGCATTCGTGTGATTTCAAAATAAGGGCATTCTTCTTGCTGATCCAGTGTAAAAGCAAGTATTTCCTCATGACCGTAGCAAATTCATTGCACTGGAAGAGTTTTGGATCAAAACTTGGACTCTTGGTTACAGGAAGGTTTCATGGGGATGTCAACCTTAGTGTCCTGGATGAAGTAACCAGCTTGCCCTTGCAAGACAAAATGGGGAAGCAGGCTAACAGGAATTATTTTTCACTTCCAGCCTCAAACTTGCATTTTGTTTCTGTGGGTTCCCAAACATCTGCTGCCTTCTGCTACATGGGCTATACTTCCGCACAGGGTGACATGCTCACTAGCATCTTGCTACCCAATTAAACCAAAATGCTGGACACCTGCAGATCCCAGGAGCATTAAATAATGTATGAGTGTCCAGTTCTTTTGTAAATCTTAACTTGCTATGAGGAAATGAAAGAGACTGAAATACTTCCGTGCTTTTTTTTGTATTTTGAAGACCAAAAACAACAAAAAAGGATGTGTGTAATTTTTCCAACACATCTGTAGGGCCCATCATGAAAACATTATCAGAAATCTACCTGTTTATGCTTTTTTTCCTAGAAAATGAGATGGTAGCACATGGTTTTGAAAACAGGCCCTAGTTCAATACCTCCTCATTTTAAAAAGCACCAGTATAAACCAATGACTCTGACCCTATTTCTGAAGACAGGGTCAATTTGACATGTCCTGTCATATTGTTCATGTATAAAGACCAAAGAGAGTGTTTTTGATGCTGTATAAAATTAAAGTGATAAAGTAGCTGTGGGAAAATATTTGTGAGTAGACTTGATGTGTGCTGCTTTTGAGGAGCCCAAGAAAAAGAGAGGGAGGTGCTGGAAGGTAGAACTCCCCTTGGCAGCACATGTGGGTGCTCCTGCGGCAGCTCCTGACTGCAGAGGCCCTACTTCGCAAGGACAAGGACAAGGACAAGGACAAGGACAAGGACAAGGACAAGGACAAGGACAAGGACAAGGACAAGGACAAGGACAGAAGGCTTTTGCCTGTCCTTAAATGAACTCAGGCAGCTAACAGAAATAAACTATGACCATGACCAGCAGCACAAGGTGGGGCATGGCTATAGACAAGGCATTGAAAGGAAAAATAGCCAGAAAAAAAAGAAGATCCGAAAGTCTCAGGTGCAGAAGGAGAGGAAAGAGCAGATGCTAAGGAAGAGACAAAGGGATAAACCTCAAGATGCCACATGAATAACGTGGCTCGACTGCCCCATGGTGACTGACCCAGTGCTGGAGAAGCTGGTGGCTGCTCCTCTAGCAGTCCCTTGCCACAAAAGCTTGCCGTGCCATGGAGAAGGAAGGATTGGGATGCTCTGTGGTAAAGAAATCCAGTTTCCCTCCCTAAGGAAAAGCCAGAGGAAGACCTCAGGATGATGACTCAATAACGGGCATCCTTTGCTGGAAACTCTTAATTTATTCAGGAAGAAGAAACTTCATCCTCCAGCACTGTGAAGGAGCCCTCTCAAAAGATGTAGGTAATAGAGCAGACGATTACAACAGAGTGTGATATAAATCAATATATGTATAGATACGTATATACATATACACACACTATATTTCTGTTTCTATCTGTGTTGATTGCCTCCTAAACACTTCAGAGTTTGCCATCACCTTTCGTTTGTGCAGGCAGAACAGTGGCTATGTCCCATAGATCACTTTGATATTCTCAGCCCTTTGATATCCCACAGCTCAGCCCAGCCCATTGGGTTAAACTCAGACTAGTAGGAAGTCATCCCCCTGTCTCTTTTAGAAAGGATCTGTTCCTATTTTGACATCCTAAGCCTGAACTATGGAGCCTTTTCTGGAGGTCAGCATCTTCTTTACAACGCAGATTCAATGTCCTTAGTGGGTGGTATATGTGCAATGGGCCATGAGAAATGTTCATAGTGTTGAGATTTAAATAACTTCCCAGGCTTGCAGAAATATCATTCTAATTTATAACCCACCGGTGGAGATTATTAATGCATTCCCCACTCACATAGTTTGTTTCTATTCTGCCTCCAACATATCCTGTTAGATAGATCATTAAATAGAACAGGGCCACACACAACTGGGGGAGAAAAGCAGGGTTTGGTTAAAATCACTGCTTGGAATAAAATTGAGGCAGTTCTTTTCTGCTGTAGAGATATTAATGCCTGGATGCATTACAGTATGTTTTGGGAAAGGAGAGGAAATGAAAAGTGATAGGTTAGAAAATAATTCATTGGAATATAAAGACAATAATATACTAAATAATACAGCAATATTTTAAGAAGAAAATGTTCAGTGTGGTAAATAACTACAGTTGCACTGGTTGCAGTGGAGTTGTGCTGGTTCTGAGCAAAAAGTCGGACAGTTTGGAAACTATCTGACACAGACAGAAAAACAGTGAATGTGACTGTAAGAGGGCAATATGAAATAAAATTGGCAGAGATGAATCTGGAAGCACCTCTGGGAGATTGTAACCAAGCAGCAGACAATTCTGAGAGGGTGACATTTTTTTTCTTCATGAAAATTCAAATCTGACTTTTAATTTACAGTATCATCTTGTTAATTAAATTTGAGGCAGTGCACCAGGAACTTACATTTTCCATCTTCAGTGCCATCTCCCCCTGCCCATACATGCAGTGTGTGCTTACTTTTCCCATGGAATATTTTGGATGCTTATAATCCGTAAAAGATAGAAAGATGTACACTGATACAGATTACCAAAGTAAAAGATAAGGATTTACCTCTCCCTTGCCCCTCCTTCCCTTTTCTTCATAGAGAGTTTTCATGAAAGCTCATCTTGCTAATATCTTCCCCTTTAGAGAACTTGACTTGAGGTAAGTGGGAAAAGAAAGTTAGGTGAGTGATGCTTACACATTACTTAACACATTTACTTAAAGACAGTAAAAGATATGGTTGCTTCCCTGCAATGATGAAGCAGTTCCCAGAAAGTTTGAGGCTCAACTGCACTTCTTGCTTGTGAAGCGAGCTGTCAAATTATCCTTGCTGGAAGCTGCATGGAGGTATTGTCCTTAATTGCTCCGATAATGCTCCGTTTTGACAGCTGCAATACCTGGTTCAACATGGCTGCTAACAAAAAAAAGTCAACCATTAAGTATGTTTTCTTAAACAGTGACTGATAAGTTGTTATCTTTCAGCATCTCCAGCTAATTAGACATCACGAGTCAAAGTTAATTTGGTGGAAAACATTTCTCGACTTAATGACATTTATGGGCAATTAGGCCCGTTGTAGAAAGGAGCATGCATTTACATTTCAGCCTATTTCAAGTTCTTAACAAGAATCCACCTCTGTCTCCACTGGAGATTTCTCATTCTCTGAGGAATAGGCTGGATGCAGACACCACAGGTTCTCTTGTTTTTCTGGAAACCGGCAATTGTTCGCACGAAGCAAGCTGCTGAGCAGTAATGAGGCATGGGCAGAGGTAAAATTAGGCACAATAAAAGCCCTTACACTGTTTAAACTTCTGTCTAGTCATGACGAGGATTGCGCTGAGATCCGTAGTAGTAAAAGCTGAGAGATGAAAAGCTAGTTTGGATCTTAATGTTTGTCCTCTGTCAACTATTTTTGAGAAACGTTCATTAGTTGCCAAGTCTTTACACAAATTTGCATAGAGAATTTGGAAAAGCACTCCAAGAAGTTTCTACCTGTCCCCATGGTCTGTCTTTTATTGGCCAAATCCTTCATCTTCAGCCAAACTTCCCTTTTACTTAGCTGAAATTAGATACAGGTCCAAAAGCCATCGTGGACAGAGGAAGCTTGGTTTTGGCATTCCTCTTCCACAGGATTTCAGGGTGAAAGTGCTACAAATGAGAGAGCTGCATGGTAGGTGAGCATTCACATATACGTGTCAGTCTTGCTTTGCCTGTGCAAATGGGTTTCTCTAGACCCAGCCTTACTGAGCTCAAAGGCAGAGGACCCACCATAGAATCGCTGCAAGCAAAATCTAATTTTTTTCAAAGAATCACAGAATCACAGAACGGATGAGGTTGGAAGGGACCTCTAGAGATTATCTAGTCCAACACTCCTGCTCCAGCAGGGACACCTAAAACCCTTTGATATTCCACAGCACAGCACTTTTTTCTTGTATTGTTTAACAAAATTTTTTGGTAAAATTGGTAGGGCAGATACAGGTAAAAGCACATTCTTTTAAGAGCTCTCTGCAGTTTCAGGGAAATGACATCTGCAAGGTGCATAGCAAGATGTTTGATGCCTTGCGCATCGGGATCAGGTTTAAGCCCATTTTGGTTTGTGACACGAACCATCTTGTTTCTAGGGCACTCATTGACTAAACAGGAAGAGTTTTTTACATCATATCTGTAGTTGTGCTCTGCAAACTACTTTTTTTTCTTTTTAATTGCTCAGAGAATTAATTTATTTTAAACTAGGCACTTGCAGTGCAATACAATGTCATAGCAGTGTTTTCATCCCTGTCAAATTCGAATGGTAGGTGCCTTTATTTAATCTTTTCTTTGTATGTGTATTCTTTTACCAAAAGAGGACACTGAGGCTGTATTCAATCCTGCCCCAAGATGTGACCAGTATATACCAAATTTATACTGGCATAAGAGTGTGTGTATGGGAGCATGAGCCCGGTGGATGAGAAGATTCCTCACACTGTGCTAGTGTATTTAGCCCTAAAAGCACAAAATCATCCTCAAAGCATCAGAGGGCATGTGTTGTATCTGCCTTCTTGATCTATTTGCTCAGCTTACTCTACAACTCAATGCATGTAAATAGGTAGCATGGCATTTGTGCTACGTGAAAGTCATGCATTTTGTACGGGCAGGCTTTATTTACAAGAGCCTTGTATTAAAATTGTAAAATGCCACTGTCAATTATTCTCGTAACGACTCAGCCCCTGCACATTATCCCTTCAGGATTTTGAGTTATTTCTCCTTTCAATTAACATATATGTGACAAATTCCTGTTACAGTGGAAGCAGCTATTTGGCGGATCAAACTGAATACATTTGTGTCTTCTTTGCTGTTGCAAGGGATGCTGCAGTTCCCTTGGAAATAAAAATCTGCTCTTTCTTTCTAATATACCAGTGAAGCGAGGTGCCAAGGTTTGCAGGGTGCTGGATTGCTTTTAATTTTCCCCTATGTGGCAAAATCACCGTGGAGGGAAGTTTGTTAAATGTTGTGTTTTGGCTGTTGCAAAAATGTCTTTGCAGGAGAGTGGAGCAGGGAGGAAAGCTCCCTGCCTCCTCCAGCCCCGGGGCCGGTAAGCGGCGCTGTTGATCGAGGGAAAGGAGAGCGGGCGAATAACAGCAGGGAAGGGTCCCAAACTCTTCCTGCGCCCAAGCGGCACTCCCAAGAGTAGGAATCTGCAAATTAGCTATTGAAAATCTATATGCTTTGTTAAAATATTTGAGAGAGAGCTAGCGTCTTCTTATTAGACAGTCTGATGAAGAGCAAAGCGTGTGCTTTCCTTCTGCGTGTGCTTTCCCTCTCAACTTAAGTGCTAATAAAGCAACTTGGCTTTCCAAATTATCATTGTCTAACCCAACCCATCCTGAGTCAGGCTGGTAGCAGAAAGACTCCCTCAGACCTCAAGGTTGCTATGAGACATGGGGGCTTCCTACTCTCCACTGAACGGTGCTCCTGAAGTAAGTCACTATGGGCAGGACTATCGCTCAAGGGTGGCTCTTGAAGGTCACAGTTCCTTATGCTCATTACGTGATCCTGCCTTTGGTAGCTGCCCATGACAATCAAGCAGATTTTCATTCAGTTCTTCGGCCATGGCACAAAGGGTTATTCCACGATGCAGGGTTTTCCAGGAAAAGCTCTCAGGTCTCTACTCCCACTTACTACACTGTGGGCCTCTGAATCTCAGAGATTGGGGAAGTCGGCCCGGAGACAGAGGGCTTCTCTGGACATTGCTGTAGGCTCATGTGCTCTGTGCTTCTGTCATGAGTGACGACCCTCCCTTTCCTTAACACTGATGGGCCTGGACCAGGCCTGACTGTCCCCGAGCTGCCATGTCTCAGAGGCCTGCTCGGTGCCGGCATTACTGAAAGAAGCCATACGGAGAAAAAGGTTGTTTGGTGTCCTCTGGCTAGGTGGTACCCCAAGGAATTAGTCTCCTGAGAGTCGAGGAGAGTAAACACAACACTTTATAAATTGAGAGCAAGGCACAGAACCTGCTGCTTAATGCTATCTTTTCTGTAGATTATTCATCAAAGAAGTGTGTTCGGGGGGGAAATTCTCCCCCTCTTTCCCTCCAGGGGCCTTTTTGATACATCTCAGAGCAAGCAATAGAGATCATCATGAAGGTAAAGCACGATCAGGCATCAGTTTTTGTTACTGCCACAGCCTTGCTGTATGATCCCATATTAGGCATCCAGTCCTATCCTCTGTCTGCCTTTCTTTTCCGTCTGTAAAATGGACACACGAGTATGGGTTTCATACACTTAGAGTGAGCACAAAATCTATCAGTTTGTATAGTGTCCACAAACACCAGTAATGGGGAACGGATACATCCATAGGAATAGTCCTTTCTCGATGCTTTCAGGTGGTTTTGGCTGCCTGTGGGAGCCAGCGTGCCAGCCTTGTTTACCACACTTGGGCAGCTGATGAAAGGTCCATAGCACAGTCCCAGGAGCTGTGTCCTCAGCTTCCTGTCAGCGGGCTAAGGAAGGTGTCCAAGGAAAGCCTGAGCTGCTGCGGTGTCTAAGGCCATGCAAACGCATCGGACAAAGGGAAGGTAGCATTTCTTTCTAGGAGTAGTTCTGATTTTTCACCGGCAATGAAAAAGTTAAAACTCATAGGGTTATTCATGAATTCCGCTTTTTAAAAACATGTCCCATTAAAATGCAGATTTAGTCTTCCATTTGCAAAGAACACAGTTATTTCAAATTCTGTATGGGAATCCTTTTTGTATTTGTATCTTTTGGGTAGAAAGTCCAGCTGCCTCTTGTGAGATTGCACATATCTCTTCAGATGTCAACAAATCATTGAAAAGTGTCAGAAAGGGGGAAATGAAAGATAATTATTCCAACCATGGAGAGCTACTTTGAAAGTGAATAGAATCTGTCAGATAGTCTTTTGAGAACAGCAGTTGGCTGCTTGTATTGGATATATTAAATGGACATATCTAGAGGCAAGTAATGCTGTTTTAGATTCGGATCTGTTTTAGTTGGATTGTTTTTCTGGTGGAGGTAGCTGAAGCCACCAGAAATTATTGAGGGAAATTAGTTGGGAAGGTGTTATATATAGCTACAGTGACCCGCTAAAAGAAATAAAAAGCTCTGTAAATAAAATACTTGCTCTTTCAGCTAAAGAAACAGATGCTTTACTTATTTGTCTATTATATTTTGAAACTGCAAGAGGGTTATGGACAAGGAGGGCTTGACTGCCACAGAAATAGATTGGCAGTGAAAAAGCTGTGTTCCTGGAAGCAAGGTCTCACAAAGAGCTCAGAGGAGTCAACATTGGATCTGGGTATAAGAGTATTATTGAGAATTAGACTCCTTGCTCTGCTGAGCAGTGTGATGACACTGGCCCTGATGCTATAAAGTTTGCCCCTGAGAGTAACTTCCTCCTGGTCCATTGGGATCTCTCAGTAAGGCCAGAAATTCATCTCTTTTCTTCCTCCAGGAAAATGAGTGGATCATGTTTTATAATTAACTGAACACAGCCTAGCAAATAGCCTTCTGAAATAGTCAAAAAATGCTTGCTGCTATTTCCTCCAGGTCAGCAGTTCTGTGGTTTTATTGTTAGTGCTCCAGAAATGATGAACATCTTACATGTTTTCTGGGATATCAATGAATGTAGTGGTGCAAACACAAAAGATGAGAATCCATTTGCAGAACTTGTATGATTTAACTGCACTGATTCAAATCAGAATAAGGTGTGGGAAGAGGTACTGAAGGCAATTGGGAAAGACATGCAGGTGGGAAGCTGCAGCCAATGTCCTTCCAGTTCTTTTCTATCCAGATGCTTCTCACTGCTCTTTAGTAGTGCTGTAAACATGGTGCTCTCACTGATTCTGTGACAGACCATTCTAGGCTGCATGTAAATGGTGATAAATCCTAAGACAGGATTAAATTACCTGTGCTTTTGTAGTGTATAGACCCTGGAGAGGAAGAGAGACTGTGAAGCTGTCTGTGTGGGTCTGATATCACTTCTGCCTCTGGACGGGAAGAGCTGGTGCTCCTGCCGTTTTCTTCTTCCCTCTTTCATCTGGCACAGAAATGTTTTCACCTGGCCTTGCAACCCCAGAGACAGGGTGAGCTCTGGCACCTCATCGGGACTATCATCTGCTCTCTGATGTGAGAAGGATTCTTCTCTGTTTCTACCTTCCTGCAGCAATCTAGCTTTCAGCATTGACCACTTCTAAACACGGTAACAAAACCAGACTCCTGGAAACTTATGGTATGTGCACAAGCTCTGCCATGGGCACAACGGATCCTCCTGTCCACCAGATATTTAAAAACTTCTTCTACCAGCCAGGTCATCAGCATAGGTCATAGTGTCTGACAGGTATGAACCAGGAGACATTTCTGTCAGGGCTTAGAAGTCCTAAACCATCTAATGGAAAATCTAGCCATCACTTTCAAAGCAGGAATATTTTTTTGCAAGCTTTGATCATAAGTCACCAAGCTAGATGTCATTTAAAAGTTTTATTGAGTCCTCTTTGTTTTAACTGAATTCCACAAATTGTCCACAGTCGATATCCAGATCTCAGCTTCTCCAAAAGGCAGGTATGATCAGTGATGGCAGCTCATGTCACTGAGGAGGTTAAGAGTGGTTAAAAAGAAAACAAAAGTTTTCTCCTACCTTGACTTCAAGCAGACTGATAGTTTTGATTCCAATCTCTCTCTTTTACCACTTATTCCAATCCACAGAAACAGAAAAGAACTTGGCTTCCAGGTTTCAATACACATATACACACATATCTAATATGGTCTTTGACAACAGGAGCTTGTTGGCCGTATACAGTCACACTCATCACAACGTTGTGATGATACTAGTTTTAACCAAAAGGAGCTTTGCAAAGGAGCATAAACAGACCTTAGAATCCTCAAGTGATAACTTACAAAGTACCCTCACAGCATGTTTTTTCTCCATATTTCCTGGATTTTCTCCATGGACACAGTCTTTGGAGACCTTGCTAAAGCACTTCTATATGAGCAACAGTAGGACTCCATGGCCAACTTTGGTCCCTATCTGGACAGCTACTTACAGAAAAATGGGATCAACTTAGTTATATTTTTCTTTGCATTTTTATTATGTATATTTTTGCCTTAAATTATTTTGACCAGAAGCATTTTCTCAAAATCCTAGGGAGTGATAACAACTTTTTTAAAGAAAAAAGAATGCAGATTATAAATAACCTGGCCAACTGACCAGAGATTTTCTAGTAAATGAAACTCCACTCTCTTCCCTTCATGGGCTGGGGACAGTTGCCTTTGGAGGCACAAAACCTTGACCAACCTCCGGTTTGTTTCATCCCTAGAAGGGCCTTTGCTTGAAGATGTCCCCAGAAACTTCATGAACTCCCTCTTCCCTTTTGCTTTCTTTGTGACCATGAAAAGAAATGACATCCTTGTAGAGGTGATGACATCTTCATGAGGAAACTGTCCGGGAAACTACTCATTGGATGAGATGTATCTTATGAATGTGGTTTGTTTTTATTTTTTTTTATTTTTTATGCACCATTAAACATCAGGGAACCTAAGGTAGATTCGGGCAGCCTACCCTATAGATCCCTGGTGAGCTGTAATGAATCCTCCTCTGGTTTTAATCGAAACATTGAATGGCTGAGGTTTCTTTTGGGGCAACTCTTTCCTACCTGCTCAAAACCTTTTGGGAAAGGCAAATTTTAGCATGCCCTTCCCTCTACTTGGATGCTTGTGTGGCCCATACCTTCTCTCCTCGAGCTGGAGAGCTGCTGCCTGCTTGAGCCCCATTCTGCACCAGGGCAAGAGCTGGCCTTGGTGCCCAGAAATTCATGAAAATAAAGATTGAGAAGGAGCACTTGCTTCATTTTTTGCAGGGAGGGAATTTCTTCCCCCGTTATTCTATTCCATTGTGTAAAAATGTAATTGAAGTTCATCGCAAAGTCCTTGTCTGATTCTCCCCTTCAATCATCTCACTGTTACTCCACAATGACAGTTTCTGATGATTTTGGTAAAGGAAAGGAGCATCAGGCCTCAAATCAATCTGGTCTTACAGTACAAAGGGATTAAGCAGAGAAAGGGAAAGTGAGAAAGGGAAGAGATGAAATGAATGAAGTTTGAAAGAAACAAGAAACTGTTCTCATTGGGGAGCTATGTACTTTCTCCAGGGAGTTTTGCTACTAGATAATCTTTGAGATGGCGGAACAAGGTATTAAAATCTCTGCTCAAATACAGGAAAAGAAAGAAGAAAGTAAAGAGCCAGCAAAAGGAATTATATCTTTTTTTTTCTGGAAAAAAAGCCACCTCTTCTGTAAAAAAAAAAAGTTGCTATATCCTACTAATAATTATGCCTTCAGCAAATGATCTTTTAAATTCAAATGTTTTCTATTTGTTTGTTTGTTTTCTGTTGAGAAGATAACACTTAGCCCTGAATTTTATCAAGCTGAATTACTGATAATGTTGATTTGTGTGTGTACATGTGTAAATATATGTATGCAAGTATATATGAAGCTATTTTGCTTGTCTCTTATTTTATTTTTTTTTCAGTGAGAACTGTGCATTTGCCTTTATAGATGAACATCCCTGACACCAAGAAAGTGGCAATAAGAGCTCCAGGTTCTTAAATCTGTGGCACTGGAATTGTGCCCCAAAACTGAAGCATCTGCAATATTTTTTCAGGATAATATTAGAAGTCTCAAAAATTTTGCCTTTTTTAAATTTTTCATACCAGATGTGCTGTTGGTAAGAGTTCTGGGTCTGGAAACCTACGTGGGTAGCAGAGGTTCCTTGCCCAAAATGAGGCAACATTTAATGATTTGTGTATGAGAAGTTTAATCCTTTGGGGAGGATATTTACCATTCTACAGTGGATTAATAGTCTATGCTATTGAAACCTCCATGTTGGTGACAGATTTTTTTTTAATCTAACCTGGATCTGGGCTTGCAAGCTGTGTTTTTGAATGAAAAGACAGAATTCAAATTCTCAGGTATTCAAGCTAGACATGTTAATATTAACATATCTTTATGTGTGAGGGAAAAAACATCTAAAACCAATTTTTGCTGAGTTGAAAACAGAGTTTTGAACTGGTCCTGAGTTCAGTTTCGAAAAGCCAAGACAAAACGGGTCAATATATCTGCCACTGATTTTTTCTTTTTTTGGTTCCCTGTAATGATCATTTTCTTGCTATGATTTAACCACACATGAAAACCCAACTAACCCATGCAAAGACAGTGAAATGTATGTTTCAATCCTGATACTACAGGCACGGGGAGGTACAGGCTGCTCCCCATTTTGCAAGATAAGCCATTTCATGCCTAGCACAAGGCACTTCCTTAGCAGAGCTACCAAATTTATCGAGGCTATTGTAGCAAAGTAATCCACTGGCAAGGGCCCCTGCCCGTTTCTATCCTCTCCTATAATACTTGGCTTTCAGCTCTTATAAACCTGTGGCTCTGATGCTGCCCTAGTGCCGGGTAATGCCCTAGCAGCAGGAATAATAGTGAGCACTTGTGTGCCACTGGAGGCACATGCATGCGCGCTAGCACGCAACACTACAATGATATCCTTTAAACCGCCTGCCTGTCAAAGTGACTCCCAGCCAAGTAGACATTCAGCTTAATAAAATGGGAGTTAGGCTGGTGTTAATCATTCAGGTTACCGCGAAGCATTCCCACAAAGTCTGTAAATATTCACACATCGGTAGCATTGTCCCTTTAAAAGGATTAGCCTCTTTAATTAGATCTATCATGCCTTTTTAGCAACGTTGCTTTAAAAGATACAGTAGTACAAGCACTGTACCAGCAAAGATAAATTGCCTCCTTTGAGAGAGTGACATTTTGTCCATTGAGATGGGCCTTTTTCTCGGGTTGTTGTTTTGCCCCATGAAGCAGCCATTCAGGTAGAGCAGGGCTGAGAGCGCCTTGTTAAAGCTCAGCAACTATTTGTGAGGCAGTGGCAGACCCGGACTTTCCAACTGGCACCGAGGAGAAAGAGCTGCTTGTTTCCCCACTATCGGGAAAAAAAAAATAAAAAGGGGGCTGGTGCAGGTGGTGATGCATCAGTAAAACGTTGTTGGAAGAAAAGCTTGCAGGTGCTGCCTCTGAAAATGGACGTGTACTTCCTGGCCTAGCACAAGCTAAAGAGGCCTGCCAATACAAAACAGAACCGCACTGTTGCCTTAAGAGTGAATAAAAAAGATGTTTCAATGCTGTCGTCGGATCTGGATGGTTTGCCATGGAGGACAAAAAGTCTCCTATAAAATTGGGTTTAAATAGTCCTATCTCACTTGTGCTCTGGGTGACCAGATTCAATTGTGCTGGTGTCTCCTATGCAGTATGATATCATAGCTTCAGAGGAAGGCTTTATTTAGAGGTCACATTAGTTTGTCCTGGGGATGTAATCATTTTTTGTGCCATGGACAATGTTTTACTGTGAAGATATGGGCCAGATGGCTCAGCCACTTGCAGTCCAGAGTTAAACAGGCTCTTTATTGTTGGCGAATAAACAGAATCTATTGTCTTGTTGCTCATGAAACTCTAGTGTCCATCACTGTTTAAAGATGAAGTATGAAATTTTCACAGCTGAGGAAAGAATATGTAAAACAACAAGGAAAAGGGGGTGTGGGCTTCCAAAACATATCCTCATTGTCCCCTCTTTGCCCTTGGTAAATATCTATGAGGTATTTCCAGGCGTTCCCGCTATTGGAGGTTGCTAAGCGCTCTGGTCCCACTTGTCCTCTCCCCCTGGCCCAGGAGAGCGTTTGGAACCACAGCCCTTATGACAGTGGGGCCGTGCAGGGATGGCCATGGTTTTCTTACCAAGAATCCTATTTTTTTTCTCCTCAGGTTTCTCCCCTCACTCTTGCCAGGGCCTAGCAGGATAATCCAGCATATTTTTCCTAAAGAAAATACATATTTTCTGCTTAAACTCGCCCTACTCACCGCTTCCTACATTGCAATGTCAGAAGTGCCTCTTTCCTCTCTCTAATTGCAACCAAAGCCAACCTTGACTGGCAAGGAGAAAGTCCCTGACAGGTTTGGGCTCTGTCCAGACCTTCTCAGAGAGTCTGTCAGGCAACTGTTTGACAGGATGCAAATATATGCAAATGGGGGGACACTGGACGAACACCTGCAGAAAGTGTCCATCCCCGCTCCCGCTACGCTCTACCTCTGCTGCAAGAAGGGCTCTGAAACGCGGCTTCATCTCCCTCTGTCAGTTTATTATGCGTTTGTCAGCAGAACGTAGGACTGCTAAAAAACTGCACTCTTTGTACTGATGGGCTGTAAAGCCCCATGTGGAACGGCGAGTGCCAGGAATGGTGTGATGGCTTCTGTCCAGCCCTTGTGAATCCTTCTTTCTGTCTTTAGGACCTTCGCTTCAGTAGCTGAACCCTTTTGGAGTTGCCCGTGTCAAGGAAGGCCTTCTGTTTTCCTGGGAGTAAAGACATCATATTGGTGGAGTCTCAGCAGAACAAAAAGGCTCTTTCTCGCTAGCAGCTGGAGCGCAGGGCTGGTAGGGGTTGTGCATGCACGGCATAAAAGCGGCATCCGATTCAAACCGGTTATGGAAGAGGGAGCGGCACCTTGAATAGAGCAAAGCTTCTGGCCATGAATCAGGTACCTAAAGGAAGTGCTGGCTCTCACAACCATCAGGTGCAGCTTTGGGTTTCCTAGGAGTCTCCACGAAGTGGAAGGCTCTGGGGTCCTGGGTGACTTTTATGTACATCCGGCAGGACAGGGAGTGAGGCATTTTGGAGAGCACTTTGAATGGAGAATAACTGTTAATTCTGGAAAGATCGGGACCATCAGCATCATTGTGTTCCTGCCAAAGGCTGGACGCGCTGTGGTCACAATTTGAGTCCTAGCCTTCGGCTGCCTTGGGCAGATGGGACGAAGGCCTGAATCCAGGATCCTGAATCCCCGGATTTAAAAATCGCTGGGCTTTGAGAACATGCCGATTGGATCAAAGATGTGCATCTCATGCCAACTTCCAGTCAAAGAGGAGGGATATGAGTCTTGCCAAGTTCTGTGCAGCAGCTTTAGTTTTAGAGTGCTAAACATTTGAGCTAAGGGTGAATGGGTCATTTTTCCTTGTTGGACTAGAGGCCTACATAAAGGCACGGCCTTTCCAGTTCCCAGAGAGTGCATTGCTGAGATGGGGCCACAACTTGAAACAGCTCTAGCTGCTCCATGGACAGCTTTCAGTGCGAATTGGCAGACCCCTTTCTCTCATACACATTCTCAATTAAAAACTGCTTGCTCGATGCTAATGGTAGTGTGCTGAGTATTTCATATATATCTAACCTCATTATATGTGACTGCAAAAATACCAAGTCATAATACAAAGTGCTGACCACACATAAAGGTGTAGTTAAATGACACATTGTGCACTGTGAGCTTGATGTTGTGCAATGGCCTTGGTTAAACCAGAGCAGCTGAGTTACCCATAGGGAGCTGTGAACGGTGGTGTGAGATCTGTGCTTTGCTCAGCCATTTGTTCTGGGAAAAGCCAAGTCATGGCTTTTCCCTGAAACTCATGCAACCAAATTTAGGTAACAGTTTTATGCTGGCTCTTCTGGAATGTTAGGTAGCATAATGCTGCTGAAGCTAGTATTTCTGGTGAGTTTTGAGGATCAGAGCCATAGCAAGAGACGAGAAACTCCCTTCAAACTTACGATACTGGTGGCCTTAGAAATGCAGCCAGGCTTTTGCTGAAAGCCATCTGAATGCCGCATAAATCTGGTCTTAAAGCAGCTGGTAACTATTTTTAGGGCTTCTTCTCTGGCTGTGGATGACAGCACGTAAGACATGGGCTGCTCTGTACAAACTCAGGCGATCAGTTTGTAGGGTGCCCAGCAGAGCTCCCCAGCACCAGATTTTTTATCTGTCTGTGAAGGCCGGAAAGCTCAGAGGGGCCTGCTGTCATTCTCAGTGTGCTGCTGTGTCATATTGAAATTCGTCTGTGCTTTCTCTTGAGGAAGAAAGTAAATGCGCCTTCTTTTATGGCTATTTTTTTTTCTTACACTTTGGAGCGCAAGGTAGCTGCATTTAGCAGCTTTCATGTCCTTTCATTGCTGCTGCTTGCAGGGTTGTGGTCACTCAGGCAGCAGTAACTTTGAAAAAATGACCCGTCTACACCCAAACAATAACAGAATCCCCCTTTTTATGTTGGCAACGCCCACGGCTTTCTGTTCGCCTCGAGACTCCCCACGTAGACGCAACTGTTTGACCAGCCTTCCTCTGAACGACTTAATTAAGCAAAAGAAAAAGTGTCAGTTTCTGCCAACCTCACAAAAACAGAACCATGGGGGTAAAAAGGGTACGCAGCATTAACCCACATTCCTCAATGGGCTCAGCGAGGCAGACCTCTGCTTTACAGCCCTGCCAGGGGTGCTCGGGCGTTGGGCACCCTTGGGCTCTGCGTGACACTGCTCCATGCCTGGCATTGGCCACAACACGCGGCCCCTTTGCGCTCCTGATCAGCAGGTCCGGGAGGTTTTTAGTGGCTGTAAAAAGACAAATCCCAATCCCTTGCTCTGGCTGGGACCTGTCCCAAGCAGACATGGGGTTCCACCCAAACAAAAGTTGAGGACCTTGGCTTGCACCATGGGCAGCAAGATACTGTTAGCCAAGGAGGGAGCCATGAAGCAGAACTGTCTTCCTGAGTTATGTTCTCCCCTTCTGTCTGTATCTCCATTAAATGTGAATAAATTCATTTTAGCTGCAGCTCCCCAAAGCCTGGGGACTGCTCCAGCTCCGTGCCGTGCTCCCAGTGCTGCAGGCATCAATGCACCGGCTCTTCCCTCCGGCAGCACAGCGCCTGTGGTGGGCAGCGAAGACTTCATCTTTAATAACAGTTGAAACAAAACAAAGCAGGTCTCCAAGCCGGTCAGGAGTGGAAACAGGCACCACTGCGAGTGCCCAAGGCTGCAGGCACCTGCTACAGCCACTCTGCTGCTTGGGAGGATGCCCACGCACCATCACTCACCTCCTGTACCATGCAGGGTGCAGCAGCTGTTTGCAATCTGTCAAAGAAAACCCGCTTGAGGAGGAGGCGGGAATCAA
The DNA here is from genome assembly GCA_032353885.1 of Nothura maculosa. NCBI lineage: Eukaryota > Metazoa > Chordata > Aves > Tinamiformes > Tinamidae > Nothura > Nothura maculosa. Next base: position 1,658,927 of record JAUBOD010000279.1, on the reverse strand, counting down.
GCATTCTTTTTACCTGATGGCATGGCCAGGAGTTGCCAAGAGGAGTTTGGGAAGATGCAGGGGTTTTGTTTAAAGCGGTGGCGTTTGCAAGTGGAGCTTCCCCTGGTGGCGGCCTCAAAGCCGCCGCTGGTGGCGGCCGCTCGCTGTCAGGCCTGCTGGGAGGACGCTGCGGCGGCAGGCCCGGTGATATTAAAGGGAGCTGAGTGAAAAATCTTCTTGTGCCGCCTCTGACCGTTTCATTCTTTGGCCACAACAGTACAGGAACCACAGCCTTTATTGTGATTAATATCTGGGAAGCCTCTTAACAAGTCTCGGCTTGATAGGTGGCTCTTGTTGGGTGAAATTTATGGCCTGGTACTTCCTCAGTAAGACTTCCCACGTCGAATTGTTGAACATTACTGACCCTGATGCCCAACACGAGGGGGTGGGGACTTACACAGATGTCTGGTAACTGTGGAAGGTGCAAAAATCCAGAAGAACAACCTGCATTACATCCATTGGAAGCGGCTGGTTAGCAGAGGTCAGGGGGAGGCCCAAGCCAGTGTGTGAGCCGCAGTGTTTTGGTGCAGTTTGTTTTTTGATTAGTGCAGTTCATGACCGGGCCATCCCACCTGAATAACAATCAGTGTGATTCACAGCGGGCCGGGAGAGGGCAGGGACGCCCGCAGCGCTGGGCATATGGAGCCAAGCCCTGGGAAGTGCAGAACCTTCCAAAACCCAGATGGTTCGGTTTGACGCGTTTGGCAAGGCACCAGGAATAACCTATTACGATATGAAATCATCAGGATCCCACCCCGCTGCACCTCCTCCATCCCGTCCTCTCCCCTCCCCCGGACTGTATTTACAGAAACGAAGCCATATGGGAAAGTGAGCGCTGCCGTGGATTAATGAACATGCATGAAATGGAGATTCGCCGCTGCTTAATGATGCAGTCATTAAAAAAAATAGTGTCTGTGCGCTGGTTTTGTACTTTTTCTTTTTTCCCATTGCCGTTGTTGCTTTTTGTTTTTATCTGACACTATATTTGCCTTTTCTTCCCAAAGAAAAATGTGGCGGCCTCCTGTCACTGTGAGCAGATGGGAGGGCAACGCCGGGCCGTTAGTGACAGGAGGTTGCAAGCACCAGGCTGCCCATGCAGGCAGAGGTAAAGCATTCAGGGAGCTGCACAGGGACACGGGGTACCTGAGCCCTCGAGGCTCTCCTTCCCTGTCCTTGCCAGGGAAGACCTCCGTCCTTGATGCCTAGTTTCCATTGAAAATGTTAGCTGGGATTTCTTGGGATAAATGGGTTAGCAGAGGCCAGCAGGGCCTCGTGAAGTGCCGGGATAAGCAGCAGCTGAACCTTAGTAGAAAAGCAAAGTGAATGTTGGGACTGCTGATGGTCCGTGCTCATCTCTCTTGGTTTGGAGAGAGGCAGGATGGGATCTAAGGTGTTTTGTCAGCTCCTGGGGATGGGACACGTTAAGTCCCCCAGAGCTGCATCTGAGGTCTGGACAAGCTTTCTGAGCAGTGTTGGGTTTGGTGTTCACAGATCTGGCAATCTGCAGTGTGGACACAGGGAGAAAGCTCGCAGCCAGTCAGTTTTGGGAAGATGTTTAGCCCCAGGAGTAGGAGGGTTAGGGTTTAATAGAAAAAGAAGTTGCTCCAGGAAAGATGTGAGTTTTGACCAGAACAGAGTTTCACTTATATGGAGATGGAGAGTATAAACGAAGAGGAAACATTGCTAAGAGCAAAGCTGAAATTCTACCATAAGACTAAAAGCCTTGTGTCCTGCTTGCTTCCTTCTCCGCTCCCTTTCCAAAGGACTGCACTCCTTCCCTTCTTCTCTCCCTGCTCTGTGTCTTAAAACTGAGCCTCTGGATATCAGCAATAGATGATCTGTCACCTATGTATTTTTTCTTTTTCGCTGGGTTGAGTATCACTATCCCTCAGAGTGCGGCATAACATATAAGTAGGTTCCAGTGTATCAGTATTTTAAAAATAATCATTTCACCCAAAAGCAATTGCACTTGTAATCCCGAGTTTCCAAACTTACGAGAGACAAAGAATTAGAAGAAATCATTTACACAAATAACTTGTACAGTTTCCTTTGAACATTGTGCTCTAAATCTTTTTGGTCTCATGAGTATTCATGGTGTTTTTCAAATAATTTGAAAGTGATTTCTTAATGAAGGCTAAAATATCCCTTTTAAACTTCTAAGTGCTGTTGTTTTTCTTTGATCACATCTATACGTTCCATATTTCAGTGCCCTTCTCTCTACTGCATATTCATGTCCTCAGGATAATTTAAAGGCATACTTGCATGTCTGACAGCGATAAATAAAACTCATCCATCATATATCAGAACCTCCGGGGAAAATTAAATATCCCCAGTTTCAGCGCTCTTACTGTCTGCATGATTATGAACCTGATCCAAAGCTCATTGAACCGGTGGAAATATTTAATGAGCTGGCAGAGTTATTTACTCTTGGTTAAAAAAGAAAGGAAACTCATATAACTTATTTTTGGCAGACAGTGACAGTGTCTTATTACAGACAGTGAGACATTGCAAATCCATACTGTTGAATGCCGGTCTTGCTAATTGAACATCATGTTTTCTATTGCTTGTGAACTCATTTGTTATGTAGCAGAAAATGGATGGAGGACCGGAGCTGTGCTCTGGCTCAGCACACTGTCATTTTTGCAATGAAAAAAAAGGTGATTTTTATTTGCTTGTGCAATAGAAAAGTTTTATGCTTTGAGGCCCCTTCTCAGCAGTGCGGAGCTGCTAGACAGGCTCCTTCTGCCTCACAGGGCCATGGCTTTAAGGGTAGCTGCCTCTAGGAAAATAGCTCTACCCTTAGAAATGCTGCTGTTCAAAAATGTGGGTATCGAGGCTATCACCTGCCTTCTACATCCTGGAAGCTATGCTGGTGTCAATGCCCACGCAAGCTCCCTGATCTGCCTCAGCAGCATCACGTCCGTATTACAGAGGGAGAAGCACCGGGGAAGGAAATTTGCACCAGGCATAAAGGCACATATCAGGGTAGCCTGGGTCAGCACACAGCCTGTCCTGAGCTTCTGTCCCTGCTTGCAGAGGGGTTGGTCTGAAAAGATGGGTAGCTCTGAAATGATGGGTAGCCCTGTTGGGTGCGTGGCTGTGGAGTGGGGCCTCTGCGCTTGCCGTGGTGCCGGCGGCTCTGCGGGGAAGATCTGCCCGTTCAGCTTGGCCCCAGGCATGGTGGGTTGCTCCTTGTTTGCAGTTTATTTCAGGGGAGGGGAGGCACCCGTTGGGGATGGGGAGGTTTTATGGGCCTGCTTTCCCGGCGCACAGAAGTGCCCCAGCAACGAATTGCACCAATGAAACAAGGGGCCTCTAAATCAAGTTGGTCGCTCAATGCCTGCGATGCCGGGATGCTTTTTACTTTTCAGATCCCACTTTGGGTATGGATGCACCTGCTACTTGGATCCAATAAAAGGAAGCTGAAGTGAAGCAATGCCAGGAACTGGGAGCGGGAAGAAAACACACGATGGGATTTAACTCACCTCATTCTCTGCAGGTCCCCTGGATTCCCTTATGCTGCCTTGAGAAAACTGTGTGGAAAGGGGAGTGTCTGATGCTCCTCTGGGAGCCTGGGAAGAGCCAGGATGATGTGTTTGGAGCAGACAATTTCTGGACAGCTAAAAGTAGACATGAAGCCTCCCCAGCTTCAGGATCATCTAGGGGAAGATGATCCATGGGCAGGAGGCCCGGCTGCGCGTGCAGCAAAAACACACCCCACAGCCCATGCCAGGAGGAAATTTAGAGCTGACCGAGGGAAACGGGAACGCCCTGACCTCCCGCTGGGGGCCACAGGGGCTGCGCCGGGGATGCCCCGGCAGCCCTGCAGAGCCAGTTGCTATAGCTGTGACATTCCCCCCACAGTTGCCGGAGAAACGTACCCAAGGCCCTCGGCGGCACCCCCTGCTCTCCGCGTCCCCGCCGGCACTCGAGATGCTTTATGTGCCGGTGCCGGTGGCCGAAGGCGCAGGCGGAGGTTAAGACCCTGTCCCGCAGTCCCTGCTACTTAGCGGGATCCCTCTTCAGTGCTCTCGCCCAAAGCAGGCGGGGATGGCGCTTCGTGACCTGTCGTGCCGGCACTTCAGGCTTTTGTTCGGGGAAATTGGCCTTCCTCTTTTTGATGTGAGGGGATTTGGGCTGCCTCCTTGGAGCCATCAGCCCACCAAGGTTAAGGAGCAAGGGGAGAAAGCTGTTCCTCCATGTGCGGCAGCAGATCTGCTCTCCTTTGAAGTGGAGACTTGGACCCTGTGGCATAGACCCATCCCTGGGGCAGGGGGACAGGCAGCTGGGCTGCTCTTCATATGCCCTCAGTGCTCAGGAAGAAACAAGCTGCTCCCAAGGCTTCGTGGATGTGTTTAACAATCTACCCCATAGGAGTTACTGCCTTGATGTCTTGGTATCTGAAAAAGGAAAAAATCTTTATTTGCCAGACAGAGCTATAAATGCACTCTCCCCTTCACTTCACTGTATCCTGGGTACATTTTATCTAGGAGGGAGGTGAGGGAAATTTGCATTAGCAGAGGTAGTGTCTGGTCTATCCTCTGGCTCTCCCACTTTTTGCATGGGAAAGCTGACTCATTTCTCTGTTGCTCTCTATACATTACTGACCATAGACATGGGCTGGTACATGGTGAGGTGGTCAGTGATCAGTGGCACCAGGGATGCTGAGAAGCTTCTAGGAAGATTTTAGAAGTAAAACTAGTGGGAAGTGAGCAGTGTAAAACGTCCTAAGTGAATCCTGGTGTCTCCAGGAACCTGTTCTTAAAAGGTTTGCCCCAGTTTGCCCACTGCTAAGCCTGCTAAGTGGCAGTGCAGTATGCTATGGATCCTCCTTCACCTGCTCAGCATGGGGGACCAGCTCAAGCAAGGCATTTTCTCAGGATGTGGCCACTTTGCATGGGACTGCCTTGCTGTATGGTGACCTGGGACCTCCTTAGAAAGACCAGGAACCACCGCAGCTCAGTCATCTCCCCTGAGCAAGGAAGCTGCTTCCTTACTAACAGGGGATGAATGAAAGTACTTCTCTTACCACCCTTGGCTCCCATCCTTGGGGTTAGAGCTGAGCTTGGTTGTGCTTGGCAGGGTGGCAAATGGGGGCAAAGCGGGTGCCTCTCTGTTGGCAGTCTTGAATGAGCAGTGTGCCCTGTTTCAGCTGTGTTTCGCTGCCCACAGATGGCTGAAAAATACAGATGTTTCTGAAATACCTTCTCCTTCCTTATCTATTTTATGCTCCCTCTTACAGATGGTCTTTGAAGTGTGCAGCTCCGAAGGATTTTGCTAGCTGTGTTGCCAGGTCTGGCAAAATGCTCTTGGGACGTTATGCAGGGCCTGTGCAGGGGGAGTGAGGGAAGATCTGGGGAGCCCAGGCTCTGGGATTAGATCCTTGCCCAGCTGTGTCACCAATATAGCTGGGATGCACCAGCAAGAAGTGCCTCTGCCTTGCCAAATGGGAACCTGGGGCCAGACTGAGACAGAGCTGAAATGCTTCAGGAAAAAAATGTAGTGCTAGAAGAGATTTTCTCCTTTGCTTTCATGGTGCCCCCAGGAAAGGAAGCCTCCAGGCTTAGAGAGCAAGTGAGGACAGTGGTTTCCATTCAAGTTTTGTGAGAAGGAGCTGAACTCTGGGCTAGATGCTGTGAGGATAGGCTTGGATGCCCTGTGCCGAAGAAGTAACCTTGGTGCCCTTGAAGTTTCAAGGTGTCTTCCTGCAAATTTGTCCAATGTAAGGTTCACTTGGGCTCTTGCCATGATGCTGCTTCTTGCCCCATGAGTTGGGGCTGTGCTGGGCACCAGCTAAGCACCAGCATTTTGGATAGGCGAGGTGACATTACCAGTGACTTAACAGCTCCTGATGATTTTTCTTTGTTTCCTTTTTAGGGAGGGTGCTGTGAGTGTCTTATGGCAGCTTGATTCAGCTAGGAAGAGCTGTTTTACTCCAGTCATTTACTGCTGTGTTCTGTGTCTACTTGCGCCTCACGCAATAGCAGTGCAACAATCCAGTCGCAAGGTAGCTTCTCAATGCATAGGCACCTTTTATTAGCTGGGTTTAAAAACAAAGCTGGACACAGCAAGACAGTGCAGACCTAGAGCTGGACTCCTCCAAGGAGGGAAGAATAAAAAGTGCATGAAACATTAGATGTCCTGCTTGGACCTGCAGTGCGTGATACCTTGGTGGGCAGATGAAAACCAGTAGGTCAGGATGGCAGCTTTTTGTTCCTATCTGATTACAGCCATTCTGTTCTTGTTGACCCTTTGCTGTTTTTTTTCTTTTTTTTTCTTCTTTTTTTTTACGTGAAAGAATTAAAAAGTACAGCTTCCATGAATAAATATAACTCTTAGCTCCATTTTATTAGCTAAAAGCAATTTAGGGATAAATACAGTGAATGTTAACAAAAAGCAAAGAATAGAAAATTGTTTAAGTGGCCAAAGAAACTTTATCCCATTGTAATGCAAGCCAAGCTATGCCAGCTATATGTAAATGTATGCAGTAGTCTCTGTGCATGTGTCCACTTTGAAGTTGCCATCTGAATTTAATTCTGCCTTTGTGATTAAATCAGGCCATTACGTTTAATCTCACTTAATAGTAAGAAACGCTCTTTGTTGTTTTCTATAGGCAACATATTCTGCCCCTAACATATACAGCTTGGCATTCACACTTTACTATTAATCCCCGATGGCTGATAATTGCTTCATCTCCAAGTTCTCTGTCCAATTCACAAGGGAACTGATTGCAACTATTCTTCCCCTATACATTAATGCACTGTTTTGGTCTTACTTCTTTGGCTCAGTGAACCCTATCAAGCTGTCCACATTTTCTGGGCATGTGGGCGTATTGTAAGTTGTTAAATTAAATTCTGCGCTGACCCCCTAAACACCAGAATCTATTAGCACTGCAACTTAGCTGATTGACAAGTGGGGCTACTTTTCCACTCAGAAACTTGAAATAAATAACAGGCTAAATAAGCCTGAATATTTTGTTTCAAGTGAAAGTCCGAGGTCTTCTGCCGGCTGTCTTTCTACTTACATTTTCATTACTGCAGCAGGATCAATTGTGTTATTGCCATGGTATTGTTTCACTGATCTTGCATATGCCATTTGTGAAGTTTCTCTGGGAAAAGACCACGCATTGAGAACATGGCTTTACACTTGAATCTGGGAACCCATACATATTTTTTTCTTAAAGTATAATCAACTGAGAGACCTGTTTGATTTTTTTTTTTATTTTCTGGTTTTATTTTGGTTTTTACTTCACAGCAGAAGGTCCTAGCTTATAATTATCAAATTATACCCCAGGAGCGCCAGGCTGGCCTTATTTTGCCAGAAATGTAAAAAGGTCTATGAAGATTCCTGCAGGGAGACCAATTCAAACAGACACTCAAGTTTCTCAGGGACAAATACTAGCAGTTTTAAAATGTGTTCTTCCCAAGTCGTGTTTCCTTTTCCTTTACCAAATCCTGCATTTAAAAAGACACTTAGGCTTTTTCACCACAGAAGAAATAGACTGATATGGTGAAAAAAAGCACAGCTAAATAGTGTCTTACTTGTTTCCTTCATCAGCTGGATTATGATATCTAACCTGGCATAGCTGGCATTTCCCCCTCTACTCAGCCCTGGTGAGGCCACACCTGGAGACTGTGTCCAGTTCTGGGCTCCCCA
>JAUBOD010000279.1:1633835-1644346 GCA_032353885.1 Nothura maculosa | reverse complement strand
TCCTTCCTTCCTTCCTTCCTTCCTCCCTTCCTCCCTTCCTCCCTTCCTCCCTTCCTCCCTTCCTCCCTTCCTTCCTTTCCTTTCCTCCCTTCCTCCCTTCCTTCCTTTCCTTTCCTTCCTTCCTTCCTTTCTCTCTTTCTCCCCCTGGAAGGATTGAGGGGGAAGGATTGTTTTCATCTCCACACAAACCCAAATATTTCAACATGCAACAGGTTTGAATTATTGTTGCACGAGTTGCATCCTGCTCATCACCTTCCCTCCCCCTCCTCTGCACTTTCCAGATTCCCGAGAGGAAAACAAAGAAAGGGAGAAGCCCTCTCGGGAAGGAGGCAGGGTGTCCTCGCGGGCAGGGTGTCCTGCCTCCTGGCACGCTGCTGGGCATGGCACGCAGCTCTGCTCGCCAGGCCCAGACTTGGCAAACCTGGCCTGGGGCTGCCCCTCGCCATTGTTCTGAAGTCACCTTCTGGATTGCAGCAGAAAACAAAACAAAACAAAAGAAGACTTTGTGGTGAGGGACCAAGTTGGCCACCCTACTAGACAGAAGGCAGCAGGAGGAAAAAAAATTTTAGAAAATGAGAAAGAAACAGGGGAATGAGGGTTGGGGGGCGAACATCCTTTGCACTGTGCTGCGCTGCTGCTGCACCCTGCTTTGGGGAGAAGCCATTTTGGTGGGAGCTGTGGTGATTTTATTTTATTTTATTCTCAGTAATTTTCAACATTTGAACATTGCATTTTCCAAATGCAGATAGATAAACAAAACAGCAGTGAGAGGAATGTCCTGAAAATTGCTTCTCGTTAAGTCACAGTCTCTGTTTTCTCTTAAAGTGTGACCACTGAGAAACAACTCAAATCCTGGTTTCAACTTGAGCGGATATTTAGAGTTTGCCTGCGATGTGTGTAGTGTCCTGGGAAATTTAGTTAAGAAAAAAAAATGCATGAAAGTAACAGGAGTAGAAATGTGTCATGTTGCAAAAGTTGGCTATCCTCTTTCAACACTTAAGCATAAAATATATAGCTCTCCGCTGCTTTGGCTAATTGAAAATAAAAGAGTGGCAAAGAAACCTTTGAGAGTATTTGAAAGTGCTTTTTTTTCCTTCTTTTTTTTTCTCCCCCCATTAGGAAAGAGCTTGAAATAAACAATCAAATGCTCACTTGACCTGCATTACATGGCAGAAATAGAAGCCGCCCGCGAAATAATCTGCCGCCTTTCAGCAACGCACGGCGTTCCAGCGAGCTGTGAAATCACACGCGCTCCCAGAGAAACGCCGGGCTTTCCAAGCCGGGCTTTGCCTCGCCAGGGAAACGTTCCTGGAGGCTCTGCGGAGCGGGCAGCCCAAGCCAAGGCTCACGCCGATACCATCCAAAAGGACAATTTGCTTGGGAGCCCGTGGCTAATTTGTGGCACAAAGCCTGATGTCACGGGCAGCCGCAGCGCTGGCAGCCCTGAGCCGCCTCCTCACTGGCGGCTCATCCCGGAGCGCGGATCGCTCCGGAGCGGGAGTGCGGACACGCACAGCGGCCTCCGGAGCCCTTTCCCATCCGGCTCCCTCAGAGTCGGCGGAAGGAGCCCTGAAAGGGAAGAACCCCGGGGCCGGGTGTTCCTGCGGAAAGGCAAAGTGCGGGATTGGCAGAGGAGGCCAAGTTCCCCCGGCACCTGTGAGGGGGGTTTGTTCAGCCAAAGGAGCATGTGGGGGGTATGGGATCCGCTCTTGAAAATGGAGGACGCGAATCCAATAAAACATCGGCGCCTTTCAGCAGGAGCATGTGGTTTGCTTGTCCTGGCAGCCGCCGCGTGCGTAGTGCTCGGGGTGGGATTTGCAGAATAACCCCAATCAGGTGCTCAGATCGCCCTGCAGTTAAGCTCATTGCCGCAGACCTTGAGCTCCCTGCGGTGCCTTTGGGATCCCAGCCTACCTGAGGGGGCCTCCGAAGCCAGCAAAGCACGGGAGAGCCTGCTCCGCTTCAAACGTGACCCTGACATTGGACATGGCCAGGATTAAATGCCCCTTTGGTGCCCCTAAAGCCAGCTGAAATGTCTTCTGCTTGTTGGATTTTGGCTGCACATGAGTAAGTTTGAAAAATCTGATTTTGACTGACAAAAAGTGAGCTCTCTGAAGAGCAAAGAGAGGTTTGGTGGTTGGAGGGGAGCAACTGGGCAAGGAGGTTCCTGCTGCTTCGACACCTGAGCTCCCAAGTTGAGCAGGAGGGAGCTGGACCCAGACAGGTCTTCCCATTCCCGTTTTAACTTTCATCTTTCATGATGAGTTTTCCACCCTCAGGGATGGGATGCCTGGTGTTTCCGCTTGAAGCATGGATTTGCTCTGGCACCTCAGTGTAAGAACATCCACATGGTGAATCAAGGGCCACTAGCCGCGGGGCAGCACATCTCAGGTCTAACTTTGTATGAGTCTCCCAGGAAATGATGCCCGAGAGCCAGTGTAACTAACAACCTGGCTCCTTGGGATACTTTGTTAAGTAGGATTTAGCCACCTAAGCTGCTGAGGCTGTGCACGCTGAGTGGCACAATGCCCAAATTCCCTTAGAAATCTGCGTCCCAAATGTCCACAGTGGCACAGGAAAGGCCCCCTTGAGAATCGCACTGGAGGAATAACACACCCTGAAGTAGCTGTTTAAAAATAAATAAATAAACAGACGTCCTTCTACTCTTTAAGCATGGTATTGTGTGTGATACACAACGAGGGCCCACCCTTGGTGTGCAGTGGAGCTACGGACGTGCCGAGCGTGCCGCGACGGAAGGGCAGCCCCATGTACAGCCGTGTGCCACGACAGATGCTCTATGCTAATGCCTGAGGAGAGCAGCCCTGGGGCAGAGACAGCGCCGCCGTAGCGCCCACTCCGCAGCCGTCCTCCTCCTCCTTTTCTCCTCCTCCTCGCTGTCCCCAGGAGCTCCCCCAGGGTCGCCGTGCGAGGCGAACACACGTGCGGGGCTGCCAGCCCCACATGTGGAGCAGCAGGGCCCTCCCAGAGCTTGGGCTTGGGCTGTTTCTCATCTCTGCTTCCTGCACACTGCTCATTTGAAAGCACTAACGTGCTGTTAAAATCATCAGTGTCAAGTGCTTTGTTTGGCCCCTTGTCTGCCCAGGTTGCCTGGTCCAAGGCAGGCCCAGGCTGATGGAGGGGCTGCTCCTGAGCCTGACTGGCCTGAGATTGAGCTTGGGGAACAGGGACGGGCAGGGGAAATACAGACCAATTTTCCATGATAACCTCCCGCTACAATGTTATGTGACCACACAGCCTTGAGTAGCACCCCAGCTTCAAGGCTGCTGTTGAAATTCATGATGGAGGAAGACACTTCCACCATGGCTGGAGGCAAAAGAAAGAAGAGATGGAAAGCAAAGTCTGGGTGCCTGGAGTGTTGCAGGTCCTAGAGAAGTGTCCATCCGTTTCTGTGAACCAAGGATCCACATCTGAAGCCTCACATTGCCACTCTGGAGCCTGGCAGCTGCTGGCATAGGATGGCCATGTTTGAGTGAAGGAGGTTTGCTCTTCAAAAAGCATATTCAGAACATCATCACTTGTCTCCTAAGGTAATGCACAAGTGTGGGAATCCAGCTGCAACTGTAAAACAGCTGGAAGTCCTGCCACAAACTCATCTGAGCAACATCCACCTTAGAAAATAGCTGCCAAATGTGGTATTTTAGGGACTGTCACCCTGAGTTACCTTGAGTGATCGGGGAGCTGGTGCTCCTCCCAGGCACCAGGGGGACTCCTGAGGGCTTACGCTGGTCTGATACAAAGGTCTGATTGGAAGGCTGTGGTGGGGTCTGCTGCCCAGTGAAGCACCCTACAAGTAAGGCTGCAGAAGATGAAGCCCCTGTGGTACTCGTTGGCAAGGCTAGGATTTTTGACTCGTTGGCACGTTTTGACTTATTTTGCTCGTTTGGCTCATTTTATTTCATTTTGGCTTGTTGGCTGTATTTTTGCAGGCTCATGGCCAAATTGGGTGTCCTGCCTGGGTTCATCGATGTTGTTGGTCCATGCAGACCCTACAGTGAAAGAAAATAATAATTTTCCTTAAATATTACGTGTATCTGCAGACGTTCAGAGGCTTAGATGCTATGGGAGACATCACTCTCCATGCTCTGCTCTTATATGCTGTGTCTGTATCCCCATGGCTGCCTCTGACCAGAGGTCCTGGTCTCACTCCTCTGACTCCATCAGCTGTTCTCATCTTCCTAAATGCCCTAATTTTACCAAAAGGGGGAAAGCAGCTCCAAGAGGCAGAGGCTGAGAGCACGGAACATGAGACACGAGGTGGTGGGTGTTGGTGCAGCAGCATGTGTAGATCTGGGTGCATCGTCATTGCGCCATGTTCGGGAGCTGACAGAGAGCTGGGGCGGCAGCTCCGCTCACCCGAGTGCCTTTTCTTTGGAGAAGAGAGGCAGGGGGGTCACCTTCAAACAACCTCATACCTTATTTTAAGTAACATGCCCAGGAAGGCAGGAAGGGCGATGCGAGCGGCCCCGGCCTCTGCGCAAGCCCAGCCTGGCGCGTGCGAGAAGCGCCTGAGCAGCTCTTGGCAGTTGCAGGTGACACCCCTAACAAGCGCCCCCGAGCAGATGAGAAGTTTATAGGCTGTTAATAAACTGTAACCAATGCGTGAATGCCGGCGGGTTGTGTTCAAGCTGTTCGGGGCCACAGGTCCTTGGGAGAGCTTGCACTTGCTCTGCCTTTATTTCAACGTAGCAGGAACATTAAAGCACGCGGCAGACTCTCGGTGTTTGTTACAGTGAATAGACATATGTCCCTCACACTAGCATGTGGAATATCTAATTAAGTTACACAATGATAGCTTATACCCAGGGGCAGTCGCAAACAAGACGCTGTCACACTCTTAAGAACACAAACAAAATGAAAATTGCCTCTTTATACATTATAATGAATATGTTTTCAATGCATTAAAAGTTCATTTACTAACAGGCTCGGCAAGACCGAGTGGATTTCTTGCTAATATCATTTCTCTTCTCCAGAAGCATCGGTTTGTATGGTTAGGATTAGGGATGGGTTTGTTAACGAAGCTACTGAACGTTTTTTCCCCCTATAGACCTGAAAGAAGAAATCAAATCTTAATGGGTGTTTGCTGTGTTGTCTCAAGCAAATCCAGCTCTTCAGAGCCTTCCCCAGCTTGGGAGAGGGTCCCTTGTGCAGGACACACGTGACAGGGGTTCGTGTTTGCATCTCCCCTGGCTCCCCTGTTCCAAACTAGCTTTTTGCCTTTATTTTTTTCCTGGCAGGAGATAGTCTCCCTAGAGCTGGATGGCTGCAAGGGAATGATTTTTATTCTATTTATTATTGGGAGTGATTAAATTATGCAACCCTTGTGTGAGCAAAAGCTCTGAGTGGAGATGTAGGGGGACATAGGGGGATGATCCCCCGGCACCGGGCCATTCCTGGTTCAGATGCCACATCCATGGAAGGAGATCCAGGTGCATAGCCCTTACTCAGGGCTCTCACCTCTCCATCTCAAGGGACGGGACGTGGTATTTTCAGCTTTGACTCTTCCACTCTTTGACTCAGCAAGCAGCATCGCCCCCCAGCTCTGCAGCACCTACGGAGCTCTCCTGCCTTCCAGCATCGCTGGGAAGCTGAGGCTGATGAGGAAAAACGAAGGCTCTTGCCTGTGCCGATCCCCCTTGGATCAGCCAGGTCTCTGTCTCTGCTCTCCCAGGATTTGGCAGCTCTTCTGCCACCCCGGCAATGCTGGCTTCTCCCGGCTCCCACCTGCACTGTGCCAGTCCTGGAGGAGAAATCTCCTTTCTATGTCATTTCAGCAGCATGCAGAGTTACTTCTAGCAACACAGGAAGAAGGGAGAAACTTTGCAGAAAATTCTTTGTGACCACAAATGGGATGGAAACCTTGGATGGGAAGGAGCGAGGGAGCCCCCCGGCTCTCTCCGTGCCTTCCGTTGCCCTCACTGGGGTCTGTAGCGTGTCCGTGCCTGCGGTAGGGAATGAGCATCTCCTTGCTCCGCTCCCTTAGGCACCCAACCAAATTCTGCTTGATTCCCTCGGGAAGGACAAAACCAGCCCCCATCCCAAAACTCGGCCAATTTCCCGGTTAAAAGGATTTTTTCTCATGTAAGTGCAGAGTAAAACAGTGTCTGCTTTCATTAAAAATAAAAAAGTGGGGTTTTTTTTCTTCTTTTTCTAAGCAGACAAAGACACGTGTAAATCTGTGTGTCTTTTACATATATGTATATGTCTTACTGAAAATAGTATTTAACAAATGCCTTCTGCATCTGCAGAATTCTCCAACAATCCTGACACTGTGATCAATCTGTAGCCTGGTGATGTTTGGTGACAGTGATTGATTGATTTTTCCTGCTAATAGGATCAACATTGGGAATATATTAAACTAAAAGGCACACTTCTGACTTTCAGGAAACACCCTGTGTATTGGGCCTGATCCAATTGTATTGGTTTTGGCAGCAGGATACAATGATTGATGAGAGCCAGGGAGTCGAGGGCTGCTTGAAGAAGAGTTGGATTCCCTCAGCGGTCTCTCCATGTGCATGACACTGGTTTCCTGCCGGGACAGGGACACGCATCAGGAGGGACAATGGAGCAGGGTGGCCCATCCAGATAACCTCTTCTAATGCATATGGTGAGATCTGACCTGCCAGTTCAAGAAGAGCAGGCAAAAAGCTGATGGGAAATTAATTCTCAGGAGTTTGTCAAGACATCTCCAACAAGTGAAGATAAATGGCAGAACAAAACTTCTAAAGATAATCCCAAGAATAGGGATGAATGAAAAAGGGAAACACTATTTTGCATTTACATCCATCTTTTAGGGTAAAAGGCTTGGGGTGAGCGCTGTGCTTTTGGAGCACCTCGACCCCGTGTGTAGCTCGGGGTTGTTTGCAACGCCTGCGACGTCTGAGCACCCCCGGGGTTACTCGGGCCGTGTGTGGGGGGCACGGGTTGCACAGTCGCCTCTTTCTTCCCTTTTCTCAAGCGGATGGGCTGGGAGTTTGCAGAAAACCTTTGGATCCAGTCATGTTGCCGCTGAAATCAATGCAAAACCTCTGCTGTCCGCGGAAGCACCGTGCAAGCTCTGAGAGCAGAGACATGAGAGCACATTTGGGCTTTTGCAGGCTGAACGGGCCAGTGTTTCGTGCTGTTTTGGGTAGGTGGAACCACACGCACTCCTGGACCCATTCTCATCATTATATTTACAGCCTTTCCTTTCAGGAGTATTAGTAGAAATATGAATATACCATTAAATGTGTGTATCTGGAAATGTGCTGCCCGTGAGCCTGGAGGCTGGGCAGGGTGCACTATGGACAGTGCCTGTTTTTAACCTGCATTCACCTGGGCTGGGAGCTGGAAAGGGGCGGCTGTCAGAAAATCCCTTTTCCCATCTCAACGTTGTCTAAGCAATCAGATTTACAGAGATGCAGGTTGACCTGAGGGTCCTGAGCGCTTTGACAGCCTCAAGAATAGGCTGGAAATACTCATAAATCTTTTGAAAATCTGTCCCCTCATCTTTGAGACTTGGTTGTGAAAAAAATAGCGAGAATAAGGTGGAATCCCCCCAAGGTCTCCATCCCATGATTGAGATGGAAGCACCGCTGCAATGCAGGGACATCTGAGCAATGCAGCGTGGAAAACCATCTTGCAACATCAGGTGAGAGTTGCTGTCCCAGCGGCCTCATTTAGAGCTTTTTGCAAAGAGATGGCTCCAGGCACCTCTTTCCAAGTAAGTAAATAAATTAAAAAAGAGCAAGTGCCCGCAGCTTTCTGTGCACCTTCCTCTGCTTGGGTGCTGGAAGAGGAGATGCAGGTGCAGGGCAGAGTGTCAGAATGACTGTTTCTCACCTAGGGACATGTAAAATGAAGTTCTGGGGCCTGGCAGTGAGGGAAACTGTGTCACATCTCTGCCCTTTGCTGTGCAGTGTCCCAGGATCGGTGTGTCACTGCCGGTGCCCTGACTCCCTCTCAAAGGATTTTTGTCCCCAAGCATCAGCATGCTGAAGCTTTCAAATGGAGAAAATGAGATAAAAATAAAAAGAAAGGGAGAATTATGTGAAAGAGCGGTAAAAAGATGTCAAAAAGATCCAAAAAGATGACTGAGGGTATTTGGATACTCTCTGAAAAGCTCCATGCAGGTGAAAAGGAAATGAGCCTGCAGACGCACTCGGGGAGCCCTGACAGCTCCCGCGGTCCCGAGGGGCCTGGGCCCCACGGAGCGAGGTGGTGCTGATCCGGGCAG
Source organism: Nothura maculosa (assembly GCA_032353885.1). Lineage (NCBI taxonomy): Eukaryota > Metazoa > Chordata > Aves > Tinamiformes > Tinamidae > Nothura > Nothura maculosa. Next base: position 1,636,113 of record JAUBOD010000279.1, on the reverse strand, counting down.
ACTCGGGAACGGAGCCGCGCGCAAGTGATGCCAGCCGCCCGCGCCGGGCTCCGGAGCATATGGGCCCTTCCCATATGGGCCGTAACCCTATACGCCGGGAGCGGCAGCCCCTGCGCGAGTGCTGCGGCCGGGGGCCCTGCGGGCGCTGGGGCAGCATATGGGCAGCAAGGCGTGCGGCGCCGGGGCTAATTGCGTTTGCAGGTAGCGCAGGAGGCCGGGCCGGCACTCGGAGCCGCCGCAGCCGGGGCTGCCTGGCCCTCAGAGGGACCCGCAGCCCCATCCCGGGTGTCATCCGCACCCTGTTGGTTTTTAAGGATGGAAGCAGCCACTGGGGCTGGAGGGCAGAGCCCACATGCCGACGCGGCTGGGATGTCCTTGTGCCCAGGTTGGTGCTCCCCAGGGCCAGGCGGGAAAGGCCCTGAGGGTGCAGAGTGCCGGGCAGGACTCAGCGGCTTCTGTTCACCACCGACTTTTGCATCTGTCAGGGCGCTAATTATTGCCTTTAGCAGAAACAAAGGGCAGCTCCTAATGACGCTCCTCTCCCGCTCATCTGCTCCTGGCCTTGCTCCTGGGCAGGGCTGCGCTAATCGGGAGAGCAGGAGCCGGGGTGGCCGAGCAGAGGTGTGGGGCGATGCCCACGGTGCCAGCCCACGGGCAGAGCCGGCGAGGGCAGCGTGGAGGCGCCGCCTGTGTCAGGGCTGCCCCTTTGGGGTTGCTTCTGACGCCGGGTTGGGGACCCCAGGGAAAAAGTCCCCCGGGACCGGACCTATTTCCATACCCCCAGCCCCATGGGGCCGATTTAGGGACCCTGGGAGACCGCAGAGAAAAAGTCCCCCAGGACTCGACCCACTTCCAACCCGGTGGGGCTCTGTGTCCGGTCCTTTGGCACATACAAATATAATTTTATTGACATGCTCATATATACGAGGACAGGTGGAAAGATTTGCTTGGAAAAAAAAAAAAGAAACCGCGGGAAATCCCGTTAGTTCGGGATTCCCGGGAGCGCGCGGCGGGACGGTCAGCGCCGCCCGCTACTCCCTGCCGCGGAGCGGGTGGTCCCGGCGGCGCCGCCTGCCCGGGCGCAGACACCGCGCGGCCGCACCCGCGGGAAAAGGGGGACAAGGAGCAAAAGGGAGGGATTGGCTGTCCCCAAAAGATTCCCATCGTTTCCCCCCCCCCCTTTTTTTTTTTTTTTTTTTAAGGGAGGGGCGGTAGGTTTTGGTGGAATGCCAAGTGCCCGCGCCCTTCGTAATGAGCGAACGGCCCTGGGCAAAGTTTAGTCCTTCTCCTCCGAAACTGAATATTCGGCTCCCGCCGAGTGCTGCCCTGAAATAAATAAATAAATAGACAGATTAAAAAAAATAAACGAAATCGAGGTGTCCGAGCCCGGTGACATTTCGTTGGTTTCCCTGTCGCCGTTACGCGGCGAAGGGCGAACGAGGAAAAACAGCCTCGTCTAACCCGCCAAACAAACAAACCCAGCACACAAATACATAAATACAAATAGCGAAAGGGCAAGTACCGACCTAAAATTGTCCTATTCCCTTTCCACTTTTCCCTGCTAATCCCACGGCACATTTTTCTTGCCCTAAGAGCGGATTAATGCCGCTAACAGGAGCTGCTTCCTCCTCCCAACTTGTTTTCAAACACAAACGAATAAGAAAAAAAAATATTTAAAATGTTTTTTTATTTAAAATCTCAACAGTGGATCTTTTTTTTTCTCTTTTTGCAACCAAACAAGTAATAAATATTATTTAGCAACTTTTTTTCTTTTTTCTTTTTTTTTCTTTTTTTTTCTTTTTTACAAAAATAAACAGATGATAAAATCTCTGCAAGGGGGGGGGCAATGATAAGAAAAGTTGTTATTTCAGAAAGAAGCCCAGGTTCTCAGTATTGCAACACACACAGCGCGCAGGTTCCTACACGGAGAGAGTATTAAAGAGGTGGAAACTTTTGTTAGGGGGCGGCAGGAACGAGAGGCGTGTTATACACTTCAAACAACAAAGAAAACGACTTCAAAACAACAAATAAAACGAACGAAATAATAATAATTAATTTTTTTTTAAAAGGAGAGAAAAAAAAAGGAGAAAACGGGGAAATGAGCCCAAGCCCACCCCTTGTCCATCCATAAGGCTTTACACAGTACAAGTGCACAAACGGAACGCTCAGGCGGGACGGGAGCGGCGTTAGCGTGGAACGGCCTATTTACACCTCCCGGGAGAGGAACGAAACGGAAAACGGGGCCTCGGCAGAGGGGATGGGATGGGGTGGGATGGGA